>OY757022.1:30794010-31234290 GCA_963580285.1 Lucinisca nassula | reverse complement strand
TAACAAAAATAAAAATGAAATAAAATAAATTAATGAAAATAAAAAAATAAAATAAACAAGAAAATGTTTTTGTTTGTTTGTTTGATTTGCGGTTTAACGTCCACGCCAACACTATAAAGGTCATTTTGGAGACGTTGCTTCCAATTTTGTGGGACTTTTACCCGACATTGAGATGAAATGACATCTCAAGCCCTGTCGCCCAGTGAAACCAATAGGGTTTTTTCAAGCACGGACGCTCCGACTCGCACTGCTTTATCTGGACAGGCTTAGATCCTTTAAGCAGTTTACCAGTACTCGTGTGCAGTCGGTTTCAGCTCTCCGTGGAAGCATCATGCAGCCCATCTATTTCTTCAAGCCCAAATGGGCGGGGGCCGTAGACAATGTAGTTTCTAGTTGTCTTTTATTATTTCATTTATAACAAAATATAAATGAAATAAATAGATGAAAATAAAACATAAACAAGAAAAAGATAACGTGTTAAAGGAACAATTCATATACTGAACCCCCCACCAACTACCACCACCACCACCAAAAAAAAAAAAAACCGGGTGGAAATACATTTTCTTGCACACCAGCTAAGGAAATCCGTGATTTTACCCTGGGATAGAAATTTATGTTCTGACCCTGGTGTTCCGACCCCAAATCGAATATAATCGCGTGTTTGATAAATGCACTGGTTGATTACAACCTCATGCGCGGCGTCGTCATGCGTGACGTCACTAACATTCCTGTTGTGCCATCACAAAATGGCGGACGTCGGCCGAAGTGACAGCAGCATTAAAAATTCGCAATAGAAATGGAAAGTATGCAAGAAAAAGAATCCAATATGGGTGTGAGGGGGTGGATAGAAAAATCCGTCCCTCGGGATCACTGTCCGGCATCACGAGGCAAGCCTCGTGATGCCGGACAGTGACCCTCGGGACGGATTTTTCAATCCACCCCTCACACCCATATAAGATTCTTATAGTATCTATGCAAATCTTGTAGATCCAGTTAAGACGGCACGTAGCGAGCAGTCTCCGGCCATAATCTACACTGAGTACAATGTTTACCATCGTGCTAGTGCACTAATCATAAGTCCCTTTCTTTGACTAAAAGAGTCAAATTCAGAAACTCAGGAATGAAAGAGTAAAGTCTCAAACAAGTTATATAAATATCATGGCAAACCGCGTAGGAAAATAGTCCCGGAGTATTGTTTTCTTTTCAGATCTCGCCTTTCTGTGCCAATTTATTTGTAAAAGATTTGTTAAGTGTTTAGAACTTTCCGAAGTTCCATCCTCATCCATGTACTGTCATGTTTGGTTTTAAAGACTATTTTTATTAATTGCATATTCGAAGAAGCGGAAGCGCCGTAGTTGGGTCCAGTACCGGAACTACAATTGCGTTTACATAGAAACTTGATACAAGTATCAACTTTCGAAAATCAAAACTCCTCTATGGGGCTTTTTTCGGACTAATCTTGTCAACATGATGGGACTGATAAAACAGTTTCACATCCTGGCGCACGTGCATGTACCGCGATACGGCGTCATCGTCGAGGCGTAAGAAATCTGTTTTAATCATAAATTATCATAAAATAGTACCGACTGGGACTACTCTTATATAAGGCTGACCACACTGTTTAACAAATAAAGGAATTCTTCAGCACATGACCCTGTAAAAAACGGGATACCACACATGGTCTCATGGGTATTCTACGGCTCATCAAATGCCACATGTTGATTTTCAAGGTCAAGTAAGGTGTTTGTACCCGGACCTACTTAAATACGTAATAATCAGCCTATCCCAAAAGCTTAAACTTCTTTAAGCGGTTTTAATAAACGCAAGGCGGCATTATCCGTTTTATCTCTTGAACACAGTTAGAGAAAGCTAATGGGCAAACTTTTATATTTCAATAGAAACACTTAAGATTTTTGCTACTTTCGCAGGTTTAAGGGTTTGGGTGCCTGCCAATGATCGATATTGTTAACCCATAAAATGTCAATCAAGACAGTTGTCGTCTGCTATGTCGTCCTGTCGATTACTTTACAACTCATTTTTGCGAACAGTGTGAACCCAGATGGGAACAGTCTGATCTGGGTTCCCACTGTTTGCCTTTATGCAAAAAAATATTTTAGAAAGTTGGCAAGGAGATTCAGCAGACGACATATGCAAACGACACTTTCAGATGTAGATTTTCTCGGCGTTTTAAGGGATGATTAACCCGTTCATCCTTACGAATCTGAAGTGGCCTCGTCCATCTTTGAATTTGGACAGGGTCCATTTTTGAAAACAAGTAAAAACATTAAAGAGGCTGCCAAACCGGGTTGATCCTGATGAGACGACTCTTATAAACCATCTTATCAGGATCTACACTGTTTGAAAATGTACCATAACTGATATACAGGGTTGGAAGGGGCTACAGTATACAATTGCTTCAGGTGAAATAAGGTGCGTTCATGGACATATTTTATTTAATAATACAGTTGACGCTCGAGTAAAGCACACTGGTCTCGTAAAGCGAAAGGTTTAGTGAACCTGCGCTGCGCACAAACATGCGCATGCCCAGACGGCTGTTTGCCCCTGCTGTAAATGAACCAGAGAAGAGTCGTTAAATTGTGTCTGAAGAGGGTGCGGCCTTTGCAATTTTATGTGTCATTCGTCCGTGGAAATGTGTGTATTTGTCCCTGCCCTGCCTCGCAGGTCAAGTTTGTTTAAATTAATAGGTGAAGTGACCATCTTCTCGCCCTCTAAAATTGGGTCAAAGATATATCAATGAAATCGTTCTTTAATTGAAAATTTAAATTGTATTCTCAAATAGAATGCAAGCAATGCGATATGTTTGCTTTAGACATATTAATTTTAAAAATGGAACATATTTTCAAGTATTTATTTTATGTATTTGAACAGCTTTGCTTACTTATGGAAATGTTGTATCAGCACAAAAAAACTACAGTGAAATTCTTATATTAAGACAACCTTTGGGGACTGTTCAAAAGTGGTCTTTAAGACCACTTTTGAACAGCCCCAAAGATGGTTTCCTTACTTAAGGAAATGTTGTATCAGAACACAAAAAACTACAGTAAAATTCCTACATTAAGACCACCATTGGAACTGTTCAAAAGTGGTCTTTAAGACCACTTTTGAACAGCCCCAAAGGTGGTCTCCCACAAGAGCACACTGAATGTATAAAACACAAAGAAAATGTCCCTAAAACCTTCTAAACTTGCTTTGAAAAGCAAAATTTGTTTCAATATTAGGTGGTCGTAATAGTGGAATTTCACTATACTCGGGTCCGGCCCTCGCCCATCGGGGCTTGGAGAAATAGATTGGGCTGCATGATGCTTCCATGCAGAACTGAAACCAACCGCACATGAGTACTTGTAAACAGCTTAGAAGGTCTAAGTCTATCCAGGTAAACGGTGGTGCGTGTTAGACCGTCCATGTTTATAAACCCTATTGGTTTTATTGGGCGACAGGGCTTGGGAAGTCATTTCATCTCAATGTCGTGTAAAAGTCCCACAAAATTGGAAGCGGAAGCAACGTCTCCAAAATGAGCTAAAGAGTGTTTACGAGGACGTTAAATCTCAAATCAAACAAACAAGCAAACAAACTCTTGAGTCGCGGGTCTCGGAAATGTGAAGATAGTTTATTAATAAAAGTATGAATATAATAATAATAATAATAATAATAATAATAATAACAATAATAATAGCAATAATAGTAATAACAATGATACTTATAATAATTGTTCCTGTTGTTGCCATTGGTGCTGTTGTTGTTGTTGTTGTTGTCCTCCGGAACAGTCAAAGAAAATTTATTTTTATTATTAGGAGTACATGAAGCAGTAGTATTACGAGTAGTATTTTTTTTTTGTTGTTGTTGTTATTGTCTACTTAAATATAAATTTTAGAATGTAGAACCTCAGTAATAAATCTGTAATAAGTGAAAAGTTAACCCAAGGGCTCCCCAAAGAGGATGCGCTAGACTTCGTTTTGGGAGTTCCAGTCAAAAATCTAAGAGCCGTGTGAGACAGTTATGTCTCTGGCGTCCCAAAATTCATCACGAAAACACGCCTATATAATTTTGACCCCCCCTCGAATTCGAACCCCGCTTTTATATAGAAAAACTGGGGTGTACAGGGGTAAACATTATTTTTCCTATATATAGATTGTGGGTACTCGTTAGAGTACAAGGTTGGAATTATAAGGAATGGATTATCATTTTTGTGGAGTTTATCGATGTGGTAATCACAAACTTAGAATAAACACGGGTTCTTCGTGTTTATATATCGATAAAATTCAAACAAATGAACTTCATTCCTATAACACAAATATATCTTTAATTTTCACCTTAAAGTACTAAACCACACGGGTGCTTTTCCCAAATGCCTGCATGCGTCTAGTCTGGTGTTGAAGGCACAAAGCTTTGTTATGAACAAATGCGGGTGATTTCCCGTTTTCCCCGGTGATATTGGAATCTAGAGTGCTTGAACACAATTTTGATGAATACAGTTCGCATGAGACAAACAACTTATTCTGCCATTTCTGATAACAGCCGAGCAACGATCATATGGCGGTTACGTTGTTCGGGGCAAATATGAACATAATTTCATATACAAGATCTCATGTGCCACGATATGTGAAAATACGTCTTGGGACATGTGCGCATGCGCACGGTGAGGACGAATCAGCATGGACTATCGCTCGGAATACGATATATTCTTGGCACTGGAAGAAGCTCTGTGTCGACAAGAATCAATTTAGCGCGCAGCAAAAGCTCGGATCAGCCTGCGCGATTGCGCAGGCTGATCTGAGCTTTTGCTATGTGCGCATGTCTGAAAACGGTTACGTTTGACGCGACTCTTATAAGGTGTAAAATTTTTTAAATAAATCACATTTTGGCTAATACATGGGATTTTCTTTAAATAATAATAAGATGTATTGAACATTTCTGCCATTGTTGGCGTGACATACAAAGATAAAAAGCATAATAACATGTCGTCTTTTTATCTGCGTATTTGGAAAAACTAAACGGTAGACGTCTGTTTGCTCTCAACATGAAGGCAACAGTTATCATATATTTGTGCAAAAGTTTGAACCAAACTTTTGGTACGTTTGTCACTATATAAGTTATGGCGGCTGAATACATGTATTTAGCCATGTTTACAAGGCCAGGTGGACACTTGTCTTAACTATCTTGTCTTCCTTTAAAACTGGACTCACGGAGAAACCTGGTTGGACATTTGGAACCACTTACCAGGTTTTGTTTTGTTTGTTTCTATTGGAGTTTAAAAACCCAATCAACAGTATTTAGGCCATTTTTGAGCCGGTCTGGCCATAAACTGTCGATCTTTTAGACTTGAAAGAACCAGGACATCCTTTATTTCAGACAACATGTCATGGGAACCCCATTCTGATGCGACCGGAAAAGGCCAAATGGCAGCTTGGCGTTTCTTTCTAGCGAAAATAACCAACTGGCCTGAAGGTGTTAAAAGTGACGATAAAGACCATGGTTAGACTTATTCTAGATAGCCACGTCAGTATGGAAACCACATACAGTCGAACTTCAATGGCTCGAACACCTTTGGGACCACGAAAATCTGTTCGAGACAAGGGTAGTTCGAGCCACTGAAGGTAACTGCCAGGAGGCATAACGGGGTTATTTTTGGGACATCTTTTCGGTGTTCTATAGTAAAAATGTATGCTGTGTGTACTCATTAGAATCGCCTCATAGAGGCGATTCTAATGAGTGCACACAGCAAACATTTACAAGAGAATAGGAGAACATTTCCTTAATTACCCTCACTTTTTCTTATGTGGAGAAATCCCCCCGGGACACAAGAACGGGTTCGACTCAGCCATGACAAATGAGCCATCGGTGTTCGAGCCATCGAAGTTTTACTGTATAGTATCCAGCAGCTGGCATCGCTGCAGCAGTGAGTAGCTCGGTTTGTCAGAGGTAACTACCAAACAACCAGCAGTACCTTTCGAGTGATACAACAACCACCAACATCGACAACAAGATGTGAAAATGTCAAAGTTGTGATGATTTGCCGCATCCCTCTAGGCTAAGTGAGCATCACTGATTGCAGGTTCTCCCATCCAAAAGCAGCGAACAGTAGTGGACACTCCCTGGGATATATGTACCGACATCTTCTGCCATTTCTCCTTCCTCGACCTTGGCATCGGACTTAAGGACCAACTTCCACAAACTATTGACACACCAGGGATCCTTGAGGGCTTCAGGGTGGGTCATAAACTGCGTAAAAATGTTTCTAAAGCTTTTGATTTGTACTGTTTAATGTTGCTTGTTTGAGCCTCACCGCCGCTTTGCACATAGCCTAAGTATGACGATGTTCCAGTATTGGTCCTGTGCGAACTTCACGGGAAGAAAATTGGATAGGGTGACTTAAAGTTAGTTTGTAGCAGTGTCCTGAAGCAACAGCGTTATGCTACTGGATTTGGGTCTCATCATCACTTTAATAGCTCATTTTGCCTATCACTATTTCAAGGGCTTTATTGTATACCACTGACTAATAGTTTGTGAACAGCTTTAATTGCTTGGCTTTCCACTCTAGCGAGAAGCTCCGGAGAATGCCTCAGTAAATAATCCGGTAAATCGTTGGCCCAACCGCAGTGCTCGTTTTTACTGGCTAACGTTTTCGGCTCAGTGCGGTACGTTTCAGTTCATTTATACGCGTGACGCGGTTTCGAAATTTTCCCGCGGTTAAACTTCAGCATTTGATGCGACTGTCTTTGTAAAGAATTATTTCGACGTTATTTTTTTTGTTTCTGTTGTAATTGGACTTGACTCCTTTTGGTTTTGAATAGCAGTTTTGTATGTGAATTCAATTCTCATGAACTCCGTCAAGATGACGGACATTTCGTACGAAGTTGTACGATACGCCAGGCGAGATTTGGGAGTTCCAGCCTCTCTACAGTAAAGCAAACACGTAAACTGATTGCTATTATGGAATTTAACATGGAAATTTTAGCAAACACGCTCATTTGCTCTCCTTCTTAGATAGTTTATAGTGTTGTATAGAACATCAAATGACCACCCTATAATCATCGTGCTGACAATTTCTGGGACAGATGAAGGTCAAACGATGGGCACATTCTTTCCTGACTTTAGCAAGGCGTTTGACAAAATGACGTAGTTTCGAATTTTCCCGCGGTCAAACTTCAGTGTTTTATACAACTGTTTTTGAAAAAAAAAATCTTAAAAATCATTTCGACGTTATTTTCTATTGTTGTGGAATGTGTCTCCACTTGGTTTTGGAAAGCAGTTTTGGATGTCAATGCAACTCTCATTAGTTCTGTTAAGATGGTGGACATTTCGTAAAGTTTGTACGAGATTCCAGGCGAGATTTGGGTGCCAAAGTATGTTAGTTCCAGCGTGTTTGCTATAAATCGAGGGAGGTAAAAAAAAAACCGACAAAGAAACACATCACGTGAACAAGTCCGCGAAATGAACACCTCTCTAAACCTCAGTTTATATAGAAAAAAACTGGGGTGTCCGGGGGTATGAATTATTTTTATTATTTGTGCTCCAAGACAAAGGTTGTGGGTAATCGTTAGAACCGCCTCAATGTGGCGGTTCTAACGAACACCCACAACCTACGTTTGCAGTAAAAATAAGAAAAATATCACGGATTTTCATAAAAAATAGTCATTTTGCAGATGTGAATATGACACTATGTAGCACGAGTGTGTTATCATAATTAGTACGATATATATGTTCAGCGCAAAGTAAGAATTGGTACAATTCTAGAATTGTCCTGCGCAAAGTAAGAATTCCTACTTTGTTGCGCAATTCTAGAATTGTACCGGTACAATTCTAGAATTGCGCAAAGGATTCGAATGTTATATGAAGCAGGTAAATCTCTCTGCCCAAAGTGGGAATCTTTTGGACAAAGGGAGAACCGAATGTTTCATTCGTATGGACAAAGTGGGAATATTTGGGACAAAGTGAGAATCGAATTTTCATCTGTGGGAATATAAGAATCTGATATGGGGTTCTGTTGTAGATGAGCGTTTCCATCCCGAGGGATGACCTTGCTGAGCGGAACCGAGGCTACGCCGAGGTTCCTCTCAGCACGGTCATCCCGAGGGTTGGAAACGCCCATCTACAACAGAACCCCATATTGGATTCTTTTTCTTGCACAACTTTTGACAGCTCGCACATGTAAATTGTTTACAAAATAAAAGTAGTGCGGAAGTAGTTCCGGCAGTTGAATAGAATTGAAGCGCATTTATGTTAGTTGCCTGGATCGGAACACCAGGGTCAGAACATAAATTTCTATCCCAGGGTAAAATCACGGATTTCCTTGTCTGGTGTGCAAGAATAGCATTTATCATCTGTATAGTCTGGGTAACATTACTTTGATGGTTTTGTCAGCAGAAAATTATTTGCGATTGTAGGAGCTGAATGTTTTGTATCTCGGGGTACTTATCATTTTTACACAGTGTACAGTAATGTGCCTAAAATGTGGGAAACCTTGATCTTTTCCTTATCTTTTCCAGACATTGATGTTTCGCGCATAAAGGTCATAGTGCAGGCTGTATGATAAACACTGTACACACTGATCAGAATGCATGCTCATCTGAGTGTACACTGTTTGCTCACGTACTTTGTATTTTGTGGTTCCTTTCTGAGTCTGGGGCCATCCAGAAGAACAGCGGAGACTCACTAATATAATGTACATTTTAAATTCATATGTGCTTTCATATGTTCGTTCATCATGTGCTCACAGCTTTGTTTTATCACCATAATAAAAGTAAATTGAGCATGTCTGTTTTTTATACAACCCATTGCCGCAACAACTACTTTCAACTTGACTGAAATGTGTTTGCTTTACCGATATCTAGCTATCGTAAGTAAAAAAAAAAATGATTTTACTGATGAAGTTGGAGAATTTCATAAGCAACAGAAGTAAAAATAAAGAATACTAATGATAACGGCAAAAATAAAATGCATTGCAAAACAAATTCAAGTGTACCCAAGAAATCATTACCAACACTGGAGTAATGAGCATCTGCCTGTGATATCAGCGGTGTCACGCATAAAAGGTACTTAGCGTATATCCGTAAATTGATCACATAAATGCACATGCGCAAAGTCTCACTGAGGCCAGATATTTGATTCTTTGTCTGAACCTTCCTCAAGTCCCATATATTCTTCATGCATACAGCGAAGGCTCTATGGACCTTTTATGCGTGATGCCGCTCATATTCTTTTAAGAAAATTAAAATGGAATGTCCATATGATAGAAGCGAAGTTTGGACTAGATTTATAGAGTGATTTTTAGCACCAGGGATCTGTTTCCATATGAATGTGATAAAATCCCGAAATAATATTTTACTATTCCCACTTTGTCCCGATTCCCACTTTGCGCAGAGGCAATCAGTCCGATACTGTAATTGCGCAAGGTAGGAATTCTCACTTTGTCCCGATTCCCACTTTGCGCAGAGACAATTCCGGAATTGTATTGCGCAAGGTAGGAATTCACACTTTGCGCAACAAAGTGAGAATTCTTACTTTGCGCAGGACAATTCTAGAATTGTACCGATTCTTACTTTGCGCAGAACATATATATGACGTAACGACGTTACGTACTGTTGCCATGCAAATATTTATGTCTTCTTGAAAATCTGTCAAAACAGTGAAACTGCAGTAGAAGCTTGATAAAAATATATTATTGTGGCGATATCGGACTTTTTTGATTTTCTCTATATATATATATATATATATATATATATATATATATATATATATATATATATATATATATATATATAATCCTAATATCTGTCTTTGGGCGACCAGCTTATTTTTTCTGCATTAGGTGGACTTTTTGTATATATCTTATTTTCTGCTTTTTCACCATTCCAACAACATATTTTTATGCTTTAAATGCATTAAAACCAGGTTCTGTATCTATTTTTATTCTAAACTCTGCAGGAAAAAATATACAAAAATATTGGACCCCTTAATATTTTACTAGTACTTAATCTGGCTTAAGGGGAACTGTGTATATAAATGACATTAGGGGGAACGGTATATAAATGACATTAGGGGGAACGGTATATAAATGACATTAGGGGGAACAAAAGAAGATATATTCTATCTTGTCATAGTGGGGGTATAAATGTAAGGGTATTATTAGGGGGATTAAAGTATATGTGATAATAAATAGATGGATGGGTGGATAGTGTGTATGTGACGTTATGGATGTGGGGATACGGAGCCACCAAGAGCGAGCCCTAGTGGTATCTTCTGAAGGGCTGTCACAATGTGCAAATCTCAGAGTAGGGCTTCTAATAGGCATGGAGTTTCTGTGAAAACCCATGAGAAAATCTTAAAATATATCTCTTCGAATACCAGTCTATAGGCTACCAGATTATTTATTCTGCATTAGGTGGACTTTATTGTATTTTTTTTGCTATGCAACATACTAAGAATGTATTTTTATGTTTTAAATGCATTAAATCCGTGTATTGTATCTGTTTTCTTCTAAATGTTGTAGGATAAAATATACAAAAATGTTGGGCCCCTTATGTTTGCAAGTATATACACTCCGAATACCAGTCTTAAGGCGACCAGCTTATTTCTTCTGCATTAGGTGGACTTTTTGTATATATTTTATTTTCTACTATGCATCATATCTATAATGTATTTTTATGACTTAAATGCATTAAATCTGTGTATTGTATCTGTTTTCTTCTAAATGTTGTAGGATAAAATATACAAAAATGTTGGGCCCCTTTAAGTATATACACTCCGAATACCAGTCTTAAGGCGACCAGCTTATTTCTTCTGCATTAGGTGGACTTTTTGTATATATTTTATTTTCTACTATGCATCATATCTATAATGTATTTTTATGACTTAAATGCATTAAATCTGTGTATTGTATCTGTTTTCTTCTAAATGTTGTAGGATAAAATATACAAAAATGTTGGGCCCCTTATGTTTGCAAGTATATATACTCCGAATACCAGTCTTAAGGCGACCAGCTTATTTCTTCTGCATTAGGTGGACTTTGTGTATATATTTTATATTCTACTATGCATCATATCTATAATGTATTTTTATGACTTAAATGCATTAAATCCGTGTTCTGTATCTATTTTCTTCTAAATGTTGTAGTATAAAATCTACAAAAATGTTGGGCCCCTTATTTTTGCAAGTATATATATTCCGAATACCAGTCTTAAGGCGACCAGCTTATTTCTTCTGCATTAGGTGGACTTTTTGTATATATTTTATTTTCTACTATGCATCATATCTATAATGTATTTTTATGACTTAAATGCATTAAATCCGTGTTCTGTATCTATTTTCTTCTAAATGCTGTAGGATAAAATCTACAAAAATGTTGGGCCCCTTATTTTTGCAAGTATATATACTCCGAATACCAGTCTTAAGGCGACCAGCTTATTTCTTCTGCATTAGGTGGACTTTGTGTATATATTTTATTTTCTACTATGCATCATATCTATAATGTATTTTTATGACTTAAATGCATTAAATCCGTGTTCTGTATCTATTTTCTTCTAAATGTTGTAGTATAAAATATACAAAAATGTTGGGCCCCTTATGTTTGCAAGTATATATACTCCGAATACCAGTCTTAAGGCGACCAGTTTATTTCTTCTGCATTAGGTGGACTTTGTGTATATATTTTATTTTCTACTATGCATCACATAATGTATTTTTATGACTTAAATGCATTAAATCCGTGTTCTGTATCTATTTTCTTCTAAATGTTGTAGGATAAAATATACAAAAATGTTGGGCCCCTTATTTTTGTAAGTACATATACTCCGCATACCAGTCTTAAGGCGACCAGCTTATTTCTTCTGCATTAAGTGGACTTTTTGTAATTATATTATTTTCTAAGTAACTATGCATCATATCTATAATGCATTTATGACTTAAATGCATTAAATCCGTGTTCTGTATCTATTTTCTTCTAAATGATGTGGGATAAAATATACAAGAATGAAAGACCCCTTAAAATGTTACAAGTATATATATTCCGATAGTCTTAAGGAGACCACCTAACGGGCCTCCGTGGCCTAGTGGATAATAGCGCTGACTCTTAGTCATTAGGTCTCTCACCGCCATAGGTTCGAGCCTCGCTCGGGTCACATGTGAGACGCTACATTCTGTACGGAAGGTCAGGTGGTTTTTGTCCGGGTACTCCGGTTTTCGCCCACTTCTGATTAACGGTCAGCTCGATATGAGTGAAACAATAAAAGGGCCGTAAAACTCAACAAACTAGAAAAGGTGTCAATAGGACACGGATGCCCCCGCAAAAATGCCATTGAGAAACAAGAGTCGTCAAAAGACTTCACCGGGATTTGAACTCACAACCTTTTGAGTCAGAGTCCAAAGCCTTTGTGCTGGGGGATATTGTGTTTTTAAAAAGAAAAAAAAAAGAATAGAAAGAAAGAAAAAATGATGTTTAAAATTTCTGCCAAGTAATTTCTAAACTGATCCAGAAACAAGAAAGTTCTTGACAACGTTTAAGTTTTGGATCCCTTTTTTGACCTTTGACCTCTTAGTATGACCTTGACCTTGTAGGTGGGGGCCTGGGTTTGTGGACGCAACACATCGTCTCATGGTGGTTAATATTTCTACCAAGTTATTTCTAAATTGATCCAGAAATAAGAAAGTTATTGACAGCGTTTAAGTTTCAGAGACGAACGGACGCACTGACGGACAGGGGTAACACTATATGCCCTTTCCACCATTCTTCGAATGGCGGGGGCATAAAAACAAGAGGCCCATGGGCCACTACGCTCACCAGAGGTCAAGTGTGAGAAACTGGCCCGTCCCTGGATGCCATCTGCACCTACCAAGTCTCAGATCAAAGTCTACAATAGTTTCGAAAATACTTGGTTTTGACCGTTTATCGCACAAAAAAGTCTATGTGACCTAATTTGACCTTGGTATAAAGTGAGTCAAGGTCATCCGAGGGTCTACATCTGAACAAAATATGCTGGACCGAAGTTTCTTATTCTACATACCAAGTTTCATTGACAATCGGCTTTTTGGTATAGAAGGAGAAGATTTTTAAGGGTTTCTACCTTCTATGGGCATAACAGACATCATGGTCACATGACCAAACTCAAATTAATTATGTTTTATTTCCTTGTTCCTAAAAGTTTTCTTATAAAAGGTTGCAAATGGCAGGTGGTTTCAAAGAAAAACATTTTTTTAATTTTCATATCTGAATGACCTTGGACCAAGGTCAGAGAAGGACCTTGAAAACTAATGTAGTTTCACTTGCACATTTTGCCCACTGCATATACTAATTTTCAGGTCACAGGCTGCAATAATTAAAAAAAATTATGCTGTTTTGACTTTTTCCCATACAGAAGTCCATGTGACCAAATTTGACCTTGGCATAAAATGGGTCAAGGTCATCCGAGGGTCATCATTTAAGCAAATTATAATGGGCCACGAGTCACCAATGCTACATACCAAGTTTCATCACAATTGGCCCTCTGGTTCCAGAAGAAGATTTTTTAAGGGTTTTACCTTATATGGACATAGCTGCCATCCTGGTCATGTGACCAAACTCAAATTAATTAAATTGCATTTCCTTGTTCCGAAAAGCTTTCATACAAAATTTGATTGCAAATGGCCTAGTGATTTCAGTGAAAAACATTTTTTTTTTAATTTTCATATCTGTATAACCTTGGGCCAAGGTCAGGGAATATCCTTGACCTTGAATACTAATGTAGTTTCATTAGCACATTTTGCCCACTGCATCTACTTAATTTCAGGTCACAGGCTGCAATAATTAAAAAAAAAAAATGCTGTTTTGACTTTTTTCATACAAAAGTCTATGTGACCAAATTTGACCTTGGCATAAAATGGGTCAAGGTCATCAAAGGGTCATTATTTTAGCAAACTATGATGGTCCAGAGTCCCCTATACTACATACCAAGATTCATCACAATCTGCCCACTGGTTCAGGAGGAGAAGACTTTTGAAGGGTTTTTACCTTATATGGGCATGGAGGCCAGCTTGGTCATGTGACCTGGACCCTACGAGCAAACCTTTGTTCCCCCATCCCATGGATGCTCCACATGAAATTTGCCTTCAATCGGCCCTGCAGTTTTAGAGGAGAAGTCGTTTGAAAATGTTGACACGGACAACAGATGGCGGGTCACTGCCTATACTATAAGCTGCCCCGGAGCCTTCGGCTCTGGTGAGCTAAAAATAAGGAGACCACCGTAATTATTCAGCGTTAGGTGGACATTTTGTATAGTTTTTATTTTCTGCTATGCATTATATTAATAATGAAGCTTTACGCTGTACATTCATTAAACCCGTGTTCTGTATCTTTTTTTCTAAATGCTGTAGGATAAAATATACAACAAGAGTACCCAGAGGGCTGTTTGTTAACTAAGTTTCTCAAACTTCGAAGTTGAAGAGGTGCTATCAGCGTCCGGATAGCTCAGTCGGTAGAGCACTTGCTTTGTAAGCAAGGGGTCACCAGTTCGAATCCGGTTCTGGTCACACTTTTTCAACTTCATTTCTTTATGAACTATCTATTAGTATAATTTCACACCCGATTGAATACATGTACATATATTTATTTTCACCATTTTCTGAAAAGGTGGAAATTGTTATTTATGAGCCGGAGCATGACAAAACCTACAATAAGGCCAGGGCAACAAGCAGAGACTCAAATCAATCTGCACACCCATCCACTGTGACAAGACCTTTTACTTATATTTCTTGGCATAAATCATAGCCTATAGTAAGTACATGCGATCAGCGAAGACTGATCAGACTGCTCGAATGCGCAGGCTGATCTGAGTCTTTGCTGGTCGCTCAAGCCATCTTGTAGTTCTTGTCATGTACTGGCTTATTTAATACATGGGTCGCGATTCCAAGCTGCCGAAAAATCACGAGTTTTCACAACCCAACATATTAGGCTGAAGCATTTGCTTATTTATTCTTTGCATAAAGGTCAGTCTCATGTCAAATTGTTTGCACTATAATTGTAATTTCACCAATTACATTTTTATAGCCAGGTAATTGTAATTGAATAAGAATGCAGTCTGAGGGACAGCCATAATCCCCTGCCGCCCTTCAGTAACAAAGCTCAACCTTATGACATTAAACTGTGACCTTCGCCGTGATCTTGAATTAGCAATCTTATGATGATTAACATTTTAGCCAAGTAATTTTAAAATCCATCTAGGAGTAAGAAAGTTATTGAAAAACACCAAAAAGACCCACCTCTATGCATGACCTTGACATTTCAGGAACCAACCTGGATTTTGCGTACAACACATCGCCTCATGACGAATACATTTTTTACCTTTAACCTCTAAGTATGACCTTTGAGGTACGGACCTGGGGCTTGTGGCGACACTTTGTCTCATTGAGAATAATATTTGACCAAAGTTTAGTGAACTTCTATCGAAGGGTTCAGCAGATAACTGTTACGAACGGACATTCCACCTTTCACCTCTAAGTATGACCTTTGAAGTTCCGACCTGGGTTTTGCGTGCGACACACTGTCATTTCTGACAAGTAATATTTAAATTCATTCAGGAATAAGAAAGTTTTTGATAGGACATGATAAAAAGATGCTTTTTTGACATTTTATCTCTAAGTATGACCTTGACCTTCGAGGTATGGAGCTGGGTCTTGCGCGCGACACACTGTCACATTATGGTTAACATTTCTGCCAAATAATATTTAAATCCATCCAGGAATAAGGAAGTTATTGATTGGACATGACAAAAAGGCCCTTTTTATCTTTGACCTCTGAGTATGTCCTTGACCTTTGAGGTACGAACCTGGACCTTGCACGCAACACATCTTCATACTAAAGAGAAAAACTGACCAAAGTTTAATGAAATTCTATCAAATGGAGTAGACAAGAAAGTGTTATGGATGGAGGGACAGACGAAGGCATATTCCTATAACCCTGCATCGGGGGATTGATCAATTACTTTCAAATGTAATTGGTCCCAAGCCTGGACCCTACCAGGTATTTAACTTCCAAATACGAGTACTTAGTGATGCGAGACTGTTTGAATATAAGCATTTGAAAAACTTTAACACTGTGTGACAGGAACGCAAACTCACACACAAACGCTCATGTGGACCAACAGAGGTGACAACAATAGCTCTCCTTGTACTTTGTACAGGCCAGCTAAAAAGGTCGTTCCTTTGAAAATGTCAACAGTTAATTACCTTCTTTTAAGTGGGATGGGACCAAATGCTGTTCTATGAATCGCAGTTCAACTAAGCTGCATCAAGACAATAAGTGTCTTCAGACATTCTGTTGTGTGAAAGTTTGAATGCCCGCCATTTAGATGAGACATACCATGGGTTTGGGTGTGTAACTAATTTTGACTGAGATTTATTGAAACAGAAACACAAAGATAAACTATCTGGAAGCTTTAATAACTGTAATATTTAATTTTATGTTTAGTTTAGTTCATAATTAATAACTATCTTGACTTGCATATACTTGAATCGTGGATATGTGCAACAAGAAATATAGAAGAGGGTCATAATGGCCCTGGATCGCCATGATGTTAACAAGCTGTGAAACGAACACCCCTCTAAGCTCCAATTCATAAAGAGATAACTGAGGTTTACAGGGGTGTTCATTCAAGACATAGATCATCGTAAATGAAGCCATTTTGTGGATATCATAATGCTCACCTGATCCTCATTGTACAAATGAAATGGTACAAGGAGCCAAACATGATTGCTCTATTTCAACGGATCAAAATTATGACAAAGTAGGCTATAGGTCAAGATCACAGGTCAAAACAATTTGTCGAGTGGGAAGACCTTGTAACAAGAAACCTACATGCCAAATATGAAGGTTCTATCTCTAGTGGTTTGAAAGTAGGTCACAGGTCAAGGTCACATCGCAAAATGTCTTGTACCAAAGAATGCCCTTGTCAATAGTAATCTACATGCCGAATTTGAAGCTCTAGTGGGAAGCCCTTGTCACAAAAAGCTACAAACCAAATATGAAGCTGGTCTCAGCAGCTCAGTCGGATGCACATCTGACTGTTGATCTGGAGGATGCGGGTTTGATACATGCCAAGGACGGCAACATTCCTTCGTGGAGATTGATCATGAAATCTTTTCCAGATTTAGGGACATCTCAGCCCCTAACAAACTAGGCCCCTGACAAACTCGGCCCCTAGCAATCTCGGCCCCAAACACTCCACTTATAGCTATAAATAGGTCATAATAGACAGTTTTTGTCTCCACAATTACATTTGGAAGGTCTATAGTTTTATAAGGCAGTTTGAGCTTAACATATTTTTGAGGAATTATAGAATCCTTACCGGTAAAACACATCGCTAAAATTGTGAATTGTGCTGTGTGTTTGGGGGGGGGGAGTTGAAAATGGAAGTATCTTTTATCTTAACCTTATAGTTATAAACTTAAGAGATGACAAGAGCCGTCACATGACAGCATAGCTCGCCTGTTTCGTGCTTTCAAAATATAAGGTAAAATCACTGAACTGTGAAATATAGGTCACAATAACCTTAATACCTTTTGAGGTCAATCATCCAGTCACATGGAAGTAATAATCCAGGTATACTGTTTCTCCATCAAATAATAATCAAGATAATAGGCAAAATCACTGAACCATGAAATATAGGTCACACTGACCTAGACTTATTATGAGGTCAATTATCGGGTCACATGGAACTAATAATGCATAGATGCTGTTTCTCCACTAAATAGTATTCAAGATACAAGGCAAAGTCACTGAACCATGAAATATAGGTCACACTGACCTAGGTCTATTTTGAGGTCAATCATCAGGTCACATGGAAGTAATAATCCAGGTATAATAATTCTCCATCAAAAGTATTCAAGATAATAGGCAAAATCACTGAACCATGAAATATAGGTCACACTCACCTAAATATATTTTGAGGTCAATCATCAAGTAAAATGGAACTAATAATCTAGGTATAAAAATAGTCCATCAAATAAAATTCAAGATATAAGACAAAGTCAATGAACCATGAAATATAGGTCACTATGACCTAGACATATTTTGAGATCAATCATGTGGTCACACGGAACTAATATCCCAGGTATGACATTTCTCCATTAAATAGTATTCAAGATATAAGGCAAAATCACTGGACCGTGAAATATAGGTCACAATGACCTAGATATATTTTGAGGCCAATCATGTTATCATATGGAACTAATACCCCAGGTATGACATTTCTCCATCAAATAGTATTCAAGATATAAGGCAAAATCACTGGACCGTGAAAAATAGGTCACAATGACCTAGATATATTTTGAGGTCAATCGTGTGGTCATATGTAACTAATATCCCAGGTATGACATTTCTCCATCAAATAGTATTCAAGATATAAGGCAAAATCACTGGACCGTGAACAATAGGTCACAATGACCTAGATATATTTTGAGGTCAATCCACTGGTCATATGGAACTAATATCCCAGGTATGACATTCCTCCATCAAATAGTATTCAAGATATAAAGCAAAATCACTGGGCCATGAAATATAGGTCACTGTGACTTTGACCCTTTTACACTTGAACCAATGTCTCATAGTTGGCTGATGTATAAGCAATTAAGTTTGAAACTTGTTACTATAATGGAAATGTATATAACAAATTACAAAGGTGTCCTAGATTTTTTACCCCTAGCCTCATCCCCCCAGGCATGATCCCAGGGGTGTTCTTTTGGAATCTCAGAAGATATTCCCTGGTATTCTCAGAAGACACTCCCAGGTATCCAAGTTGTAACTATGAATGTTTTGTGATGGGTGACTGTTGAGATATAAGCATTTCAAAAACTTTAACACAGTTTTACAGAGGTGTTCTAGATTTTGACCCCTAGCCCCACTCCGGGCTACCCAGGGGTCTGATCTCTTGGAACGTTATAAGACCCTCCCAGGTACTTAAGTTCCAAATATGAGTGCTCTGTGATGCATGACTGTTGAGATATAAGCATTTGAAAAACTATACCGCAGAGGAACGGGAACGCAAACGCTTACGCTAACGCGCACATCCGGGGTGACAACAATAGCTCTCCATGTACTTCGTATAGGCGAGCTAAAAAAAATTCTTTTGTACTATGCATTTATTGTTTGAATATGAAAACATGCATGCCTAAACAAATATACTGTTATTTTTCCTTAAACGCCCCCGACCCAAAAATTGATAATTTAAGATGAAAATTTTTTATATTTTTGCTATTTCTGCTCAAAAATATATAGATTGTGGGTACACGTTAGAACATGCCAAGCTTTGCTAGCACAATACACCATCACGAAAACTTATCTTTTTGACCCAATTAACACCACTTTTATCCAGTCAAACCGTTAAGATTTGCTGGGGGTATACATATCCCTTTTTATCTTAATTCTGCTCAAAAACATACATATGTAGTTTGTGGGCACTAGTTGGCACCGTGTCGCTCAATGACCGGAAAGACCCTGATCAGATGACTAAATTGGAGGTTTTATATATATAATATAATTTTGGGTGCCGAGTTTGTAGGGGCCTACTTTGCTAGGGGCAGAGTTTGTTAGGGATGACCCGTTACCCTTTTCTACAGTCATTTTCTCCCATCAGCTGATTCAAGAAGGGCATTTGTCAGTTTCTGGCGAAAGAATGTGCACTGTACAAGTCAGCTGCTTACGAATGAGCTTGCCAAGGCCAAGGCCAAGTGTTGACGTAAGGGTGAGGATTAAGGCCGTGTGAAATCGATTTAAGCCTCCCAGTGGAATTCTTTCCACTGACCGTTCCAAGGTGGTTCTTCTGTGGCGGTTTATTTATGTTATTGCTTGTTAAGTATTGTATGTATTACTCGTGTCTTTTTATTTTGGATGGTCATTAGGCCAATTTGTGGGAAAGCAACTGTCCTTTTGGCCTTCCTCTGTTGAAGTTTCTATTATTGTCTGGTTGCGTCGTGTTTGTGTTTGTTTCCCTTACTTTAAACCCAAATACAAACAAACAAAACAAAAATTGAAGGTTCTATTTCATATTGTTCAAGCCAAGGTCAAATTCACAGGTCAATTTATTTGTTCAGAGATAAGACCGTATTACATGGAACTTTCATTCCAAATATGAAGGCTGTAAAAAGCTATGACCAATATATTTTTATTTAAGTAGGTCTCAGGTCAAGGTCATTTTTTCCATGATCCATATTCTACCTTGACAGAGATGTTGTCAAGGTGATCATTTTGAGCAAGTTTGATAAACATTGGACCAAAGGTTTTTAACCTGACATGATCCATATTTGACCTTGACATATATTTTCAAAGTGATCATTCTGAGCATGTCTGATAAACATTTGCCCAAATTTATCTGCTCCAGAGTTTTCACAGGGGTTTTCTAGGCTACGACCCACTGACTTACTTTTTGACCCGAAATGATCCATATTTGAACTTGACCAAGATATTGCTGAGACAACTTTGATGACGATTCGACCAAACTGTGACCTGTATAGTATTTAAAAGGTTTTTTCTATGATTTGTTCATACTGATCTGCTTTATAGCCCTAAATGACCCTTATTCAAAGTGTACTGAGATGGTAATTCTGCACATGTTTGGGGATGATTGGACAAAAACTGTGGCCTCTAAAGTATTAATAAGGTTTTTTTATGGTATTAACTACTGTTCCACTTTTTGACTCAAAATGCCCCATATTCCAACTTGACAGAGATATTGTCAGTATGATCTAACCAATCTGATCATAATTAGACCAAAACTGTGGCCCAAGGGTGTTAACAAGAAAATTTACACATGGCATCAGCCGCCGCTGGACATCTCATTGTCACAAAAGCTCACCATGACCATTGGTTAGGTGAGCTAAAAACAAATGTAAAATAAGTTTTGCTTCTCACATACGACCCAAAAGCATGTGATGTACAAATGCCTACAGTAACAAAGGGCCATAACTCATCAAGTAGTATTCAGAATTTCTTCAAAAGTTAATAAGGTCATCTACAGATTTCTAGCAATGCACTCATCAACTTTCAATGCCATAGCTTTTATAGTTTTTGATAGTTTTATAGTTAAGGTCAAGGTCATCAAAACCTTATGGCTATTTTCCCCATCCTAGTGTTGTAACCAAGCAAGTTACTTCAGAATCCATCAAACGGTTCAGGAGATACAGTGTTTCAGAAGACTAAATGATAGAAATGGCTATTTTCATTTGTCAAAAGGCAATGCCTCTGAAAGTAAGAACACCAGAGTTATGGTTCCTTTGTCCTGCAGCTCATCTCGTGCAGCTGTACAGCAAAAGATGCAACATCCATAGTCTGTGGTCAAACATAATTGCCAGGATATTAAGTTTCTTCTCCTTTACTTTTTCATTGTAACCAGTGCCTGGCTATTAAATTGCTTCTACTTTACTTTTAGCCAATGCCTGGATATTTAATTGCATCTCCTTTATTTTATCATTGTAGCCAATGCCTGGATATGAAATTGCTTGTCCTTTACTTTTTCATAGCAATAGTTAGTTCTTCTGGCTTTGCATCTCGCTTCTCTCTTATGGCTTTTCTGAACAATTTTACACAAATTTTCTTGTAGTCCTTTCCTCTCACATTCAGGTCTTTCAATGGCAGAAATTCATTGGAACTCATGAAATCTTGTGACCTACAAAAACAAGAGTAACAATGTAAGAAATGCCCCGCCATTACACTTACATCTTACAAACAAGTACTATAAGATTGTAAGAAAGGAATTCAAAGTGAAGGTGCGTTGTTCTTTCCGCGAATAAATTTCAATGATTATTTTCAATGTTCAAAGGGCCACAGCTTCAAAAGATAGTAAGCAAAAATTACTTTCTCTGATCAGGCTTACGAGATTCTAACAGTTTTCATTGGCTCCAGCATTTATGTTATTTCATGCTGTCAAGTCCTTATTGTTGTTTCATCTCTGTAGTTGACTGATATTTGTTCTCCGATATAGCACTGTTGAGTTAGCAAACTTCATGCAGACTGAACCATGTGTTTGTTTAGACCATGACAGAATCAAGGATGAGAATCATGGCCATATATAAACAAATTAAAACACACAGTGAAATACATTTTGCTGACCATTCTAAGGCTGTTCTTCTATCCTGGATTATTTATGTTGCATTTATGTATTGCTTATATCCTTTTAGTTTGGATAGCCTTTTACCGTAGCCATTCTGTGGGAAAGTAACTCGTTCTGCTGCCCGCTTGTGATCAGATTTCAACAGTGTTTAGTTACTCCATGTTCATGTTTCTTTCCCTTTGATGACTCTGATCAGAGTTGTTTGACAAACGTTTTGATACCTGATCACTGCCTACATTTTTATTTTACAGTTCCCATTTTTTGCTGAACCCCTCAGGTGATAAACCAATGTGTAAAAATTAAAAATAGTAATGATCAGGAACTGATACAATCAAATCCCAAATCCTCCCCACAACATCACCAGGGAAAGAAGTCGATAACAGAAAATATCATCATACTAAATATGAACTTAATCCGTGTAGTCATAAAAACGAGATGAGCTTCTAAAAAAACTTTAACGCAAAAACTTTAACATTTGTGGACGTCGATGCCTGGGGTAGTAGAAAAGCTTACCGGGACGAAATTTCCTGAGAGTTAAAAAAGGATAGGAAACCCAAATAAATATGTTTCATGTTCAGCAGAGACTTGCCTGGTAAGAAGCCTTTGCTTTTCTCATTTGTCTCCAGTGTCTTCTGATTAGAATTGTGTCAACAACTGACCATCAAACTGTAAAAAGAAAACAAATATCAAACAAGAGAATCAGAGACACCAAAGGATGCCCCATGAAGATGTGTAATAGAGGAAACAAGATGTGTTTGTGAAACACCGATGCCCCAGGACAGCGCCTGTGCAATATGAAAGCCCCATCACTAAAGTATGTCATGGTCAAGGCCACAAGGTATCAAGGTCAAAAATTATGGTACCAATGGAAAGGTGTTGCGAAAAAGAATACACATGTGAAATATGAAAGCTCTATCACTTACCAATCGAAAGTTATGGACTTTATATTAAAGTTTTTAAAAAGTAGGTCAAACATCAAGGTCAAGGTCACAAGGTCAAAAATTATGGTACCACTAGAAAGGGCTTGTGACAAGGAATGCACATGTGAAATATGGAAGCCCTACCATTTACCAATCAAAAGTTATGGCCAATGTTAAAGTTTTTAAAAAGTAGGTCAAATGTCAAGGTCAAGGTCATGAGGTCAAAAATTACAGTACCATTAGAAAGGTCTTGTGACAAGGAATGCACATGTGAAATATGAAAGCCCTACCAATTACCAATCAAAAGATACGGCCAATGTTAAAGTTTTTAAAAAGTAGGTCAAATGCCAAGGTCAAGGTCATGAGGTCAGAAATTATAGTGCCAATTGAAAGGTCTTGTGACAAGGAATCCACATGTGAAATATGAAAGCTCTATCACTTACCAATCAAAAGTTATGGCCAATGTTAAAGTTTTTAAAAAGGAGGTCAAAAGTAGGTCAAATGTCAAGGTCAAGGTCACGAGGTCAAAATTTATGGTACCTCTTGAAAGGTCTTGTGACAAGGAATGCACATGTAAAATATAAAGGCTCTATCATTTACCATTCAAAAGTTATGCCCAATGTTAAAGTTTTTGCAGACGGACGTTCTTAGTAGAGGTACCTTGTGGGGTTACTAATGTAAAGTCTATGGAGACTTTAACCCCATAACGCACCACTGTACAGAGTTTTAACCCCACATACGAAATTTTTAACCCCACTAACTGAAAAGTTACTGTGCCTTACGGAATAAACCTCATTAAGTTGAATTGGGCAGAATCCTAACCCCACTAGGTACCTCTAGTCTGCCCGGACAAACAGACAAACGGACAAACGGATTAACGAAACGGATTAACGGACAAACAGACAAACAGACGGACAGACCAAAAACTATATGCCCCCCTGAATCTTCGATTCCGGGGGCATAAAAATCTGGGGTTACAATGCACATGTGTTTCATTATCAGCCACACATGACTTTGATAGGACTGACAAAACTGTTAAAAGGGGTGTAAATGTAAACGCAACCATCTACTGTATGTGATTAATAAATCATTGAACTGAAATTTGAAACCTATCATCAATGGGTGTTATGGGCACTTGGTATTTATTCTGCTAGTATTACACCTTCCTTATCTAAGAGACCATGACATTGTGTAGTAAAAGTTTCATCAAAGTTGGGCCACAAACATAATCTAAGTTATCAAGCAAAAAGTGTTTTAATTTTGCAACAAGGAGCAGTCTGAAGGACAGCCCAATCCCCCCACCATTAAAATCAAGGTTCAACCTTGTGACCTTTACCTGTGACCTTGACCCTGCGTCCGCATGGTTTATCTATGGGTTCTGCACGCCAGCTCAGAGGGGAATTATTTCTTAAAAGTTTAAAGGAAAATCCATCCAGGGGTAAAGGAGGTATGGAATAGACATAAAATTCAAAGTTGAAAAACTTCACCTGTGACCTTGCCCTTGAGTTGGCATGTTTTATTTATGGGTTCTGCACATCAGCTCACTGAGGAGGATATTTTACCAATGTTTATTAAAAATCCTGCCAGGGGTAAATAAATAGGCATAAAAGTCAAAGTTTCAAACTCGTGACCTTTAAATGTGATCTTGACCTTGTGTCAGCATGATTCATGTATGCTTTATGCACATCAGCTGTCTGAGGGGGATAATTGACCAAAGGTAAATGAAAATCATTTTAGGGTAAATGAGATATAAGGAATGGACACAAAATTCAAAGCCGTGATCTTCAAATGTGACCTTGACCTAGAGTCAGCCTGATTCATTTATGGGCTTTGCACCAAGGTTGGTAGGTAAATACCAGTGGCAGGAATGCTATTTAAAATCACTCATATGCAATAGATAATGATCCTAAAATTAAGATGGACAGGCCTGAGCAAACAGACAGACCCAGATCAGACTGCTCCATCAGTCTGTAAATGCATCACAAAAACATATGCACATGATTTTGACCCCTCCAACACCACTTTTATATAATAAAGATGGGGTTTAAGAGGGATATACACTATTTTCCGTATCTCTGCTAAAAATATAGATTGTGGGTGCTCAATAGAACTGCCTCACTGAATGATCTATAATTTCAGCAGACTTACTACAATATTGGAATTTTTAATCAGAAAATTTTCATTTTTTGGTTGTAAAATGTTCATTACATTTGTATAGGCATGTTTTCTTGAACTTTGTGTTTTTTTTTTGTTTTTTTTTTATGCTTTTGTGAAATGATAAAACACATTGTTAAATTTGTTTGGAGAATTACAACAACTTTTGTGGTTGTCCGAACTTTTTTATGTGTACTTTAAAAAAAAGTTTGTTTGCAAGTTTGTCAAGTAGTTACTCCTACTTTTGAACGGTGTGAAAATTTGTTTTGTTTAAGACAGGTATTAAAAGAACAAAATACAAAGGGCATACATTTCTTAACCTGCAGGTACTCTCTCAAGTATTTTTATTTACAAGTCAAGTCAAATACCAGTAGCTGATGTCTGAAAACTAGTATTTCAGTATCTTTTGAAAACAAATTCAATACATACTTGATTACTTCAAATATAAAATTATGAAGGTAACAGATTATTAATCTTTCAAACAATTCAATATCAGAAGGTCTGGAAAATCCTAAAACATTTCATTCGACCTGCATGACCAAGTGCATGTAGACTCTACAAGAGCTGTCGCATGTCAGCGTAGCTCGCCTGCTTCGCAGTTCAAGATATAAGGTAAAATCACTGAACATTGAAATATAGGTCGCACTGACCTACAAATATTTTGAGGTCAATCATCAGGTTACATGGAACAAATAATTAGGTATGTAGATTTTTCATAAAATAGTTTTCAAGATCTAAAGCAAAGTCACTGAACCCTGAAATATAGGTCACACTGACCTATATATATTTCAGGGTCAATCATTGGGTGACGTGAAACTAACAATCTGGGTATGACATTATTCCATGAAATACTATTCCAGATATAATGCAAAAACACTGAACGATGAAATATAGGTCACATTGACATAGATAGATTTTGAGGTAAATCCTTGGGGCACATGGAAGTAATTATCCAGGTATAGCATTTCTCCATCAAATAGTATTCAAGATATAAGCAAAATCACTGAACGATGAAATATAGGTCACACTGACCTAGACATATTTTCAGGTGAATCACTGGGTCACATGGAAGTAATAATCCAGGTTTAACATTTCTCCATCAAATAGTATTCAATATATAAGGCAAAATCACAGAATCATGAACTATAGGTCACATTGACCTAGATATATTTCGAGGTCAATCATGGGGTCACATGGAACCAATATCCCAGGTATAACATTTCTCCATCAAATAGTATTCAAGATATAAGGCAAAATCACTGGACTGTAAAATGTAGGTCACCATGACCTTCACCCTTTTACACTTAAACCAACGTCACAAAGTTGGCTGATGTATAACAAATTCAGTTTGTAACTTGTTAGCATAATGATAATGTATTTAACGAATAACTTAGGTGTCCTAGATTTTGACCTTTAGCCCCACCCCCCCCCCCCCATTCGTGAACCCAGGGGTGTGTTCTTTTGGAATCTCAGAAGACAATCCCGCATATTCTCAGAAGACATTCCCAAGTACCCAAGTTGTAAATATGAATGCTTTGTGATGAGTGACTGTTGAGATATAAGCATTTCAAAAACTTTAACACAGTTTTATAAAGGTGTTCTAGATTCTGACCCCTAGCCCCACCTCGGGGCATGGATCCAGGGGTTTGCTCTCTTGGAACATTAGAAGACCCTCCCAGGTACTAAAGTTCCAAATATGAGTACTCTGTGATGCATGGCTATTTAGATATAAGCATTTGAAAAACTTTAACGCAGTGTGACGGGAACGCACACGCTAACGCAAACGCGGACGACCGTGGTGACTACAATAGTTCTCCTTGTACTTCGTAAAGGTAAGGTAAAATGCAAGCCCTGTATGAAATGATTTTACTTTACAATACATATACCTAGGCAGGCAGGGTATATTAAGCAGTCTCAATTGGCCCCACCTACATTAATGTCCATTTTCCAGTATTTCTCAGTATTTAACGGGATTTCCCTGTATTTCCCACTGTCCATGAAACTATATGTGTATTTTCAGCTTTTTTACCAACCTAGCTTTGGACATGAACTTTCTGAGGGGCATAACTGACCAAGTTTGATGAAAATCCTTTAAGGGGTGGAGATATGGAACAAACACAAAATTCAAAGAATAGCTCAGCCAAAGCCACCTCTGACTGGTTATCAGGAAGATGTAGGTTGATTCCTTCCGCAGCCAGGAACATTCTTTCGTGGATATTGATCATGAAATCTTTTCTACAGTCATTTCTCCCATCAGCTGATTCAAGAAGGGCATTTGTCAATTCTGGTGTAAGAATGTGCACTGTTCTGGTCAATTGCTTACGGATAAAATTGCCAAGGTAAAGTGTGGATAGATAATTGGCTCAAACTTTTAGTTAACACTGGCCGTTAAACCCCCATACATAAAAAGAACTGGTGACTATCAAATGTGACCTTGAGCTTGAGTCCAAGTAAGATATTCTGAAGGGCTCTCACATTGTGCAAATCTCAGTGTAGGGCTTCAAACTTCCACAATGAACAAACATTAAAAAATATATCTTCGAATACCAGTCTTTAGGCGACCAGATTATTTATTCTGCATTAGGTGGACTTTATTGTATATACATTTTTTGCTACATGCAACATACATTGTACAACATGTACAAAGAATATATTTATATGCTAAAATACATTAAATCAGTGTAATATTTTGTATCTGTTTTCGGCTAAATTCTGTAGGATAAAATTTACAAAAATGTTAGGCCCCTTATAATAAATATAAAAAAAATAAAGTTATTTCTACAAGTATATATACTCCGAATACCAGTCTTAAGGCGACCAGCTTATTTCTTCTGCATTAGGTGGACTTTTCGTATATATTTTATTTTCTACTATGCATCAAATCTATCATGTCTATAATGTATTTGTTTGCCTAAAATGCATTAAATCAGTGTTCTGTTTTCTTCTCAATGATGTGGGATAAAATATACAAAAATGATGGACCCCTTGAAATTTTACGAGTATATACTCTGATAGTCTTAAGGCGACCAGCTTATTTATTCTGCATTAGGTAGACTTTTTGTATATATTTTATTTTCTGCTAAGCATTATATTAATAATGACATTTTACCCTGTAAATGCAATAAATCCATATTCTGTATCTATCTGCTTCTAAATGCTGTAGGATAATATATAAAGTAGACATGTGTCAGTATGACACAGATGCCCCCGCACAGGGGCCAAACTCACGCTGAAAACTTATGTTGCAGCAACAGCCGTCACTGAACAGTACAACGCACCTGGAATAGTGTCAAACTAAACTAGATATATCTTTGTTGCATTCATCAAGTCATATTGAATTGATACTTCAGACATGAAGTTTCTCCATCAAATATTATTCAAGATTTCAGGCAAAGTCACTGACCCATAAAATACAGGTCACACCTACCTTGATATATTTTGAGGTCAATCATCTGGATGCATTCAAGTATTATCCCAGACATGACATTCCTCCATCAAATAGTATTCAAGATTACAGGCAAACTCCCTAAACCATGCAATATAGGTCACACTGACCTAGATATATTTTGTCGAGATCAATCAGTGGGTCAGATGGTATGAAATTTCTCCATAAAATAATATTCAAGATAATGGACAAAATCACTGAAGCACACCAAACTAGATATATTTGGAGGTTGATCAGCGGGGTAAATGGAACTAATAACACAGGCATGACATTTCTCCATCAAATAGTTTTCAAAATAAAAGGCAAAGTCATTGAACCATGAAATATAGGTCACACTGACCTAGATATCTTTTGAGGTTGATCAGCAGGTCACATGGGACTAATAATCTATGGCATGACATTTCTCCATCAAATAGTATTCAAGATATTAGGCAAAATCACTGAACCATGAAATATGGTCACAATGACCTAGGTATATTTTGAGGTCAATCATTGGATCACATGGAACTAATAAGCCGGGATTGACATTTTTCCATCAAATAGTATTCAAGATATGAGGCAAAATCACTCATCCATGAAATATAGGTCACAATGACCAATATACATGTAATTATATTTTTGAATCAATCATTGGGTCACAAGGAGCTAATAAACCAGGCATGACATTTCTCCATCAAATAGTATTCAAGATATAAGGCAAAGTCACTCTAGCATGAAATATAGGTCACACTGACCTATATATATTTTGAGGTCAATTACGTACATACACACATTCGTGCAGACGGACGTACATTCATACAAACGTACGTACACACATTCGTGCAGACGGACGTACATTCGTACCAACGTACCTAGGGCTGGCTAATCGTTGCTGAAATGATAATCGCTTATCAGTTTTGCCATTGCGATAAATAATCGATTAGTAATCACTGGAGATTTGGTCATAATTTTACCTGTCCCGCTTTCTGGCTGCACATGACTCTTATCATATACATGTTGTAATTCACTCTAGTGTTTTGCACAGACAGGCCAGAGCAAACAGTGTAGACCCTGATGAGAATGCGGCGTCTCATCAGGGCCTGCACTGTTTGCCACTCATCCAGCTATTTAAGAAACATCTTTAGCTGGTAAATTCTACGAAGAAAATAATTGATTACGGAAAATCAGTATCAATAATAATATTTCTGGAATTTATCAATCAATTAATCGATTATCTGATTAATCATGGCAGCCTTACATGTACGGCAAACCTAAAAACTATATGCCCCCGGACCTTGACATTTTAAGAGTATACACACTCTGAATACCAGTTTGTAGATGACCAGCTTATTTATTCTGAATTAGGTTGAAAGCATAAGTGAAAAACTGAAAAAATATACTCCGGACATCATGCCAATGGCGGTGACAAAAATGTAAAAATTCTATTGGAAAAATTAAAATGACTATTAAAACATACTTGACAATCTGTTTTTTCTACAAGAAACGTGAGAAATGTTACTTTTCCCAAATACAGATTAAACAAGAATTCCGCCGAAGGCTATGTCACGCCTGTTGGGGCGCAAAGTCACTGAACCATGAAATATGGGTCAAGGTCAGATATGGTTACTTGCGTTGAAGTTGCAGTTCCTAGATTCAAGCTTGTACCAAGTATAATTAATGAAGCTCTAATAATTCTCAAGAAATGGACTTTTACATTAGGGTGAAAGTTAGGGTGGTCGCAATAATTTACAAAGTCAGTGAACAATAAAATATAGGTCAAAGTCAGATACGGATGCTTCTGTTGAAGTCGCAGTTCCTAGATGCAAGCTTGTACCAAATATAATTAAGGAAGCTCTAATAGTTCTCAAGAAATGGACTCTTACATCAGGGTGGAAGTTAGGGTGGTCGCAAATGTTGACGGACGGAAAATTTGACACCTATATCGCGCCATGCAGGCGCAACAAAAATGATTAAATTTTTTACCAGTTGTTTTTTTTTTTCTTTCAGGGATTTCTTCTTCTAAGCTGTAGTCTTCATCTGTAAATATTTAAAATAATAAATAGAAGATCATGAATATGTTCCATTGAATTTATTAAACTAGAGCAAGTTAATATCCCTGTGCTGTGGAAATCATGTCATGTAATAAAAGGACCCAAAATTTTTTACCTTGGGTAACCCAAATACATGCCTCCCAGCAAAGTTTTGCACCACTGTATTCCACTCTCCATTAACTTTGCATAAATAATAATAATACTATGTTTGTGCAAAAAGTAATTTTGACCCATGGGGCTCACCCCACTGCACCCCCCCCCCCCAAAGGAAGTCACATCAGAATTCTGAAAAATTATGTTCCTCCAGCCCTCATTCTGGGAAAGTTTCAAGATTTTATAAGATTCTAGCACAAATACCTAGCCTTGGATGAGTTGTTTGACAATATGACCTAAAACCCTACTTTTTGACTTATCATGACCCCGGGCATTCCCCCCGCCTGCATTTTTTCCGCCATAGCTTTTACTCTCCATTAATACTTTGATTTGATATGAAACATTACTATATTTGAAGAAAATGAAGTTTTACCCTCAGGCAAGTCGGGGCCCCAACCTGTCTGGGAGGTCATATTGAAATTCTTACTATACTAGCCCAAACAGCCCATGCAACAACACATTATTTTAGAAATATTTCACCACATATGAATGTTTCCACCATAAGGAGCTATTTTTAAAGAAAACTAGAATGTGGTTAAATTGGAACGCCATTGCAAATCCCCATGCTTTCCACTCACAGGCTAAGTACCAAAAACCAAGGCCCCAAAATTTAACTTGTATTATATTCTACTAATCATCCCCTTCAATTTGAAATGTCACATGATTATGTTCCAAGAAAATTAAAATTTGACCTTTTGACCCCATCCCCAAACCTGGGCCCCAATCTGACCCTAGGGTCAAAATTTTACTTGCACTGTATTCCACTAATCATACCCTTGAATTTGATATACCACATGACTATATTTCGAAAACATTTTGGCTCTGCAACCCCAAAAGTCTGAACCCTTGGGCATGACCCAGGGGTCTGAGCCAAAATCTGTTCCATATGTTTTACATATTCCATTAATTATTACTTCTGTAATGTTTGGTATCAAAATCTATAAAATTGACTTTCAAGCCTCCTAGTGGCCCACTTTGGAAATATAGGTTTTTATATAGGTTTGTCTTACAGAAAATAATGGCTAATAACAGATTGTTCGATAAAAAATATAGGTTAAAAAGGTTCTTCGACACTCACACTAACACTTAATTCTGCTGAAAAAAAAGATGCCTTTTACGTCACGATTGCTAAAAAAAGTTGATAAGAATTTTGAGTCTGAGTGAGTGAAGCGAGCAGGGAAAAATTACCATTTCTTTACAGTTTTTCATCACTATTTTGGGACTAAAATAAAAAGGAACAATAGGAAAGAAATTTAATGAAAAAAAAAAAAAAAAAAAGCAGCCTGTGGAATGGCCATAATCCCCTGCCTCCGTTCAGTAACTGTGACCATTGTTACCTCCCTTCCATTATCTACCTTGGTAGATCCATATGCATAGATTCTAGGTTTATAACCACTCTCTGACAACTGCGTCAGGGAGTCGACTCTTTGGCTCAGGGGTAAGAGCAGTGGACTTCTACCCGAGCGGACCGGGTTCGAATCCCACCAAAGACGGGGATTTTTTCACGCTATGCATCTTTCCTTTGTTACGACTGTCACGTCGTAAGACCATAACCTGTTACCATGACCCTAAATTGGCAATCTTTTGATGGTTAACATTTCTTCTAAGTACATGTAATTTTAAAATCCATCCAGGAGTAATACACTTATTGACAAAACACCCAAAAAGATCCTTTCCTGACCTTTGACCTCTAAGTATGACCTTGACCTTTGAGGTACCAACCTGGGTCTTGACATCATCACATTATGGTTAACAATAACAAGTAATTTTAAAGCCATCCAGGAATAGAAATATATTGACCAGGCATGTTAAAAAAAAAAATTTTACATTTAACCCATTCCCACATGGGGACTTTGTGATTTTTGCTGTTTTTTACAGAGTTGCCTAGGGTAGCAAATTCATAAAGCCATTATTTCATCATGGATGGCCCATTTTACACCAAACTTGGCATGAATGTTCACTGGGTAGTAGCCTTTCAAATGACACCATTTTAGACTAAATCTTTGTTGCCATGGTAACGAGGGGGCATCTCAAAGTTGACAAAAAGTGTTATTTCACATGAATTTTTTACTAAATCTTTATCTTCAGCCCGCTGGCAAGGCAACAAGTAAAGAGTTTGGCACCCGGGATTTTCACTGTTTGCAGCATGTTTTGTCAGGCTGCATCAATTCGGAGGCATTTTTGACCCCAGACACCGTCAGACCTCATTTCAGCGACCGGCTGGGCCAAAAAACCCATTTTTTTTTCGGATGTGAGGGGGGCGACAGCCCCCCTTCAATCCCCCCACAGAACGTATTAGTGGGGAGGCGCGCGAAAAAACAGGTCACTTTTTTAGGCCAACTTATTCTAATGCAAACATTGCTTATCCAGGGGTGGGGAGTGCAGGTTTGAAGGTGGTTCTAGGAACAAAGGGGGGGGGGGGGGGGGGGGGGGGGGGGCTCCAGACACGTAAAAACACGTATCTGACTGGGAAAGGGTTAACTAAGGCTGACACTATTAACCGGATAATCGATTAATTGATCAATACATTTTACAAAAATGATTATTGCTACTGATCTGTTAATAATTGATTATGCAATAAGTGCAGTTAACTACACAACATACTGCATAAAATAGCTGGGAGAATCGCAAACAATGCAGACCCTGATGAGACGCCGCTTTCCGCGATGTCTCATCTGGGTCTACACTGTTTGCACAGGCCTGTATGTCCTCATGTGTAGGTTAAATATAGTAAAATTTATGCTAAGAAGAAAGCCAGGCTAGTTATACCCGCTTTTTGAAAAAAAAACGGGTATATTATTTTCGTCACGGGTGTCCGTCCGTCAGTCAGTCCGTCCTTCCGTCCGTCTGTCCGTCCTTCCGTCTGTCACGTTTCTTGTGAATGCTAACTAGTTTTTTATTTCTTGACCTAGGGTGACCAAACTTGGTACATGCATTGCTTAGGGACTGGAGATGTGCATGAAGGTGTCGAAAATTTGATCTGACCCCCTGGGGGTCACGGGGTGAGGTCAAAGGTCAAATTTCTAAGAAATATCTTGTGAATGTTAACTAGTTTTTTATTTCTTGAACTAGGGTGACCAAACTTGGTACATACATTGCTTAGGGACTGCCGATGTGCATGAAGGTGTCGAAATTTTCATCTGACCCCCTGGGGTCATGGGCGAGGTCAAAGGTCAAAAAGTAGGACTTGGAAGTATCTTCCTAACTGATGGAATTACACATCTGAAACTTGGTTATTGGATGGTCCTTGGAATTTAGAATGCACTGGACTATTTTTGGTGTGACCTTGACCTCAAGGTCAAAGGTCAAAAACTAGGACTTTGCCATATCTTCACAAATATTTGGGTTACACTCCTGAAACTTTGGTTATGTATAGCCCTTTGAATGTAGAAGGTACTGCATGCTGTATTTGGCATGACCTGGACCTCAAGGTCAAAAGCCAAAAACTAGGAATTTGCTGTATATTCTAAACTATTTGGGTTACACACCTGAAACTTGTTAATTGTGTTGTCAATGGAAAAAGCGGGTATTTGCGATGGTGACTGCGCGATTCTAGTTAAATTATGATAAAATCTCCAGTGATTACTAATTGGTTATGGAGCACAATGGCATAAAGGATGATCGATTATCTTCTCAGCTCCGATTAGCCAGCCTTACATTTAACCTCAAAGTAAGACCATGACCTTTGATGTACTAACCTGGGTCTTGTGCATGATTAACTGTCATAATATGGTTAACACTTCTCCCAAGTAACTTTTTAAATCCATCAAGGAATAAGATAGTTATTGATCGGACACAACAAAAAGACCCTTGTTTTGACATTTGATCTCAAAGTAAGACCTTGACCTTTGAGGTACCAACCTGGATCTTACATGTGACACACTGTCACATTATGATTAGCATTTCTGCCAAATAATTTTTACATCCATTCAAGAATAAGAAAGTTATTGATCGGACAAGACAAAAAATATTGACCTTTGATCTCTAAGTATGACCTTGACCTTTGAGGTACGGACCTGGGTCTCACACGCTACAAAAAAATTCCCATCCCCTGGGCCCCAATCTGCCGCTAAATTTAGGTCAAAATTTTACTTGTATTATATTCTACTAATCATACCCTTCAATTTGATATGCCACATGACTATGTTGAAAAAAACTTTAATTTTGACCTTTTGACCCCTCCCTAAGGGCCCCAATCTGATCCCAGAGTCAAAATTTTACGTCTATTGTATTCTACTAATCAACCCCTTTGATTTGATATCACACATGACTATATTCTGAAAAATTTAAAATTTGCCCTCCCGACCCCCAAAGGTGACCTCGTGGGGCATGACCCAGGGGTCGCAGCCAAAATCCCATTCAATATGTTTTACATATTTCATTAATAATTACTTATGCAAAGTTTGGTAGCAAAATCTATAAAATTGACTTTATAATTGAATTTTATTGATATTTGACCTTTTGACTTCCCTCCAAGGCCATATGAGGGCTAAAAATAAATGTGCCATTGCGCGAGCCACTGATGTAAACAACCTACACACCAAATTTGTTTAGATTCCGATCAACGGTTTAGGAGGAGATAGTTGGACGGATGGACGGACGGTCTAACATTTCGGGTTTAGGGGCTATTTCTTTTGTTATTTTCTTTTGTTTGGTTTAGGGGCTAACCTCTTTTACCTTTTGTTTACGGAACAAATCTATTATTTCCCAATCATTTTTTGTCGCACCTGCTTGTAGCAGGGTGCGACATAGGCATCAACTTTTCCGTCCGTTCGTCCGTCCGTCTGTCACATTTATGTCGAAGTTCGACATTTATGTCAAAGTTTTTATTAAAGTCAACTACAAACCTAATCTACCATCAAACCTTATATGAAACATCTCTCAGACCTTCTGACTTTGTAAGCACATTGACCTAGTGACTTTGACCTATATTTTTCGCTCTAGTGACTTTGATCTTTATGTTGAAGTTCGACATAACTTCGAAATTTATGTCGAAGTTTTTATTTAAGTCAACTACAAACCTAATCTACCATCAAACCTTATATGAAACATCTCTCAGACCTTCTGACTTTGTAGGCAAATTGATCTAGTGACTTTGACCTATATTTTTCGCTCCAGTGACTTTGATCTTTATGTCGAAGTTCGACATAACTTCGACATTTATGTCGAAGTTTTTATTTAAGTCAACTACAAACCTCATCTACCATCAAACCTTACATGAAACATCTCCCTGACCTTCTGACTTTGTAGACTCCTTGACCTAGTGACTTTGACCTATATTTTGTGCTCCAGTGACTTCGACCATTACGTCAAAGTTTGACATTTATGTCGAAGTTCGACATTTATGTCGAAGTTTGTTATATACTCAACTACAAGACTAAATAACCATCATACTTTACATGAAACATCTTCGTAAGCTCCTAACCAAGCAGGGGCTTTCATCTTGTGGCGTTGACCTATATTTTACGCTCCAGTGACCATGACAAATATTATATTATTTAGTGGAACCGTTTGAGATAGAGCCTTTATATTTGGCATGTATGTTCCTTGTGACATTGCCTTTCCACTCGTACAAAAAAAAAAATTACCTGTGACCTTGACCCCTGACCTTTTGACCTACTTACCATAACTTTTTAACCATTTGAGGTAGAGCCTTCATATTTGGCATGTACATGTAGGTTCCTTGTGACATTCCCATACCACTCATACAAACAATTTTGACCTGTGACCTTGACCTGTGACCTTTGACCTACTTTATCATAACTTTCCAACCGTTTGAGATAGAGCCTTGTTATTTGGCATGTGGGTTCCTTGTGACATTGCCTTCCCACTCATACAAAAAAATTGACCTGTGACCTTGACCCCTGACCTTTTGACCTACTTATCATAACTTTTTAACCATTTGAGGTAGAGCCTTCATATTTGGCATGTCGGTTCCTTGTGACATTCCCATACCACTCATGCAAACAATTTTGACCAGTGACCTTGACCCCTGACCTTTTGATCTACTTTATCATAACTTTTTAACCATTTGACATAGAGCCTTCATATTTGGCATGTAGGTTCCTTGTGACATTGCCTTTCCACTCATACAAAAAATTTTGACCTGTGACCTTGACCCTGGACCACTGACCTACTTTGTCATAACTTTTTAACCATTTGGGATCGAGCCTTCATATTTGGCATGTAGGTTCCTTGTGACATTGCCTTTCCTTTCATACTAAAAATTTTACCTGTGACCTTGACCCGTGACCTACTTTATCATACCTTTCTAACCATTTGAGATAGAGCCTTCATATTTCGCATGTAGGTTCCTTATGGCATTGTTTTTCCACTCATACAAATAATTTGACCATTACCCTGGACCTTTGACCTACTTTATCATCAAGGTTTAACCATTTGACATAGAGCCTATATAGTTTGGCATGTAGGTTCCTTGTAAAATTGCCTTTCCACTCATACAAATAAGCTTATTTAATTTCTACGTTATGATTGTGGCTCCTTTAGCTTTCGCCCCAGCAGGTGCGACGCCGCATTTTGCGGAATTCTTGTTATTGTTATCCAATCCTAACCCTAGCCCCGGACAACAGGCGAACGGACAGACAGAGGCGATAACAATATCCCCAGTTTTTCTTCGAAAAATAAGAGGTTAATAAAAAAACTTGAAATGTGTCACCACGACACAGATGCCCTCACCAGGGGCCAACCTAGAAAAACAACATGACCATGGGCGGGGGTATTGGTAAATCAAACTTCAGACCTATATCTATGATGATACCAAATATGAACCAATGTCATCATAAATGTTCAGTTTCTACCTGTCACAAATACCTTAACCTGAGTCTATATCATTAAAAATTTCTAAGTCCATGACCTTGACCATGAGGACATTGGCATGAGTGGGGATATTGGTGAATACTTTGGACCTGTATGTACCATCATACCAAATATGAACCAAATCAATCCAAAAAGTTTAATACAAAATTATATATGTACATGTAGCTTATTGTTATAGGTTTTATAGGTTTTGCTAGGAGGCTTAGACTTTGTAATTGAATTTTATTGGTACACTTCAGTCCCTTTAGTACTCCTCTCCTTATAACACGGTTTTGGTTATAACACGGTCAAGTCTTGCCTCCCAAATTGTCATTTTACTATTATTTCTGAATAAAATTATCCCTTTATAACAAGGTTCACTTATAACACAGTCCTATTTTATGCATCCCAAACATACATTATAGTGTTTTCAAGGGAGTGCACTGTATTTGACCTTTTGACCCCTCCCAAAGGCCCCTGGGGGTGGGACAAAAAAAAATGTGATGATGCCCGCTCCCCCTCATGTAAGGAACTAACTAGATCTGACTATAGCCCCACACAGCGCTATCGGAAAAGACAAAAATACAATAAAACAAATGTTTTCAGCTTTCGACCTCTAATTAAAGGTGGAAAAAAGGCAATCCAGTGTGATGGAGCTCTGCGTTTCATCGTTTCATGGTACTTAACATTTGTGTGAGGTTTCATGAAAATATCTCCAACAGTTTCCGAGATAAGGAGCGAACAAAGTTAAAATTGGTATTTTTCAATGTTTAAAGGGAAATAACCCTAAAAGTAGGCAATCCAGAATTATGGTTCATGCACTCTGCACATTGTCTCATAGTGCTTTACATTTGTGGGAAGTGTAATGAAAATATCTCAAACTTTTTTTTAGTTATGACGCGGATAAAGGTTAAAATTGACATTTTTCAATGTTCAAAGGGCAATAACTCCAAAAGAGGGCAATTCAGAGTTACAATGTATGTGCTCTGCACATTGTCTCATAGTGCTTAACATTTGTATTAAGTTTCATGGAAATACCTCAAACAGTTTTTGAGTAATGGAGCAAACAAGGTTAAAATTGCAATTTTTCAATGTTCAAAGGGCAATAACTCTAAAAGTAGGCAATTCAGAGTTACAATTTATGCACTCCGCACATTGTCTCATAGTGCTTTACATTTGTATTAAGTTTCATGAAAATACCTCAAATGCTTTTTGAGTAGTGGAGCAAACAAGGTTAAAATTGCATTTTTTATATGTTCAAAGGGCAATAACTCCAAAAGAAGGTAATCCAGAGTTATGGTTCATGCGCTCTACGCATTGTCCTATTGTGGTTTACATTTGTGTGAAGTTTCGTGAAAATACCTCAAACGTTTTTTTAGTTATCATAAATAACGGAATTACGGAATCACAAAAGGACGAGGCAAATCCAGTATAGTGGGGCTATAATTACACACCGAATTTGGTTGGATTCTGACTAATGGTTTAAGAGATAGCATAACAGATTGACGGACTAATGGACTGAGACGATTTTAATATCCCCTACACGAAAGCATGGGGATAACTAGAATGCAGTCGATGGTGTGCCATTGCAAATCCCAATGTTTTCTCCACATGGTCTAAGTACATTTGTACCAAAATCCCCTTCCTGAGCCCGAATCTGCCCCTAGGATCAAACTTTTACTTGTATAATATTCTATGAGTTTTCCCATTCAATTTGATATGCCACATGACCATGTTCGGAAAAACTTAAATTTTGACCTTTTGACCCCCCCTTAGGTCCCCAATCTGACCCTAGGGTTAAAATTTTATCTGCATTACACTCTACTAATCATCCCCTTCATTTTGATATGCCACATTCAATATGTTTTACACTACTAATTATTACTTCTGCAATGTTTGGTATCAAAATCTATTAAAACAGACTTTGTAATTATCCCCACGTTTTTCGAAGATATTGTTATCGGCTGACTCTCTTTCTGTCCATACGTCTGTCCGGCTATCTCCTCCTAAACCGCTGATTGGAATCCAACCAAATTTGGTGTGCAGGTTGCTTACATGAGTGGCTCGCGCAACGGCACATTTACCTTTGGGCCCCACCCTCATTGCCTTCGAGAGGGGTCAAAAGGACAAATACCAATAAAATTCAAATACAAAGTCAATTTTATAGATTTTGCAACCAAACTTTGCATAAGTAATTATTAATGAAATATGTAAAACATATTGAACAGGATTTTGGCTGCGACCCCTGGGTCATGCCCCACGGGGTCACACTTGGGGGGTCGGGGGAGGAGGGGGTCAAATTTGAAATTTTTCAAAATAGTCATGTGGGATATTATCATATGGAAGAGTATGATTAGTAGAATACAATATAAGTAAAAGTTTGACTCTGGGGTCAGATTGGGGCCCTTAGGGAGGGGTCAAAGGGTCAAAATTTAAGAATTTTTTAAACATAGTCATGTTGCATATCAAATTGAAGGGTATGATTAGCAGAATAAAATACAAGTAAAATTTTGACCCTAGCGGCAGATTGGGGCCCGAGGGAAGGGGATTTTGGTACATAGTCCCTGCGGAGAAAACGTGGGTAGAGTACTATCATAGGGATCTTCATAATTGGGACAACTTCAGGGCTAGCCGCTGTTCATCCGACAAAATCCGTTTTTTTTTTTTTTTGGTTTTGGGTTTTACGGCCCTTTCAAGATTATTTCACTCATATCGAGCCGATCGTTAATCAGAGGTGGGCGAAAACCGGAGTACCCGGAGAAAAACCACCTGACCTTCCGTTGCAGAACTTGGCTTCTCACACGTGATCCGAGCAAGGCTCGAACCCACGGCGGTGAGAGACCTAATGACTAAGAGTCAGCACTCTTATCCACTAGGCCACGGAGGCCCGTTGACAAAATCCTTTCATGACATATCAGGGCAAAACAGACATAGTGACTGACAATGTAGACACTGATCAGGATGCTCCCTTTGGAACAATCTGATCAGGGTCTTCACCATCTGTCCGAATGATTAGGACCATTAGGGTAAAAAACAAGAGGCCCATGGGCCACTATGCTCACCAGAGCTCAGGTGGGCACTGCCCATCCTGCCCAATGCCAGCCATGTATTTTAACATGATATCATTTTAATCCACCAAATGAACCCCCATGTCCAAATGAGCACCCATGTGGACTCAGCATCTGAAAAGTTAGGCCTTTTATGAAGTAGAGGGGGTGGGGCATGGACCCAATGGAGCCCTGGTTGGTATCACTAAATGCGTCTTATCATAAGAAACAAAAATATATATGGTTTAGCAGTGGGGATCTGTAAGGCCTCTTTAACAGTTGAGGGGTTGGGGCATGCCCTGTTGATCCCAGGAAAGCCCAAACTGTTGTCCCTAAATGTGTCTTATCATAAGGACCAAGTATATATATGGTTCAGTGCTGGGAATCTGACCGGTTTCAGAGATTTGAGGCCCTTTTATGAAATAGGAATGGCCCCTGCGGACCCCGCTACAGTAGGTGTGCTAATAATAAGGAACAAGAACATATATGATTATGGGGTGGGGATTTGAATGGTTTCTGAAATATAAAGCCTTTTATGAAATGGAAGGGCGGGGCACATTGCCTCAGCACAAAGAGACCTCCAGGTTGGTGTGATTGAACGAGTCTTATCATAAGGAACAAGTATATGGTTTAGGGGTGGGGATCTGAACTATTTCTGATATATATGGCTTTTAATGAAGTAAAGCGGTTTGGCATGGCCTGGGCGTGCCCCGGGGACTCCCAAGCTGGTGTCACTGAATGCGTCTTATCATAAGAAAGATGAATATATATGGTTTATTTTTTTTTTTTTTTTTTTTTGGTTTGGGTTTTACGGCCCTTTCAAGATTATTTCACTCATATCGAGCCGATCGTTAATCATAGGTGGGCGAAAACCGGAGTACCCGGAGAAAAACCACCTGACCTTCCGTTGCAGAACTTGGCGTCTCACACGTGACCCGAGCGAGGCTCGAACCCACGGCGGTGAGAGACCTAATGACTAAGAGTCAGCGCTCTTATCCATTAGGCCACGGAGGCCCGTAAATATATGGTTTAGGGTGGGGCTAAGAACATTCTCTGAGATATAAGGCCTTATGTGAAGTGGAGGGGTGGGGCAAGGCCCAGGGAGACTCCCAGGTTGGTGTCAATGAATGTGTCTTATCATAAGGAACAAGACTATATATGGTTAAGGGGTGGCCATCTGTAGGGTTTCCGAGATATTGTGATATTATGAAATGGAGGGGGTGGGGCATGGCCCCAGCATATCCCTGGGAACCCCCAGGTTGGTGTTACTGAATGCGTCTTATCATAATGAACAAGAATATATATGGTTTAGGGGTGGGGATCTGAACAGTTTCTGAAATATATGGCCTTTTTTGAAGTGGAGGGGTGGGGCAAGGCCCCAGCGCGTCTTTGAGGACCCCCAGGTTGGTGTCAATGAATGTGTCTTATCATAAGAAGCAAGCATATATATGGTTTATGGGCGGGGATCTGTAAGGTTTCCGAGATATTGGGCCTTTTATCAAATGGAGGGGGTGGGGCATGGCCCCGGTGCATCCAGGGGACTCCCAGGTTGATGTCACTGAATGGGTCTTATCAAAAGGAACAAGAATATATATGGTTTAGGGGTGGGAATCTGAATGGTTTCCGAGATATTGGGCCTTTTATAAAGTTGAGGGGGTGGGGCCTGACCTGTGCGCATTCCTGACGACCCCCAGGTTGGTGTTACTGAATGCGTCTTATCAATAGGAACAAGAATATATATGGTTTAGGGGTGGGGATCTGAACAGTTTCTGAGATATATGGCCTTTTGTGAAGTAGAGGGGTGGGGCAAGGCCCCAGCGCATCTCTGAGGACCCCCAGGTTGGTGTCAATGAATGTGTCTTATCATAAGAAGCACGCATATATATGGTTTAGGGGCGGGAATCTGTAAGGTTTACGAGATATTGGGCCTTTTATGAAATGGAGGGGGTGGGGCATGGCCCCAGCGCATCCAGGGGACTCCCAGGTTGATGTCACCGAATGGGTCTTATCATAAGGAACAAGAATATATATGGTTTAGGGGTGGGGATCTGAATGGTTTCCGAGATATTGGGCCTTTTATTAAGTGGAGGGGGTGGGGCATGACCTCTGCGCATCCCTGAGGACCCTAAGGTTGGTGTTACTAAATGCGTCTTATCAATAGGAACAAGAATATATATGGTTTAGGGGTCGGGATCTGAATGGTTTCTGAGATATATGGCCTTTTATGAAGTGAAGGGGGTGGGGCATGGCCCCGGCACAACCTGGGGGACCCTCAGGTTGGCATAAAAGCATATGGCTGAAACAATTTTACTCAAGAAACATTTCTATAAAAGTTTTGTCCAAATATCTGCAATGACTTGGCAGTAAATGCCATTTTTCAATTTTCCCCATTATAAGTCTATGGAAACTCTAAGTTGCCATAGCAACCAAACTAATGGGCCGATTTTCATAAAAAACACAAACTTTCAATCCCCCTGCCCAAGGATGCTACAGATAAAATTTGGGCTGAATCGGTCCAGTGGCTTCAGAGAAGAAGATGTTTGAAAGTGTTGACGTCAGACGACGACAACGACGACGACGCCGGACAACTGCCTATCCTATAAGCTCCCCCAGAGCCTTCGGCTCTGGTGAGCTAAAAATCTACATGCAGCAATTTTGGACCAGAAGAGGTTATGGTTCACAACATACGCTGATGTTGTAATATAAACATCTCAACTGAATCCAGAGGATCTAACTTTTCAGAATTTATTTACATCACAAGGAGGATCACCTTAGCAGTTTGATATGAGTCTGGACAGTTTGGTTAGGACTGTCTCTTCACTACGATAAATCAATGATGTATTAAAGAAATTAATTATTAACTTACAATTTTTGTACTTCTTGTTAACTCCAAATTTGGCTGAATTTACTCCTGAATCCAACTTTTTGGAAAGTCTCAATAGAAAAGTAGGGTAAAACTACAACTTTTTCTGGAGACAGCATTTTTACTCCAATTTTCAAAATCCTAGTGAGAACCCTGCAAAGGGCACAATGTGCTCTGGCATTGTAATCACAATAGGGATTCATATTGCAACAATGCATGGTCAGTCATTTGTAACCACTGCCCAACACCCCCACACACACCTACGGGGAATAGCGGGGACTAAGACTTTTCACAGCCCTGCTAGAAGTCCTGCACTGTGGGGACCTCCAGAATGTCACAGCCCCACTGTTTATAACAGTTAATTCCACTGGGGATATATTTCATAATATCAAAACCCCTGCATTAACCAGTCACTGCAGGGGAACACAGAGGTTAAGTACCCTGCTCATTAGCCCTGCTATCCCCCATCCATCAACGTAAATGACTAGTGCATAAAGGTCCTAAGAATTCAGACACTGTGAGGGCTTATGATGTTATGACAAACTCATGGGTGCAGATGGGGCGACAAGCAGTGTTGGCCCTGGACCAGTCTGATCTGGGTTCCATGGTTCGGATAGAACTGTCTGTCCCAATACTTGGAATCAATATGGTAAAACAATGTTCTTAAAAGGATTGTTTGCACATGATAACTTAGGAGTACAATATGCTGCTGCAGTGTATGAAATCTCCTAATCAGGAGAATATATTCCCAGATGGTCCGAGATGGATGACAAACTCTTTTCATGACCATTAATTATAAGAGTTGTATAGATTGACTGGCAAACAATGTAGACCCTGATCAGACTGCTCCTTTAACGATCTGCTCAATATGAGTGAAATTATATTGTAAGGGCCATAAAACCACCCCAGTATGGCCCACCCCACAAAATAAGGCATGTATTTGTTATGGGGATGTTATGGGGATGACTATCTCCTGAATATACCTTTTGTTCACGCAATTTTATTTTATTATTATTATTTTTACACCCCTATACTGGTCAGTATCTACCTGTCAATGTGAAAGGGGCATCTGAGCCACCAGGTTTAATATCTGGGTACGGAACCTGCACCCTGATACTGCAAATGACCCTGTGCAATCTAGTGGTATCTGTATCCACAACCTATTTCTCATTCTTGCACAGGTCATCACAATGAAACATTTATTCATGTCAACTTGGAAAGTTGTTGTGTAGTATTGATTTTTAATCCCTTCCAAGCTCTAACTGCTAATCCTTTCCATGCCACTGTTGTGTGGACTCGCATATACTGCTCCACGTTCCAAGCGATTTCACGCACATCAGGTGCATAAATTTACCGGAATGCTAATTACCGGAACGAACCGGAAAGGACCCATTTCTACCCAGGTTTCTCCCTATTTTTGGGATATTTCCATAATATACAGTCTACTTACACTGCTGTCATTGTTAACTATATTCTGAATGCCCCTTTTCGTAAAAGAATTGTCCCATTTGAAATACGGGTTTAAGTTCACAATAATGTCAATCAGTGCACTCAATGTCTGCCTTGGTAGTTCAGTCGGATGCGCATCAGACTGGTGATCAGGTTAGCTATTTGGTAGATCTGTTTGGAGGATGGATCATGAAATATATTTTTAACAGAACAGCTATTCTCTTTGTTTTGCTGAGCCAAGAAGGGCAGTTGTCAGAATCTGGCGACAGATTGTAACAATACCGGTTAACTGCATTAGCATAAGCTGGCCCAGAAAAAGAGTGGATAGGTAGAGTGACTGGCTTGATATGACCTTAACATTGTTAACTCTTAGTAATTATCTTAGATTCAGAAAGTACTATTTCCTCTGTTCCTCTGAGTCAAGAAAGGACAGCTCTGTCAGTTTCTGGTGAAAGAATGCACACTTTACTTGTTAACCACTTATGCATACATGTAAGTGGGCCCAGGAAAAGTGTAGATAGGTAAACTAACGGACTTTACATGACCATGTTGACTGGGCTGTTAAACTCCATGTAATATTTCTAGAACCAGAAAATATGGCACATCTTTTTTCTCTGCTTCACTGAGTCAAGTCTAAATGGTGTACTGGAACATATTCCCAATGCGACCAAATTTGCATGAAAAGATGCATGCAGAATGTAGCTAACTTTAACAGCAGTGTAAGCAATTTGTATATTATCAAAATATCCTAAAATAGGAGGGAATCTGGGTAGAAATGGGTCCGTTCCGGTAATTAGGTCCGTTCTGTTAAATTTACGCACTGAGGCACACCCATTAAAGTTTCATGCGTTTTGCATGCAAATAATTTGCTTGGCTTCTGTGATTTTTCCTGTGACAGTCGACGAAATAACCAACACGCCGAGTTACGATGTAGTCCGGTAACATTGCGCACATAAAGTTTTGATAGCTATGTGTGACTTTGTGGAAACAACCAATCAAAAACTCACAATCAAAACGATTGCAATACTGTCCTATCTACCAACTGCAATAGAAACTGGCCTCTGAAGCTTTAACAGGCAGGAAAATTAATGCTAAGAAAAGGGATACCCCCTTGAAACTGAATTACAAATTCTGTCGCCTAACACTGCGCACAATAACTGTTTTGAGCTGATTGAACACGAAGGTTGACTCAAACAAGTTGTATATTAGATATTCTGTAATGTTGTTAGATGTAGGAAAATTACATACAAAATCTTTGTCCCTTTGCCTATTTTTAAACTCAGTCTTTCAAAGTTTGGCTTGGATATTTTCGGTCTTTTCACAATTTGACAAAATTGAAAAATTCTGCAAAACTGTCACATCTGCATGTGCAGCTCCATCTTTTCAAGGCTAAGTTAAAACGTAACGCCGATGCGCTGGTGGTGGTGGAAGAAATTATGAGGGATAAAGATACTGAAAACTAGAATGCAGGGTGCACAAAATTAACGGCTACCCAATGTTAATGGACTCGACTGTAGGGCTGGCTAATCGGAGCTGAAATGATAATCGATTATCAGTCTTGTCATTCCGATCAATAATCGATTAGTAATCACTGAAGATTTTGTCACAATGTTACCTGTCTGGCTTTCTGGCTGAACATGACTCTTACCATGTGTTGAACTTCACTCTAGGGTTTTGCCCAGACAGGCCGGAGCAAACAGTGTAGACCCAGATGAGACGCCGCAGAACGTGGCTTCTCACCAGGATCTGCACTGTTTTCCACTCATCCAGCTATTTAAGAAACATCTTTGGCTGGTAAATTCTACTAAGAAAATAATCGATTACGAAAAATCAGTATCGATAATCATATTTCTTGAATGTATCAATCAATTAATCGATTATCCGATTAATAGTGGCAGCCTTACTCGACTGTACTCCCATACATGAGAGTTCTGCGTTCCGAACATTTATATTTTACATTCATATGCTGATATTTACGTTTTTTGTTTTTATTCGGATTAACGTGTGCACAACAATAAAAAAAAAAATCTTTAAATGGGTGCATGTGATCGTCTAACGTGTTGTACTACACGCCGAGTGTACTGTATTAAGATGTCGGGTTTTGTTTGATTTGAGGTTTAACGTCCCCGCCAACATAGTTTAGGTCATTTTGGAGACATTGCTTCCAGTTTTGTGGGACTTTTACCCGACATTGAGATGAAATGACATCTCAATCCCTGCCGCCCAATAAAACCAATATGGTTTATATGCATGGACGGGCCCGACTCGCAGCAGTTTTCCTGGGCAGGCTTAGACCTTCTAAGCATATTACCAGTACTAATGTGCGGTTGGTATCAACTCTGCGTGGAAGCATCGTGCAGCCCATCTATTTCTCCAAGCCCTGATGGGCAGGGGCAGTAAGATGTCGGGTAAAAATCACACTCTGCCTGCTGCCTTCACCTAATACATGGACATGGATCCTAGCCAACTATCTTTCAGCCAAGGCTATATAATATTAGGGATGAACCATTACAGTTATTTTGTGCCCTGCACCTTCGTCTGATCATAACCTGATAACGGCAGCATTAAATCAACAAATTACCCCCCCCCCCCCATCAACCGACCCGAAGCCACAACTATCCTGATAAATCTACGAAAATCGACTATCTGCCCTTATCAATAAGAAAACATACGCATTCAGAAGATCTACAACTGTTTCATCGACAAAACAGTTACTGTTTGTTGTTCTACAACGGAACTTCGGAAGTTGTCAGGCATGTATTTTCTCGAAAATGGCGTATCCGAAATTTGTCGGTGTATTTGCCGGTATGGCGTTGCCAGTAACGATACTTTGGCGATCTGTATTAGACGGAGATAAGCAAACTCTGAAGAGAAGGTTTAAAATTGGGTGCTTCATTGTCAAATTAGAAATATAGCAACACAGAATAAGTTAAAAAAATATTCCTTGAAGGAAAAAAACAAGATCTGCATAAATCCGGTACCAGTCCGGCAAATACCGGTATGTACTTTCGTTGACCAGCCCGCCGCATTCAAACCGTGAGGGCCCAAGAAACGTCGACTTTTTTAAACAAAGGGCTTTCCATGATATAACATATTAAATAACTTTATGCTCATATTGAATATCATCATTCAAACATATTTGTGTGAATATATAGTCAAAAAGCAGTAGAATAAGCACTTTTTCTGTGGACGCCCTAATGAAGAAAATAAAATATTCCACAATATATAGCGGTTGTCTAAAACTGACCCTTTTTTGTCCAAAACACAACGGACAAGTAATTAAAAACTTTAAAATATTAATAAACCATCCTTATTTAACAGAAACTTGAAAGAAACTATTACTATCTGGATTGAGTATTCTCATATTTGCGCTTGAAACATTAGGGGGACCAGCATTGTTCCCCTTAATGTTGCGGTCACCCTATTCCAGATAATATAGTACATGTGTTCTCCTTAATGCAGATTATATATATATATATATATATATATATATATATATATATATATATATATATATATATATATATATATATATATATATATATATTTTTTTTTTTTTTTTTTTTTACTTTCGGCGTTGCAACCGAATTACACCCATAACAGAGAAATAATGTATGTTCAGCAGAGAATTTGTCAAAATTTTGTCAAAAATTTGTTTCCGCTCAATATCTTGAGAAAGAATTGATAGGTTATTTAAAAAAAAATGCATGTGAATTTATAATGGCAAAATGTAGCTTGGGATTGTTACGCGTTTTTATGTCCATTTTCAGCAGAGTTATGGCCCGTGAATGACGTCAAAAAATAATGTTTGCTCAATATCTTGAGACAGAATTGATGGATATTGATCAAATTTCATCAGGAAACATGCCTATATAATTTTGACCCCCTTTGAACCCCAGTTTTATATAGTAAAACTGGGGTTTACAGGGGTAGACCTTATTTTTCTTAATTCTGCTCTAAAATATAGACTGTAGGTACTCGTTAGAACCGCCTGGTTGAGGCGGTTCTAACAAGTGCCCACAATCTATATTCTGAGCAGAAATAAGAAAAATATCACAATTTTCATCTTTAAACGTTCATTTTTCGGCGATAAAGGTGCCAGCGTATTTCGGCGTGTTTCCGTAATGTGGTATGTGAATTTATGTTGGCAAGATATAGCTTGGGATTGTCATAAGGTATTTGCATCAATTTTCAGCAGAGTTATGATCCTTGCATGACCTCAGAAATTTGTTTTAGACTGTTGTGGGGGTATTAAGTAAGCCCTGCTAAATTTAGTAAGCCCTACTTACTGACATCCAATTTTAGCTGGTTTATTTTATCGGAGTGGCTATTGAGAGTCGACTGGAAATTGCCAAAACACGTTAAAATGGCTAGTGACAGTCAACTGACAATAGCCAAAACACGTTAAAGTGGCTAGTGACAGTCGACTGGCAGTAGCCAAAACACGTTAAAATGGCTAGTGACAGTCGACTGGCAATAGCCAAAAATACGTTAAAATGGCTAGTGACAGTCGACTGGCAACAGCCAAAATACGTTAAAATGGCTAGTGACAGTCGACTGGCAATAGCCAAAATACGTTAAAATGGCTAGTGACAGTCGACTGGGAATAGCCAAAATACGTTTATTTATTCATTTTAGCTGGTCTTAATTGCGAAATTATATTTATTTGTTCAGATAAAATCAGGCTTGGCATTTCATGTTAATCGTCTGCCGGCAGACGATTCGCATGGAATACCAAGTTGTACATTCTCTTAAAAAATAAGAAAATAATGTTTGACAAATGTCGCCTGTTTTCGTTTTTATTGTCATTTTAAGGGTTGAAAATTTGCTTTATCATAAGCCATATGAACCTGGTGTGTCTCTAATGTATTAAGTGCCGTGCATGTTAAGGATGCTGAATGAAAAAAAAAATGATATCTCAGTTTTAATTCCACGCGTGGATGATTCATAATGTCATATTTGCATATTTTCTTCCTTATCGAAAGTACAGACGCCGGTAGTGTCAAGGTATGTACTTTGACCCTTTTTGTACCAAATGGAATCCTCCTCATATTATATATACATGGAGCAGGTGTTCATTTCAAACTTTAGGGGTGTCAGGTTGTGTTTTCATCAAAATTTATTTGGAAAATGGCTGAACTTTATCTAAACAGTGTAGGCCCTGAACAGACGCCGCATTCTGCGAAGTCTGATCTGGGCTTGCACTGTTTGCCAGTGTACCCGTTTTGAGGTTGCTTGTACTAAATGGGTTAATGTTCGTCATAATCATGAAATCTAAAAATAAGTTACTATGTTATACCAATTGCACGTAATCTGGTCGGCCCCGCCCACCGGGGCTTGAAGAAATTGATGGGCTGCATGATGCTTCCACGCAGAGCTGAAACCGACCGCACACGAGTACTGGTAAACCGCTTAGAGGATCTAAGCCTCCCCAGGCAAAGCTGTGCGAGTCGGACCGTCCATGCTTATAAACCCTATTTGTTTCATTGGGCGACAGGGCTTGAGATGAGGCGGTTCTAACGTGTACCCACAATCTATATTTTGAGCAGAAATAAAGAAATTATCACAATTTTTCATCCTAAAGTTTTAGTGTTTTCGGCGACAAATTTACAATGTATTTGTATATGCGTGTTTCGTAATGTTTGACATATCTTTAATCATAACCTGACCTACATTGAAACTTCACTGACTCGAACGCCTAAACCGAACTCAATTCTACGTTTCCGATGAAGCATCGGATAAGTATTGTTTGTTTGTATTGGAGTTTCACGGCCCAGTCAACACTGTTTTAGATCATGTTTGAGCCGGTCAGTTAACATATCCACACTTTTCCTGCACAGGCTTATACGTAAGCGGTTTACCAGTACAGTGCACATTTCTTCGCCAGAAACTGAGAACTTCCCTTCTTGAACCAGCGGATGACCGTAAAAAAGATTTCATGATCAGTCTCCTAGAAAGAATGTTGCCGACCCCGGCAGGCCTCTAGCCCGTGTCCTCCTGATCACCAGTCAGACACGCATCTGACTGAGCTACCGATGCCGGCTCATCAGATAAGTAATAAATGTAGTAAGTAATAATTTAGGAAGAGATTTAATCATGAGATGATTTGCTGTGTGTACTCATTAGAATCGCCTCGATGAGGCGATTCTAATGAGTACACACAACAACACCATTATTTTAAAGAAGCACTATGTCTCAATATATGTCGCTACGAATAACCACCAGTGAGTCGAACTACCTCTGTCTCGAACAAATTCCTGGTCTCTGACGGAGTGGTTGGGGTGTGGCAAAGGTGCCGTGTATCTTGCACCACCTGGACGTCCAACTGATTTTGGCTTACAGTCGAGCAAGGCCTGCTGTCGTTAGAGGGGGAGTGTTGTTATTTCTTCGGCTTCTATACACTTCGATTAATTTTTCTCTTTTCTTCTCTGTCCCTCACTTTCATCTCCTCTACTATCACTTCTATCTCTTTTCTCCCTTTCTCTGGAAGACGACATAAAAAATGGCCCGCAAGGGTTGACGTGTCGTTAAACCCAAACTCTCAGTCATTCAGTCCTGGTGTCGGCAAAGGGGTTCGAGCCATTGAAGAGTCACTGAATATACCTGATGTTTTGCCTTGGCATGACATTCATTACGAAACCACGCCTATACAAATGCAGTGTAAACCTTACCACCGAAAAAAAACGAAATTTTTAAGATGAAAAATTGTGATATTTCAAAATATAGATTGTGGGTGAGTGAGTGAGTGTTTCAGAGTTACGTCCAACCAACAGCTAAGGTCATATCGAGAGGGGACCTCGGTTTAAAGACTCATCCGAAAGTCTGGAGAAGCCCGGGATCGATCCTGCGACCCCTGGTTTACAAGGCGGGTAGCGTAACCACTACACCACGAAGGCTTCTGATAGATTGTGGGTACTCGTGAGAACCGCCTCATCGAGGCGGTTCTGACGAGTACCCACAATCTATACTTTAGAGCAGAAATAACAAAGTGAGATATACTCCTGTAAACCCCAGTTAATGTTGGGTTCAATGGGTGGGTAGGGGGGTGGGGATAATATTTATAAATATATATATAGGCGTGTTTTCGTGATGTTTCTGCAGAAAAAAAAGAGAATAATACATAACTGTAAACGAGCGGCACCAGATACGAGGGAGTTTTCTTTGGTTTGTTTGTTGAGATTTTACGTCCCAGATAACAACAGTTAGGTCATTTTGGAGACGTCGTTTCCAATTTTGTGGGGCCGTTTACCCGCCATTGAGATGAAATAACATCTCAAGCCCTACTTTCCAAAGAAACCGCTAAAGTTTACACGCAGGGAGGCCCGACTCACGGCACTTTGTCTGGGAAGGCTTTGACCTAAGCGGTTTACCAGTACTCATGTTCCATCGGATTCAGCTCGGCGCGTGAGAAACACCATGCAGCCCAATCTATTTTGCCAAGCCCCGAGGGGCGATGGCGCAGATACGAGGAAGTACCTAGCTACATGTATGATAATTTAATTTTAGTTTTCCTTATTTCTACATTATTATAAACAATGTTGTGGTTATTTGTTAGAATCGCCTCGACGAGGCGATTCTAACAAGTATCCACAACGTAGGACTATTAAAAGACTAGGAAAACTAGTCCTGCAGTATGTTCCTCACTCATCACGATCCCTGCCGATTGCGAAAGGACGTCAGTCATCGCCACGTTTCCGGAATGTGACTAAAATTATTTAAAATTGCGATTGTTAAAAGCAAAGTCAAGCGTTTTGGAAAACAGTACCAGCTGCACATAGTCAATAAAATATTAAAATCATGTAATGTGTAGCATTATGTCAAATTTTCGACATTTTACTATATATTTAGTTTATGCTAATTTATTTTAGTTCGATTGCGATGAAAGAATCGCTCTCAAACAATCCTTCCGGGTATTGTCACGCGCGCGAGAGAGAGAGGCAGTGGCGTTTACACCACTGCTACCCATTTATACCTGGGTGGAGTGGGGCAGTGTCATTACGTGTCTTGCCCAAGGACACACCTCGATATTTCTACTAATAGCGGCAAGACGATGCTCGTCAGTCATTGCCACTGATCGTACATTCCCGGAATGTAACTGAAATCGAATCTAAAATTTTGATTGCAAATTTAAAGGACAAAAACGTGTTTTGTTAACTAAATAAAATTTCTCTAAGTAGCGAAGTCAAGCGTTAAGCAAAGCACTACCAACTGCATATGTTTAATCAAATCTCAAATCCATGTACTTATCCTGGTACATGTAAAATGTGCAATACCCCTTTACAAATACGTTGTCAAATTTACCGCCCAAAAACGAAAATTTTAACATGAAAAATTGTGATATTTTTCTTATTTCTGCTCAAAATATAGATTGTGGTTACTCATGAGAACCGCCTTATCGAACGAGTACCCACAATCTATATTTAAGAGCAGAAAAAAAGAAAGGTATACCACTAAAAGTAGGGTTCAGTGGAATAAAAGTACCCACAATCTATATTTTAGAGCAGAAATAAGAAAAATAAGGTTTACCCCTATAAACCCCAGTTGTAGTATATTAATGTGGAGTTCAAGGGGGTCAGAATTATATAGGCGTGTTTTCGTGATGCTATGTCAAATGCATCTGCATTTTACTTTATATATTTTAATAATTTCAATAGTAGAGACAAACAACCCGAAAAAATGACCAACAAGTCTTTGAAAAACAGCCAATGCCGACTGCATAGAGTTTCTATCTTTTACTGCCACCCCCTGTCTACGGAAGCGCATACGTGGTCATCCAAGGAAATTTTATTTTGAGATAAAGATTTATTCATGAATATCTTCATTTTTAACGTGTTTCTGTATACTTGATGTTTGAAGATCTCGAGATGTGCATTTATTGCTTTTTGAATCTTCCAAAATTATATTTTGAAATAATATGATGTTTCTGAAGTTCTTTTGAAATTTCATCTTACGTTTCCTATATATTAGTGGTCCTTTTAGCATGAAGAACCCATTATCCTGAAACCTTTAATAAAGATCAAGCGCCATCAGGCGATGTGCAGAAGACAAGAACCATAACTCTGGATTTACTTCTTTCGAATTTGTGGCCCTTTGAACAATGAAAAAAGTGGTTTTAACAGAAATGCAAAGTAATGCGCAGAAGACAAGAACCATAACTCTGAATTTACTACTTTTGGAATTACGACCCTCATAGGACGAAGCAGATATACAAAAGACAATAACTTAAATGCATTTACATCACGAAAACACGCCTACATAATTTTGACCCCCTTGAACCCCATTTTATATAGTAAAACTGGGGTTTCCGGGGGTGTACCTTATTTTTCTTATTTCTGCTCTAAAATATAGATTGTGGGTACTCGTTAGAACCGCCTCGATGAGGCGGTTCTAACGGGTGCCCATAATCTATATTTTGAGCAGAAAATCGAGGCGGTTCTTACGAGTGCCCACAGTCTATATATTTTGAGCAGAAATAAGAAAACTATCACAATTTTTCATCATAAAATGTTCATATTTTCGGCGATAAAGGTGGCAATGTACAGTCCAACCTGTGTTAAGCAAGCACCTCAGGGATAATGAAAATGTGCTTGCTTAAGACAGGTGCTTGCTTAATACAGGTGAATTTTAATGCATTTGCCTTTTCCGGGAACAAAAAACCCGCTTGCTTAAGACAGGTTGCTTGCTTAATAGAGGTGGCCACTAAGACAGGTTTGACTGTATTTGTATAGGCGTGTTTGCGTAATGGAGTGCATGTACTTGCGAGTGTCTAATATGCTTTGTAAACATGTATAAATGTTTTCTTCATCAAAAGTACACGTACAGTGCGAGAATAAACCATATTTTTTTATAAATAAGAAATGAGTTCTGCTAATTAGATTTGTGAGGCACATATCTTTTAGCAAATCTTTTTTGTACAAAGCGAGAAAATATAGTATTTCACAAACAGCCTCAATTTACATTACTTGTAACACGGTAATATAATGAATGATAGTAAACTAACATGCGACTCTCATTGTTATATAGTGTTTCACTATACATTAGTTAACTATTGTTTTTGTCTGAACTTCAAAATCAAAGTCATCACGCAAATCAGCTTCCCTAATTGTAGTTTTCTATTGTCTGCGTGTTCGTGACTGTAATGGAACGCTGAGCACTACTTTTTTCAAAGTCTCATATCCACAGCGTTCATGCAGACTGAACAAATTATTTGTTTACATCGCGACGAAGGTAAGGACGGAAGTAAGGGCGAGGATTGTGGCCACGTAAAAATAGATTTAATAAGCACCTCCTCCTCCCTTCCCCTTTCCACCCACCCCCCCCCCCACCCCCACCAAGTGGAACTGGTTTCGCTGACCGTTCCAAGGCGCTTCTTCTGTCGCGGTTTAGTTTTGGTGTGTGTGTGTGTGGGGGGGGGGGGGGGGGGGGTCTATTTGTTTTATTTTTGTGTTTCTTTCCCTTTGATCTCTCTGGTGGGAGCTGTGGGTTAATTGTATCGATTCCTGATCATTGCCTTTACTTCTATTTTGATGTCAAATTTATGATGTCAAATGTCGAGATTTTGACGGCAATATCCCAGAATCATGATTGTGTAACCAATACATTAATGGTTCCGTTAACACTGTAATTTATCAAAGACATACGTACAGTCAACCCTCTTTATACCGACATTCGTTATAACGGCAAAGGTCGTTATAACGGCATTTTGAATCGAATGACTACTTTGCTGGTCATCACAAAAACATACCTATATAATTTTGACCCCCTTGAACCCCACTTTCATATAGTGAAACTGGGGTTTCCTGGGGTATACTTTATTTTTCTTCTGTTCCAAAATATAGATTGTGGGTACTCTAACGAGTGCCCACAATATATATTTTGAGCAGAAATAAGAAAAATATCACAATTTTTCATAATAAAATTTTCATTTTTACGGCGATAAAGGTGGCAATGTATTTGAATAGGCGTGTTTGGTTTGGTTTAGCCTCGGTTCCGAGCGGCGTAGGCTTCCCTAGGGTTGGGCATGCACAAATCGAGTCCATAGAATGAAAGGGTCTTGTAATCTAATACTCCAAGATACAAAAGTTATCGTTATTTGTTAGAATCGCCTCACCGAGGCGATTCTAACAAATGTCTATAATATTTATTTCTTGTGGTAATAATGGGGAAAAGGCATCTTTTTACCTATCATACTCCTAGCCAGGATTCTATATAAGGGCAAATTCTTTATAAGGGCAGATTAATAGGCAACAAATACTGTCGTTATAACTAGGGTCCTCTGTAGATAGATTTGACATATGAGCCCCGCCAGGCGAATTTGTGTCTTCGAGCATTCCGTCATGACAATTTTTTACTGCGCATGCCCAGTCATTCAGAGGGGCCAAGGATATGGCTTTCTGTCTGAAGGTTCCTCTTGATTCACTGCTGGTATAAGCGAGCAGCGAAGGTTCTGGCGAGACTGCGCGGATGCGCAGGCTCGCCTGAACCTTCGCTGCTCGCATAGGCGATAAGTACCAAAATCACTTGACGAGGCCCATATGATATCTAAGATCATTTTGGTCATATACGCATACGCAAATATGCTTTTGAATGTTTTTGTGGTTCACAATTTGAGATTCAGTGCACTACGATACCTTAAAATAAGCGGGTGGGTGTGTTTGTTTTTTCTGTGTTGATGTTTTATGTCCCCTCCGCTCTATTTAGGCAATTTTTGAGACGTTGCTGCCGATTTTGTGGGACTTTTACACGTTATTGAGATGACCATGGTTTAAGGGACGGTCCTAGTCGCACCACTTTTCATCACGTAAACATGCCTATATAATTTTGACCCACCTGAACCCCAATTTTATTTAGTAAAAACTGGGGTTTACAGGGGTAAACCTTATTTTTCTTTCTGCTCTGAAATATAGATTGTGGGTACTCGTTAGAACTTTTCTTATTTCTGCTCAAAATATTGTTCCCATGAGGCGGTTCTAACGAGTACCCACAATCTGTATTTTAGAGCAGAAATAAGAAAAACAAGGTTTACCCATGTAAACTCTAGTTTTACTATATAAAAGTGGGGTTCGAGGGACGTAGAATTTTAAAGGCGCGGTTTCGTAATGGATTCTAACATATAGCCACAACATTCGATTGTTTTCAAGAATTAAATACATGATTGTATTCGTCACAACTTCAGCTACGGATTCTTTTAACTGAAATTGTCATTTTGTTACATTAAATGTAGGTTTTAAGAGTTGTGTCTTCTCCGCATCGCATGTTTGTCTGTTTGCTTGCTTGTTTGAGGTCTAACGTCCCTGTCAAAACTATCTGGACTGGAAATCATGTGTTGGGCTTCGGAAACACTGTAGACCCAGATCAGATGCTACTTAATGCTACATCTGATCAGGATCTACACTATTTGCTAACATTACTGGAATTTAAGTGTTAAACAAACATTTAAATTCTATATTCAGGACTATTTCCCAAGCCTCTATTTAGGTCATTTTGGAGACGTTGCTTCCAATTTTGTAGGATTTTTACCTGACATCGAGATGAAATTACATCCCAATAATGGCCCGACTAACTCCACTTTTTAATCCACTTCTCCTTGGTGCAGTGCTTATGTTACTCGCCTTATAAACTAGGGGTTACAGATCGATCCCGGGCTTCTCAAGACTTTCGGACGAGTCTTTAAACCGAGGTCCCGTCTCCGTACGACCTTAGCTGTTGGTGAGTCGTAAAACTCAAACAATCACTCGCTCCACTTTATATATGCATGGACGGTCGGTCCGACTCGCGCCACTTTGCCTGGAAAGGCTTAGACCTTGGAGGCGGTTTACCAGTACTAATGTGTGGTTGGTTTCAGCTCTGCGCGGGAGCACCATGCAGCCCAATCTATTTCTTGAAGCCCCGATGGACGGGGGCCGGGGAACCGTGTCTTGTAGTTACATTGCAGTACAAAACCAAATACCAATCAACATATAGCCAGTTTTGCGAGAACCGACATTTTATACTCCTTTAAAACGGGTGTCTGTCAGCATAAACATCATTGAACAAGTCCTTGAAATGAACACCCCACTAAACTCCACTTTATATAGAGAAAACTGGGTTTACTGGGGTACAAGTATACATTATTTTTATTATTTCTGCTCCAAGACATAGGTTGTGGGTACTCGTTACCAGCACCCACGACCCATGTTTGCAGTACAGATAAGAAAAATATCACGGATTTTCATTAGAAAAATACAGTAAAACCTGCCTTAGTGGCCACCTCTATGAAGCAAGCAGGCAGCAATTTTGGAGATTTGAAAAATGCACTATGTTGCACGGAGTGTTACCGATATGTGTTGCGGGTTGGAAGGGTGTTGCGGGAAGAGAAGTAGAAAAAATAGCATATGTACGTTTAACGTATTTTAATGCAAATATATATAACAACATTTTGATTTTTACATGTGGTTTATAATAAACTCATGAACTTTTAACAGAACAGAAACGATGAACGAATGAACACAAGAAACATAGAAGCTATACAATATCACGTAAATAACTGTCACGTAAATAACTATTGTCTAATTATTTCATGGTTCTAAACTAGACGTCATTTTCTGAAAGTATCTTTAATCCAAATAGCCCTAGCGGTCTCTAAAAAGGACATAAGCAAACAGTACAGACCCAGACCAGAGCACAGAACGCGGCGTCTGATCAGGGTCTACACTGTTTGATTAAAGTATGGATTGTTTTGTCACACTTACAGCAAACAAAAAACAGTTACTGTTTTGTATCGACAATTATATAGACTCATTTCAATGGTTTTACTGCAAGTATTTATGGACACAGATTCACACGAGTCTCAGACTTTCTCCTGAATCCCTTTTGTATGATTTCATATTTTTTTTTGCTTTTTATTGTACATGTAGAATACGAATAAAATATGTTTAAACAAAACAAAACAACTATGTCACCCAGTATTTACATTGTAAAAACTGGGAAAGGATCTGTCAAAAAACGATTCTGTGAGTCACATACAGTGAAATTCTGCTATTAAGACCACCTAAACCAAAGACTAATTCTGAATAAAAAGCTTATTCTGAAGGCTTCACTTAATTTTTTTACTTCGTGATTTCTGCCCACAGTGTCCTCTCGTCATAGACCACTTTTGGGACTGTTCAAAAGTGGTCTTAAAGACCACTTTTGAACAGTCCCAAAGGTGGTCTTAATATAGGAATTTTACTGTATGCGTTAATTCCCAGGGTCACATAACCTGTATACAATGTCGTATCAACGTCAATGCGTTGCATCAAGGTTGAAATGTTGCTTAGACGTCGAATGAACGCTGCTGAAGTGTTAAATGAAGTCAACAACGTCTTTCAAGACACAATTTTAAGGTAATAATGTTTTCTAAATTTTACATAAATGCCTATTAAACTTCATGAACTATCATTTAATAAGCCTATTGGGCCATTGCACAGAAAAAAAAACATCTGAAAATTGTCGGATACCATCCTGCTGACAACAGCAATTCATAGAAATTACAGCTTCGGTGAAGCGAGTTTCATGGACAACACACGCAAGAAAGGAACATAAATGTACGTTGTTGAAGCATGCATGCAGATCGATGGAAACGCAAAAATAGTGCTACTTTCATATGTGGTCGATCTAGCGTTGGCACGATTTCGTTACGTCGTAAATGTCATCCACGTTGGTGATATAAATTAAAAATGCAAACAAGAAAGGAGCCACAGCTCGCTTGAAGGGTCTTTTATTGGCCATGCTATGCGTATGAATATCCATCTAATCAAATAGGCCAGTCTCAAACTTTGTTTTGTGTTTGCGAACTGTGAAGGGGCTCAAGCAGGACCGCGCATGCGCGGTCGCGCTTGAGCCTTCATAGTTCGTTGTCAAAATAAGGACCCTTCTTTATGTGTGCTGCAGTTCAAAGCACGTTTTTACACACGGTGCATATTTCTCGAAGACAGAAAAGTATATCTTCTAGTCAGAATGTGAATAGTTATGGTGACAAACATAATCAACAAAAATGCGTAACTGTTTTAGACACAGATAGTCACAGATATGAAGCATTATTTGATCTTAACTGTTCTTATTTATTCCGTTAATTTCGTTAATTTCTTTCTAGTTTCTTAAATGGCCATTCTTTGATGAAAATTTATGACATTCTTCTTATTTCTACTCGAAGAATAGATTGAGGGTCCTCGTTAGAACCGCCCCATTGAGGCGGCTCTAACGAAGACCCGCAATTTATGTTTAGCGGAGCAAAAACAAAAAGGAAAATAACGTATTCTGTTGTGAACCCCACCATACACTGTTTAAAGCGGGGGCATTGGTTATACTCACTTGTTAACGTGAGTAATGTTTACAGATTGTATTGTAACAGTTTGGACATTTTGAACATAACTGTATGGACATGTTAAGGCGACTTAAGTGAAATGTTGCCTTAAATCTTATGCAATGGCTCGCTTGATTTCGAACTTAATAACAAAATGGACAATGCTTCATATTCTGAAAGTGCACAAAAAATATTACAAAATCGTGCCAACAATTTCGAGAAACTACTGTACCTCACGTTTTTTTTTTTTTTTGAGTCGCGTCACAAGAAACCCTATCTTCGGAGTGTGCGACCAAGTAACATCACAAGAACACGCCTATATAAGTTTGACCCCCTCATACCCCACTTTTATATAGTAAAACTGGGGTTTAAGGGAGTATACATTATTTTTCATATTTCTGCTCAAAAACATAGATTGGGGGTACTCGATAGAACCGCCTCGATGAGGCGGTTCTAACGAATACCCACGATATATGTTTTGAGCAGAAATAAGAAAAATATCACAATTTTTCCTCTTAAAATTTCTAATTTTTGGCCAAAAAAATGGCAATGTATTTGTATAGGCGTGTTTTCGTAATGAGTTTAAAACAGGTCTGTTTCGTCTAAGAAGTCCCAGAGTCTCTTTGGTATGCGTCTACAGGGGCCTTGATTTTGTTTGAATTGAGGTTTTACGACCCGTCAACACTATTTAGGCCATTTTGGAGATGCTGCTTCCAATTTTGTGGGACTTTTAACCTGACTTGAGATGAAATGACATCTCAAGCCCTACCGTCCAAACAAACCAGTACGGTTTATATGCAGGGACGGTCCGACTCGCATCACCTTGCCTGGGCAGGCTTAGGCCTTCTGAACGGTTTACCAGTACTCATGTGAGGCCAGTTTCAGCTCTGTGTGGAAGCATAAGCAACCCATTTTTCTCCAAGTCCCGATGGGCCCCAGCGGGGCCCATAGAGGCCTTGTATATGTGATAATTCTCTCCATGCAGCGAACAACAAAGGCGAAGATCACCCTGCGCATTCGCGCAGGTTGATCTTCGCCTTTGTTGTTCGCATGTGTAATCAGCCATTGTTTCTTATGACGCGGCTTATTTTATGTTTAAATGCACTTTCTCATTATGCATGTATATATAAAAACAATTGTCATATTTTCCTAATTTCTGCTTCAAACATAGATTGTGGGTGCTAGCTGGAAACGCCATACTAAGGAAGTTTTGTCGATTACTCAAAATCTATGTGCTTATAAGCAGAAATAGGGGTAATAATATGTACCCTTTTCAATCCCATTTTATTCTATATAAAAAGGTGGGGGGGGGGGGGGGGGGGGGTTTACACAGGCATTCAGTTATTTGAAACAACAGTATCTTAACAAGAAACTTTTTTGTTTTGTTTTTCGTTCTACATAGCTTGTTTTCATATTATTTAAAATGGATCATAATATTTAAAATGGATCATGTACAATTTTTTAACGTTCTGGCGTATCTCTTTTTTGACCTGTCTTCGATATATTTCTCAATTAAGGCAATTTTCGATCTGATTAGACTATTTAATATGTACTGAAGCAAATTCTCGAACAATTACGAAAAATTCTTCCGCGGATTGTTTACTAGCCCTTTCAGCCCTGTAGATTAGTTTAGGTTCCTACGCAAACCGTGTAGATCCCTAAGAGACATGCGCCGTCTGATCAGGACTACATATTGCACAGTGTACAGCTACTTTATCAATGATGCTGGTTAAATCCATTACGGTAACACGTCCGTAAGATATGGTGCATTCCTTCAAATCTCCAAAATGGTTGCTTTCCTGATGAAAATTTGTAATATTATTTTTTATTCATACTCCAAACATAGGTACGGCCCCCGCCCATAGGGGCTTGAAGAAATATATGGGCTGCATGATGCTTTCGGCACGCAGAGCTGAATCCGGCCCGCACACTAGTACTGGTAAACCGCTTAGAGGATCTAAGCTTGTCCAGGAACCGCGGTGCGAGGCGGACCGTCCATGCTCAGTAATAAACCCTATCGGCTTCATTTGGCGACAGGGCTTGAGATGTCATTTCATCTCAATGTCGGGTAAAAGTCCCACAAAATTGGAAGCAACGTCTCCAAAATGACCTTTACAGTGTTGACGGGGGCGTTGTTTCTCAAATCAAACAAAATCCAAACATAGGTTGTTGGTACTCGTTAGAACCGCCTCATTGAGGCGGTTCTAACGAGTACCCACAATCTATGTTTTCGAACAAAATTAGGAAAATAATGAATACCCCCGTAAACCCCACTTTTCTCTCTGTCTAAAGTGGGATTTAGGTGGGTCTTCAGTTCACGGATTTGTTACCCTGATTCTCCTACTCGCAACAATGGACGTGTCCAAGTTATTTATGAAGAGCCCATGCAGTTAAAAAGATCAGGGGTGTAAGGTTTAAGTATAACCTTTCATAAAATGATGAGGTTCTTCAAACGAATCCATTAAGCCGGTCTTTCTGTAAAGTCAAATATTTGACCATGAATAATTATAATGTATATATACATTTCATTTGTAAGACCTTGTATTTAATCTTGTCACGCCTTTTTATTGACATTGTCAGGTAAAGTCAGGGTTTAGCCGTTCCCACACTCTGGGCTAATTCAGTAGACGACAAATTGTTGATATTTGCCTTATTTGTCTCAGATAACAAGACCTGACATCTCATGCAAATTGTCTCCACAGGAGACAATTTGCATGAAATGTCATGTCCCGTTTTCTGGGGAAAAGAAGAAAACTCAGTATTTAAAAATGTCGTCTGCTAAAAAATTACCCAGCATGCAGAGCGTTAAAGCAGATTAATAGCCAGTAAACTGATAAGCCAGTCTCAAAAAATGTAAAAAAAAATGACAAGATCGCCAAATCTGATACTGTTATTGTCTAAGAAAGCCTTGCCAACCTGGCGCACACCACATCAACGTCGACGAAGTTGCAGTGACGTTGACACGACGTTACCTACAGGTTGGACGTCGGATACAGTGATGGGGGTGAGCGCTGCATTTTCGCTCAGTCTTATTGCATAATACGTTTGCTTACAATATCACGAAGGGCAATTTAAGCACCAGTCCGGTGATGTCAATGTCACCTTATGCATTAATAAGAAAATAAGGCATTCCTTGGTAAACTCATTTTTCTTGAAATAAAGCTGGGTTTACCATGGTGTTCTTTATGCGGACTAGTTAACGAATGTCATGTTAACATTACGATAACACACCCGTATGGCATGGGCCCCGTCAAGCGATTTTGGTACTTATCGCCTATGCGAGCAGCGAAGGTTCAGGCGAGCCTGCGCATCCGCGCAGTCTCGCCAGAACCTTCGCTGCTCGCTCATACAAGCAGTGAATCAAGAGGAACCTTCAGACAGAAAGCCATATCCCTTGCCCCTATGAATGGCTGGGCATGCGCAGTTAAAATTTGTCATGACGGAATGCTCGAAGACACAAATTCGCTTGGCGGGGCTCAGTCATAGTAAATTCTTTCATATCTCCAAAATAATTATTTATTGATATAATCTGTGATTTTATTCTTATTTATAGGCAGAACATTGGTTGTAGATGCTCGTTAGAACCGCCTCTAATGAGTACCCACAACCTATGTCTTGGAGCAGAAATAAGAAAAATAAGGTATGCCCCGTAAACCCCAGTTTACTCTATATATAAAGAGGGGTTTATGGGTTTGTTCATTGCATGGACGTGTTAGCATGATATTTTAAAGGGCAAAACCTATTAATATAGTAAAATCCTTTATTAAGACCACTTTTTCAAAGGCGGTCTTAATTAAGACCACCTTTGAATTAAGACCACTTTTGGAACTGTTTAAGACCACTTTAGAACAGTTCCAGAGGTGGTCTTTGATCAGAGGACACTGTATGCAGAAAAGGCAAAGAAAAATGGCTTCAAGCTACAAATAAGCTTTTTAAATCAGAATTAGTCTTAATTTTAGGTGGTCTGAATAGCCGAATTTCACTGTATTCATTATACGAAACAGAAAATATGTTACAAAAGTATTTTTTCTCTTTGTTCTTATCACAATTCATATTAAATTTGATCGATCATAAGAGTTGTTGTCAAAATAAAAATCTTAAACGAAACGAAATAAAAGCTTAACGCTTTCTGCCCGTATGATTTATCTGAATGAGTTGGTATTTATGAATCAAATAACCATACAGCCATGCCTGAGCACCTGTGAAAGAAAATAACAAATGCTTTTATTTCTACGAAAATTACACCATCTTGAGACAATAATTTGTTCATTTCGGTTCAATGGTCTTTTCAGTTGTGTAAGGAGGAACGAAACCCTCAACTTCAGCCCAAAAATTGCCGAATTTAAGAAACATGTTGAAATCTATGGCCAGAAGATATCGAAGCACCAGAGCGTTAAAAATACATTAACTCTTACACAATGTTATCTGAAACACACATCTTAAATTTCTCAATTCAGAGATTCGTCATTATATGAATAATACGCAAAAGTGTGGCAAAAAAGTAATTTTATATACTTTTCGTCGAAATTTTAATTGCACAAATTTGTGACACCCGGTAACAAGCGTCTATACTAGACTGCGTCAAATGTATAATGTACCACAAGGGAATGGATACACTAGATGTATTTTTCGCCATTTTAACAAGGGAGAAATCTCTCAGACAAATGAATTAATCAAAAACAAAAATCTATTTTTACATGTGTATTGGTTGCTCAACTCTTTAAGCTTCGTGTGACTACAAATTTAGTGTGTTTTTTTGGCCGCGTCATTGTTACAGACAGTGTGGACCCAGCTCAGATCAGTCTGATCAGCGTACATGCTCTTTGCCTGTATACAAAAAGTGTGTTTTAAAAGTTTGCAAGATCTCGCAGCAGACGGCATAAACAAAAGATATTTTCAGATGCAGTTTTTCTTTAGGGTAAAATAAAATCATTCGCTACCCGGAAAGGGGTCTATACTAGTAGGGGAAAAACTTGCTCTTCGGCAATGGCCTACTCTTAAAGGAAATAATTCGCTCCCTAGGAGAGAATTCTTTCCTTTAAGAGTAGACCCATGTTCGAATTGTTTCCTTTACGAGTAGACCCATTTTGGCAAGGTAGAATATTAGAATCTTACATGGGCACGAGGGGTGGATAGAAAAATCCGTCCCGAGGGTCACAGTCCGGCATCACGAGGCTGGCCTCGTGATGCCGGACTGTGATCCTTAGGGACGGATTTTCTATCCACCCCTCACACCCATGTAAGATTCTTTTTCTTGCATATATGCGTTTTTTTTTTCTCGATTTTTAATAACGCAGTCACTTCAGTTGCCGTCGTCCGCCATATTGTGATGACAATGGGGTCATGTTCAGTGACGCTACGGTCAACCTTAATATCTTATCAAACCAGTTCATATCAAACACATTTTACCCTGTCCCTGGGTAAGAACACCAGGGTAGGAACAGAATTTCTTGCACACCAGACAAGGAAATCCGAGATTTTACCCTGGGATAGAAATTTATGTTCTGACCCTGGTGTTCCAACCCCAAATCGAATATAATCGCGTGTTTGATAAATGCACTGGTTGATTACGACCTCGTATGCGCCGTCGTTAAGGTTGACGTCACTAAAAATTCCTGCAGTGTCAACACAATATGGCGGACGTTGGTAACCGAAGAGACTACAGCATTAAAAAGCCGCGCTAAGAAATGGAAGGTATGCAAGAAAAAGAATCCAATATGGGGTGCAAGGGGTGGATAGAAAAATCCGTCCCTCGGGATCACTGTCCAGCATCACTCGGCAAGCCTCGTGATGCCGGACAGTGTCCCTCGGGACAGATTTTTCCATCCATCCCTCACACCCATAAAGGATTCTTATATTCTGTCCCAGGCTTAAACCAGGGATTTCCTTATCTGGTGTGCAAGAAAAAAAAAAGGATGTTTGACAGATTGCCTCCCAGAAAGTATATCAATTTCCCTTGACTCGCATGAACAATGAAGTATATACAGTCGAACTTCAATAAGTCGAATGCCTTTCAAATTACAGTGGAACTTCGATGGCTCGAACATCGATGGCTCGTTTACCATGGATGAGTCGAACCCATTCTTGAGTCCGCAGGGAATTCCTCCAAATAGAAAATAGGGATAATTTAGGGAGGTTTTCTCCTTTTATCTTGCAAATGTATGCTGTGTGTACTCATTAGAATCGCCTCGATGAGGCGATTCTAACGAGTACACACAGCATACATATTCATTATAGAACACCGAAAAGATGTCTTAAAGTATCTCGTTATGCCTCCTGACAGTAACCTCAGTGGCTCGAACTACCCCAGTCTCGAACAGATTTTCGAGGTCCCAAAGGTGTTCGAACCATTGAAGTTCCACTGTAGTTCGAAATATTGGCAGTTCCCAGCAGGCACACGTCGCAAGGGCAACGTAAAATCAACGTCACGACTTTGCATAAACTTCATGATGTTGCATTGACGTTGATGTGACGTCACAATTACGTCAAGTGCCTGCTGCCCACAATCTATATTTTAGAGCAGAAATAAGAAAAAATAAGGTTTAACCCAGTAAACCCCAGTTTACAATCTAAACATGGGGTACAAAAAGGGGTCAGAATTATATATTGCTGTTTGTGTGATGTAATGCGGACAGCGAGGGCTCTTATCAGACTGCACGCATGCGCTGTCTGATAAGAGGCAATCCTATTTTCTAATGACGCTGCAAATAATGGTGAAACGCATGAACATTGTGCATCTCTTATGCCTTTGACATAATATATAATTCATAGTTATTATATTACATTTTAAAGAAATATAATATACAAGGATAATAAATAGCATTTGTAGAATAAAACATCCTTCGTTTGCCTGAAATATACACGCAAAAAAGCCACTTCGCGGCTCAAACTTTCAAACCACACTGCGCATGTGTCCAGTCATTATCGTTCGCCAACACTGCGGATCAGAGTACATCTATTTAGCACAGTGAAGACGCCCCAGAGCTTACTAAATCAATGCTGAGGCTGGTCCAAGTCCATGCTGCTGTGCTGCAAGGTTTTGATGATTGTGCATTTAGGTGTCGGCTGTCATAATGTCATATTAACCATAAATACTAAGCTGCTAATTTATGCACATGCTGGTCTGCTGACACGCTTCTTCTTAAATCTAGTGGAACATTCAGATATATGATAAATTGCTGCAATTTATATTTAACACATGCGCTAGTGGACTCTTCCATTGCAGAACGCGGCGTCTGATCTGGGCTGCACTGTTTGCAAGATACCCATTTAGGGTTTTCCCCGTATGCAATGGCTTAAATGTACTAAGACAACCACTATGGAAGACTCAACTGACAAAACCAGTCAGCGCAACAGAGACTGGGTTAAACGGTCTAGGGCCAGCTAGTAAGCTAGGGTTGTCAAACAAACAAACATGGGTAGAGGGTGGCAACGAGCACCCACAACCTATGTCTTGGAGCAGAAATAAAACAAACTATTTTATACCTCTGTAAACCCCGGTTTTCTCTATATAAAATGGGGTTTAAGAGGGGTTTTCATTTCACTGACTTGTTAACGTCATGCACAGCCAGCAGCAGGCACACGTCGCTAGAGAAACGTCAAATCAACGTCGGTGCAACCTATGATGTGACGTCACAATTACGCCATGTGCCTGCTGGGACCCTTTCAACCCTTTAGCCTAAAACCGATAGCTGTACAAACAGTGTGTAGATCCAGATGATACGGCTCATTATGAGCCAGCTTATCAATATGAACGCTGATTTTATGATCTTATATTTTCCAGAATAGACATGCCAAAATTTAAAAGTGGAATACTCAACTTCAAAAGCACAGGAGCGAAAGGGCTATTCATTACGAAAACACGCCTATACAAATACTTTGTAAATTTTACCGCCGGGAAACAAATGACAATTTTCAGATGAAAAACTGTGATATTTTTTTCTTATTTCTGCTCAAAATATAGATTGTGGGTACTCGTTAGAACCGTCTCGATGAGGCGGTTCTAACGAGTACTCACAATCTATATTATAGAGCAGAAATAACAAAAATAGGTTAACCCCTGTAAACCCCAGTTTTGCTACATAAAAGTTGGGTTTATGTGTTTGTTTGAATAGAGGTTTAACGTCCGTGTCAACACTGTATAGGTCATTTTGGAGACATTGCTTCCAATTTTGTGGGACTTTTACCCGACAAAGAGTTGAAATGACATCACAAGCCCTGTCGCCCAATGACACCAATAGGGTTTATAAGCAAGGATGGTCCGACTCTGGACAGGCTTAGATCCTCTAAGCGTTCAGCTCTGCTTGGAAGCATCATGCCGACTATCTATCTATTTCTTCAAGCCCCGATGCGCGGGGGGGCAAAAGTTGGGTTGAAGGGGGTCAGAATTATATAGGCGTGTTTTCGTGATTTTTCTCCCGCGGCCGGCTCATATATCATACGTACACAAACTCAGCATCTCAAGCTGTTCACAGCCTCCTCCGGCTCAGTCGTTTACCACTTTTATCAATTAAGGTAACGTACCTTTGCCGCAGGCAGCTGTAAAACGTCAACGTTCAAACTTGTTAATGCAAGCTATCTGAGGACACCGCGGTCATTCGAATAATTTACATGCACGTAATCTTGTCAAAACAGGTGTATGACTATGTCACATGTAAGAGTATATAGGTCTTTATGAGGTTTTAATAAAATGTCGACCCACATATTACCAGAAAATTGGCGCTTATTTTCCATAATTCTTATCCGTTTGTGATGTTAATTGCAGTCGATCGCGCCTATGTCATAAAACTAGAAAGCCGTTATAGCACGTGTCACCACTTGATAAGTTTTCGGACAAATGTTGTAACTAAAGCATCTTCTACAAATCAAACAGTACAGGTCCAGATCAGACGCCACAGGGCCCAAATATTGCAATAATAAACTTGTTTTGTTAGGATTCCGTGCTATACACCCTAAGACTGGCTCAAGATTGATTGTCCGAAACTGAGTGCTAAGAATAGCCCAGTTATAAACAGCTGCAGCTCAAACCTATCAGGCAATCGATCCATTAAAAAAAGCACTTTCTGGAGTTGTATGCCTAGCGTCCTAGTTTTCTGACACTGGCAAAAAGAGAAGACCCAGATCAGACGTCACAAAACGTGGCGTCTGATCTGGGTCTACACTGTTTGCCAAAAATGTATACGGACCCCGCGAAGCATACGAGGTGGAAGATTCCATTGTCACATGGCTTAAACTGACTGGATACACCCGAACGACTTCCTGACGCATACTTAGAAAAGTTGCTTCCGTTAAATTTGTATTCTCTAAAAGGGGTAATCCTTTGTAAACAAGGACTGCAACCCATAAAAAATTCTTCAAGAAAATAATAACCGCCCTTTTTACAGTTGACAATCAAAGCGTTTTTGTTATTATATTCCTTCCCTTGAAAATATATCCAGTCCCCCCCCCCCCCTCAGGAGACGGGACACTCATTTATGGGAGGGTGGCTTTCCATACCCCTTTTGGCGTCTATTATTTTATTTCTCTTAACTGCGTCATCCAATGCACATGAATGCTTGGGTAGAAATCAAGCTAAGCAATGTAAATAGAGTCTCTTGCTCGAGGGCACAACGCATGATGCCTGATGTTGGACTCAAACCCGGAACCGTTCTGTTTACCACAGAATCAATCCGCCATACGGGTCTACCCTTTGAGAAAAGAATTTGCTCCACAGAAGCAAATTCTTTCCTTTAAGGATAGATCCCTTTTTGAAAGCTCCGTGTTAACAATTATTCCGTGAAATGTAGACCCCCACCCGTAAACCCCACTTCATATGGAGAAAACTAGGGTTGACAGAGGTATACATTATTTTCCGTATTTATGCTTCAAAATAAAACAAGCTCTTTCTGGATTTGTTTAAATCCATACACATTACGATAATATACCCATGCGACATAGTGCATTTTTACATCTCCAAAATGGCTACTTTTCTGATAAGAATCTGTCATATTTTTGTTATTTTTACTTCAAACATAGGTTGTGGGTGCTCGTTAGAACCGCCTCATTGAGGCGGTTTTAACGAGTACCCACAACCAATGTCTTTGTGCAGAAATAAGAAAAATAATGTATACTCCCGTAAACCCCAGTTTTCTCTATATAAAGTAGGGTTTAAGGGGATGTTTATTTCACGGACTTGTTCACGTGATGCATGCCTATCGTCCTAGTTTTGTGACATTGGCAGAGAAGACCCAGGCAAACAGAAAAGAGCGGTGACAGTCAGACACCTTGGAAATTTAAGAACTTCTTCTTGAACATCTCGGCCTTCTCTGTTTGCATGGGTCCTATTAGGTTGTGGGTACCCGTTAGGACCACCTGTGTTTTGAGTTGAAACAAATTTTCATCAGAAAATTGACCGTTTTTGGAGATCTGTCAAAATGCACTGTAGTGCACGGGTGTGTTACCGTATTTGGCTCAAATCTAAAAAAAGGCAAAAATGGAGTTGCAGCAGTTGTCTCCATGGTAACTATGACTGGAAATGCGTCAGGTGTATCCATTCACCTTATTTGCATTATCTGATGGTTCCTAGTCTGAAGGTTATCAGTGTTTGATAAACAGGTAACCAGACCCCCTGACCTTTCAAGGTCAGGGGGTCTGGTTACCTGTTTTTCCATTATTGACAATGTGCAAGCTGGGAGGCAGCAAATAATGCAAATATGGTGAAAAAATGCCAATCACGACAATTGTCGTCTGCTTTGTCGTCTGCCAGTTATTCCAAAAGTCATTTTTACAAACATTGTGGAACCAGATCAGACTGCTCCTCTAGGAGCAGTCTGATCTGGGTCCACATTGTTTGCCTATATGCAGAAGTATTTTCCAAATGTTCGCAAACAAAATTCAGCAGACGACATATGCAGACGACATTTTTCGATGAAGTTTTTTTCGGCGTCTTAAGGGTTAAATTTGAAAGCAATTTTCTGATTGTACTTTCACAACAACCTCGTTGTTTTTAAGCATTATTTGGATTTGGTAATAGACGACCAAGTCTGACACTTATTCCGTGACCCAAACGTTCAACCGTGGGTCGCATCGTTGACCCGAACACCGAGGTATAAACCCGTACTACCCATATAAAGAGATATACGGCTCCTATTGGACAGCACTATATTTTGGATTTTCGACGTTACAACGTATTCTGACGCTTACCTATACATAGAATGCGTGCGCCGTACACCGCCGACAACGGCGACGTTACGTCCGTAATCCATATCAACACGCGGTGAAAGTCCAAGTTCAGACACTTTGGAAATTTTAGAACTATTTCTTGAAGCGCGTCCTTTTTCTGACACTCTAGGGGATTGTCCGGTACTACTTCGGTTAAGTCTTTGCGGATGCACGGCATATCCGTAGTCCATTTCCTTTTGTAACAGTGAAGCCGGCATGCTTTTTGTAAGGTCCCTAGCAGATTGAGCATGTTGTTTGGGCCTCATTATGGGCTCGTTTGAAGAGTAATCTGCGGGAGGAATTTCCGCTACGTGAGATGGTCCACTGTAGATTATTGTGCTTCCGCTGTCCGGGAACGTCCCCGATGATCTGTTGCTATATGCGGATGACGACGAAACATTCCTTGATCCGCGTGAGTATCGCTCATGACTACTTGTAGATGAGGGTGTCATGGGGCTGCGAGGTGACTTGACCGCACGATACACGTCATAGTCCCGCGGACTGGTGATTGGAGAAGGCGCGTCATTGGATCCGGAGTGAGCAGATGAGGAAATCTTGTCGTCTGAAATATCCATTACTGGTCTGCCATCAGAGCTGGTTGGTGACGGTATTTCTATACCACTCTCATCAGAGCCATTTCTAACTTTAGTGTCACCTACAATTGGAATCTGCAGACACTTTCGTTTTTCTGCTTTCTCTACATGTCCGTGTCGTCTAACAATCGTATCATAATCTTTTGGCGGCAGCAGCAAAGGTGCCGCGTTGTTTGTTTCCGTAAGTCGCAGACGGGTTTTCAATTCATCAGTAACAGAATCAAATGGTACAGCTTCTCGGAGACTCTGAAGATCAGCTTCTATTTCGTCACTTCCGGAAGGATAGGCGTCATCGCTGAATGAACCAGAATCAGCCGCAGAACCTTCATTATAAGCCCTATCACTCATTCCGTCTGAGGAGTTAAACCTATGGTTGTTGTTGTTGATGTTGTGCCGAGGTGGTCGATATTCTTGTGTGAAACTGCCTCTCGGATCTTCAATATGGCCTTGCTGAACCAACTGACGTTCAATCTCGGCTGTTCGATCGGCATAGGAAGCAATGATTTGGTTTAGGAATCGGACAAATGTCGTGGCAGTGTCGGGCGAGTCGAATCGATAAACATGAACATGTACATACCGCTGTGTCCGTGGAACATAGCCCAGGTATATGCAGGCAACAATGTCATCTGGGGACCCATCAGTGGGACTCAGGGCCTGCACTGCGTAAGTTATATCTCTGGATGGAATTAGAGGGAATTTTATTGTTTTTATCTTTTTTCCCCTCTTTTTTTCTTCCTGAACATCCTGAGTTATCTTCATCTCTTTCTTGCTCAACTGCAAAGTCAGTTTCGGAGCATATTTCCATTTCCTCGCTTTCTTTCTTAGGTCCTGCACCACTGGGTCAGTGTACCGGGTCCCTCGCACTCCCCCGGTCTCCACCCAGCCCAGAAATTGCACATAAAATTGATGCTTCTTTCCGCCTAGCATTGCAAACCACAAAGTATTCCACAAAGTAAATTTGCTAATTTATCAAGATCTCTTTTAAAGTTTTCTTCACGTTTTTTCTTTTATTGATATCCAAAGGTTCAGAATAAAACTTCTATTTAATGCGTCCTGACTATAATTCTACAACTCCTCTGAGCAAGTGTCACAAGATAAACTGTAAATAGTCCGCTAAAACAGGTGTTAAAATGTCTCTCCGATAGTAAATACCTGTTCTCTCAATGAATTCGATACCTGAGCGGAAGACTTGAAGTGTAAAGGCGGTAAAGCGGTCGGATTACAATACAAGTAGTAAATATCTCTACGCCATGAAAGGTGTGCTTAAATTCAATTGTGAAATTCCTCATGTATATTTGGCACCTTTGGCCCACCTGTAAGAATATCATAGATTTTCTTAAACATTCTTGTTTATAGCCCCGAGGTATTTGAATTAGCTGACTTATATAGGCTTGAAAAACATGTTGTTGAAAAAATAGAAGATTTTCTCGCCAAAGATGCAGAGAAAAATGCAAAAAACCTTTCAGATCGAACAAGCCTTTCATGTCTTCATTTAAGACCTCAGTTAGTTTGTGACAAGTTCGTAGCATAATAATAATCTTCTTTATCATATGACGTCGCGTCTGAGAGTGTAATAACGCCATGTAATATTTTCGATAATCCACTAGTGGATTAAATATGCAAATTAGCTAGATACGTCCCGTAACGTTACATGTACGACGTCCTTAACGACGTCGCGTTTACTAATGGCGGAATATTGATATTTTTGTAAACGATCTTGAATAAAATACGTTTTAAATGTCATATGATAAATAGAATCTTGTATTCGTGCTCATGTATTATTGAATTTATTAAACTCGTTGAGGAAAAGGAATAAAATGCTCGGCAAAGCCTCGCATTTTATCCCTTTTCCTCAACTCGTTTAATAAATTCAATAATACATGAACACTCATGTAAGATCCTCTATGTAGGAAGCAGGTCCATGTGAGATCATTCATCCTTGTATGTCTTTAAAAAATGGTATTTCTAATAATATATTTTTTATTATTTATATTTATGCTGCAAACATAGATTTAGGGTGCTCGTTGGAACCGCTTCAGTTCTGCTCCAAACATTAATTATGGGTGCTCTTTGGAACCGCTTCATTTATGCTCAAAACATAGATTGTGGGTGCTCGTTGGAACCCCTCATTTTGGATTGTGGAAGCTCGCTAATATGATAAAAAGGATACACACTCATGTAATACAATGACGGAAAATGACATTGTTGTTGTTTTTGATGTTGTTATGATTATTGTTATGCGATTGGATGATGATGTTATTGTTGTTGTTGTTGTTTTTGATGATGATTGTGGTGGGGATGATGATGATGATGATGATGATGATGATGATGATGATGATGATGATGATGATGATGATGACGATGATGATGATGATGATGATGCTGTTGTTGTTGTGTTAACTCTGTTGTTGTTGTTGCTGTTGTTGTTTATGACATTTATCATGACAGTTTTGTTATTTATTCTCTAAACACGGAGATTGTTGGTACCACCGGCAATGTATGTTTTGAAGCAAAAAACAAAATGAAACAAAATAAAAATAATAATAGATGCATGTGAATGTGGACATGCGAGAATGAAAAATCGAGTAAGAAAAAAAAATAGTTGGGCTCTTTTAACTACACCAAGAAAACACGCCTATATAATTTTGACCCCCCTTAAACCCCACTTTTATATGGTAAACTGGGGTTTATGATGATGGTGATGATTTCGTGTTTAACGACGCGTCAAATATGTTCTACAAAAGAGTTATCCTTTGGAAGCAAGGAATACACCACAGAGCTGGAAATATGAAGTGTACATTGTCTCTGGGCCAGACTAGCTAGTTTCGGCCAATTAGGCCTCATCATTGACCCTCTAATATTTTCGAAATTCCACAACGGAATCAATGATCCCAAAGGACAAGAAAATATAAACTACACTATGATGTAGGGCAGGGAGACTCTTTACGGCCGCCACACATTCCCAGACACCAGCTGTAGTGACGTAAAATATGTTATATTAAAGAGTTATCATTTGGAAGCAAGGAATACACCACAGAACTGGAAATATGAAGTGCACATGGTCTCTGGGCCAGACTAGCTAGTTTCGGCCAATTAGGCCTCAGCAGTGACCCTCTAATATTTTCAACATTCCACAATGGAATCGATGATCCCAAAGGACAAGAAAATATAAACTACTAAGCGTCAAGCGGTTTATGACTAAACGGCAAAACTGCGGTTTATACGGGTATATATTATTTTTCTCATTTTTGCATAAAAACATAGATAATGGGTACTCGTTAGAACCGCCTCGTCAATGCGGTTCTAACGCGTCCCCACAATCTGTGTTTTGAGCAGAAATAAGAAACATATCATAACTTTTATCTGAAAATTTTCATTTTTTGATCGTAAAATTTTCTGTATATTTGAATAGGCGTGTTTTCGTATTGAGATACATTTGTATACAGCTCTGATAAATTTAGGCATACAGATAGCGATAAAACCATTTTGCAAACTGTTTCAAAACAATCTTTGAAATCAGACCTAAAAAGGACACAAAGCGTTAAAATTTGTACTAAAGGGACAACTCAACGCCCGCTATAATCAAAGCTAAAATCTTGATTTAAGTTTTTGTAGTATATTTTTCAACAGAATGTTGAATTTTATTTGACTGATTTTGACCTTTTAAAATCTGTGGTTTTGACTGAATATTAAGGCGCGCATACCAGAAATTGTTGTTGATTCAATGTCTTAGAAAAAAAGTTGTGGTTGGGATTGAAATATTTCAATGAAAAGATTTTAACGTTTTTCGGCTTGGTGGGAATAATCGTAACGTTGACCCATACATGCCTAGCGTCCAAGTTTTTGGATCATTGGCAAACAGTGTAGACACAGATCAGACGCCACAGAACGCGGCGTCTGATCTGGGTCTACACTGTTTGTTTAAAATGTTAAACTTGCAAGAAACAAAGCAAAACTGACACTCCTGTAATTTGAAATAAACCCGTCAAACAATGTGTAAGATGGGAAATTCTTTTGGCATACAAGGGCTGTAGGTAGCCTCGGTAAACCTCAAAAACCGGATTAATGCATACTAGCGCAATGTATAAAATGCCGTATAATGCTTTTTCAAGGCTTTAAAACAACATTTTTATTTGCATCCCGAAAGGTGGCATACGTGTAGTTCCCTTTTATGCACCCATCACGAAAACACGCCTATATAACCCCCCACCCCAACCCCCCCCCCCCCCCCCCCCACACACACACATTGAAACCACTTATCATATAGTAAAACTGGGGTTTGCAGGGGTAAACCTTATTTTTCTTATTTCTGCTCGATTGTAGGTACTCGTTAGAACCGCCTCGATGAGGCGGTTCTAACGAGTACCCACAACTTATATTTTGAGTATCTTAAAATTTCGTGTTTTTTTTTTTTTTAGCCAACACAAATATCGGCCGCCTACGAACAGAAAAAAAAAAAAGAATATTTTATTTTACACTTAGCAGTGAAATCAATGCATATCTGTGGAACCCTGGAAGGAACATTCATTTTTGTTGTTGTTGTTTAATATGTTGTGCGAACAAGATATTAAGTTGTGCGATTAAGATATTATCTTGTGCGCACAGCGCCCAAGATATGTTGTTCGTACACATACTCAGATTCAATGAAAACGAACCTCAAATTTTAATTGATTAACAATATTTCCAGCATTTGATCACGTTTAATGAATTAATCACTAACTTATCCACAGACTCACAACGGAGTATCGGCCCCCGCCCATCGGGGCTTGAAGGAATAAATGGGCTGCATGATGCTTCCATGCAGAGTTGAATCGGACCGCACACGAGTACTGGTAAACAACTCAGAGGATCTAAACCTGCCCAGGCAAAGCGGAGCGAGTCGGACCGTCCATGCTTATAAACTCTATTGGTTTCATTGGGCGACGGGGCTTGAGATGTCATTTCATCTCATTGTCGTCGGGTAAAAGTTCCACAAAATTGGAAGCAACGTCTCCAAAATGACATATAGTGTTGACGTGGACGTTAAACCTAAAATCAAACAAAAAACAAACTCACTACAGAGTTACATTTCATTAGATGCAGAGATACAGAGACTCGAATAAGTCCACACACCCGAAAAATCAAAATCACGTATCCTAATACCGGATATGTCTACCATTAGCATCAAGTGTTGCTTGGCATCGACGCCTCATGCTTCGAATTAAACGCTGTATCTGGTCTTGTGTTGTGTTGCCCATTCTTCTGTAGCGCCATGGCAAGCTGCTGAAGGTGGATTGGCGGATGACGTCGGCTATACACACGTTACCCGAGCTGGTCCCAAAGGTGCTCAGTTTGGTTTAAATCCGGCGAAAACGCAGGCCAAGGAATAAACTGCACATCATTTTGATTGAAAAAGTACATGGTTAGCCTCGCAGACGAGCACGTACATTGTCCTGTTGGAAAAGCATAACGTCACCATTATCGCGTAAAAACGGTACCACCCCAGGCTCTAAGATTTCATCGATGTACCGACGTGCCGTCAAATTGTCATCAACAACGATGTGTTTGGTTTTGTGGAGCGATGAGATCCCTCCGCACACCATTACGCTACCACCACCCCAACATGAGATCTGTTTAACACAACAGTCTTGAAATCGCTCCCCACGCCGACGCCATACTTTACGCGGTCTATCAAACATTTCAACACAAAAACAGGACTCGTCCGTGAACTGTACACCACGCCAACGCTGTTGTGTTCCATCGGATAGGCTGTCGACACCAATAAAAACGACTGATTCGATGTTCCGCCGTCAAAACTGTCCCCCTATACGTCTTATGGCTATAAATACCGCGTTCCTGGAGACGCCGCCGTACAGTTAAGGCACCTACGCGTATGTTATGGGTTCCCACCGTCTCCTGGACAGTTTCCACAGACGTCCTGAATAGGTCGCGTAAATGACTCAAAACAATTCACTGGTCCTGCTGACGTGTAGTAGCACGTTCACGTCCAGGACGTTGTCTATCGTCAACATACCCCGTAGCGTTATGCCTTTCAACCACTCGAGCAATTGTAGTGTGCGAACAACCCATACCCTCTGCCACTTGGCGGTATGAAAGCCCACCTTCAACCATACCGAGGGCACGATGACGATCGACGTTAGTTAGACGTCCCGTTGGCTTGTTCTTATGAAATGTTTTGCTGGCTTTTAGCGTAAAGAATCCGAACCTTATAATGACAGTAAAGAAAGTGCCAAACATATCGTGATTACCAAATGTTTGCAATTTTTGCATTTTGCACGTGCACATGCACATCAGGAAAATCGCGCAGTATTCGTGTCAAACAAACTCATGCGTTGGTGACAACTTTACTATAACGTTATTAATCAAGTAATTTCGTATTGACCCCGTTATAGGTCCTCGGTCTGCTGTATTTGCCTCGGCCTTTATAGGTCCGAGGCCGGTGGCCGAGGCCCATACAGCAGACCGAGGACCTGTAACTTGGCCAATACGTAATTACTTGATTAATGGCAATCTTATTAACTGACACCATTAAAAGATGATTATTGATTTTTGACATCAGTGTAAATACGTATGACCTCCGAACAATACAGGGTAGTCAATTAATAAAATACCGTATCAGTTGAAAAAAGTCAGTAATTTTTATCTTAAACTGAGGAAACGAAAATTCTAAAAGTGGTGCACATTACGAAAACATGCCTATACCAATATATTGTAACCTTTATCGCCGAAAAAATGAAAAATTTAAGATAAAAAGTTATGATATTTTTCTTATTTCTGCTCAAAATATAGATTGTGGGTACTCGTTAGAACCGCCTCACAATCTATATTTTAGAGCAGAAATTAGGAAAATATGGATTACCCCTTTAAACCCCAGTTGTACTATATAAAAGTGAGGTTCAAGGGGGTCAAAATAATATAGGCGTGTTTTCGTGATGATTTTCATTAAATCTGAGTAAAAGTTAGTGATAATATTCTTATTTGTACCAAAAACATCCGTTGTTGGTGCTCGTTAGAACGGAGGCGGTTCTAACGAGTACCCACAGCATTTGTGTAGGAGCAGAAATAAGCAAAACAATTTACGTGCATATCCCTGTAAACCCAAGATTTCTCTATGTAAATTGGGTTTTAGAGATGTGCTCATTTTACAGACTTATTATTATGATGTAGGTGGCACTTCAGTAAAAAGAATCCCCTTACTCACAATGTAAATTGGGGCATATTCCATGTTCTACCACATTTCAGCAAGTCTAATGCTTCCATTATGAGGCATATAATTTGACAGGCTGACCATTTACCTTCCAGAAGAAGCTAAAAAATATGTATGCTGTGCGGCATATTTTGGCCTTTTTGGCAGCCAGTGTCAACAAACCCATACCGCAGCGAATAAATCCAGGCATTTCCAGTGGCCAGTCAGCACAATTTTATGGTTCAATTTAAATCAGCTGCATTTTACAATAGCAAATACCTACTAATATTTCTTCTAATAAACAATAATACTTCTCAGAAAAATAATGGCTTAGCACAAAATCCAATCAGAAGCAGCAGAATATTCAATTCTGTACTGAAAGCTCTCCCCAAAGCAAGTGCAGCTTTCATAAAGACCAATTATTTACTGCAGTGCAACCTATACCAAACCCTAATTTCTTTATGATCCACCAAAAGAATTGCCAAACACAAGTTTAGACCATATCTAATAATATAGTCATGCATAATTAATGTTCAGTGACAAAGAATCTTTAAACTTTGCGAAAAAGTTATCGCTTCCAGATTCTACGATGAAAGCCGGACAAACCATGTTTTGTGAAAAAGCGCAAAGTTTACCTCTTTCCAGAATGGAACCCAGAAACCGGCTTGCATCAGTGCTTCTTCTCAGATGTCTTTGGAATACTTTAATCCTAAAATGCACTAAATCATGTCCTATTAGCAGCCATGCTAGAAATTTTGGCTGTTCTCACACCTATACCCCCTAATTTCAGTAAAAATTGGCATTTTGAGGATATTTTGGGGACAAAACCTTGATGAAAATGATTATAAATGCCTTAATGCCATGAGAAATGTCTGAATATATATATTCAAATCTTGTAACATGAACCCAACCAGTAAGAACTTACAACGGCTGAGAAAACTCGTTGCAATATTGCAGCGGGCTGTTCGGAGAGACAATTTTGAAATTTTGCATTGGCTTGAGACCCTTGTCTAATGCCAAGTAACCTCAGTGTTATATTCAATATTGAGTATTTTCTTTTTCTTGTGTTCCTGTTTAGACATTTACTGCAGGTCTGCTTTCCAAGCAGACCAATGACAACTGATTTACATGGCTTTTAAGTACCCCCCCCCCCTCCAATTACATGGAACAGAAGCAAAAACTTATAAAATACACCCAGTTAGTCATAAATTAGCACTAAACTTACAATTTGTACAGTTTCTGTGACAAAATACATGCCAGGAAGATCCACTTTAAGATACAGAATTGGAGGGAACCTATTATGTGTGAAAATATTATGTAATGAATGAAAACATTAGAGGGGAGCTGATTTTTCTACTTTCGGTTTAGGTGGCACTTCAGTAAAAAAAATCCCCTTACTCACAATGTAAATTGGGGCATATTCCATGTTCTACCACATTTCAGCAAGTCTAATGCTTCCATTATGAGGCATATAATTTGACAGGCTGACCATTTACCTTCCAGAAGAAGCTAAAAAATATGTATGCTGTGCGGCATATTTTGGCCTTTTTGGCAGCCAGTGTCAACAAACCCATACCGCAGCGAATAAATCCAGGCATTTCCAGTGGCCAGTCAGCACAATTTTATGGTTCAATTTAAATCAGCTGCATTTTACAATAGCAAATACCTACTAATATTTCTTCTAATAAACAATAATACTTCTCAGAAAAATAATGGCTTAGCACAAAATCCAATCAGAAGCAGCAGAATATTCAATTCTATACTGAAAGCTCTCCCCAAAGCAAGTGCAGCTTTCATAAAGACCAATTATTTACTGTAGTGCAACCTGTACCACCAAAAAATGAAAGAAGCCTCTGTTGCGCAGTGGTTACGCTACTTGCCTAGTAAACCAGGGGTCGCAGGATCGATCCCGGGCTTCTCCAGGCTTTCGGATTAGTCTTTTAATCAAGGTCCCGTCTCCGTATGACCTTAGCTGTAAGTGAGACGTAAAAATCAAACACTCAAAACCAAAAAAAAAAAAAAAAAAAAAAAAAAAAATGAAAATCATTACGATAATACACCCGTGCAACATACGGCATTTTTTCATATCTCCATAATGGTTACTTTTCTGATGAAAATCCGTGATATTTTCCTTATTTATACTGCAAACATAGGTTGTTGGTGCTCGTTAGAACCGCCTCATTGAGGCGGTTCTAACGAGTACCCACAACCTATGCCTTGGAGCAGAAATTTGAAAATAGTGTTTACGCCCGTAAACCCAGTTTTCTTTGTATAAAGTGGGGTTTAGCTGGGTCTTCATTTCACGGACTTGTTCACGCGACGATTCAGAGAAAAAATTCTGATAGTTTTCACATATCTGCTCAAATCATAGATTGTGGATACTCGATAGAACCGCCTCGTCGAATGATCACATGTACTCTACCTACAATCTATGTTTTTGAGCAGAAATTAGAAAAACATAATGTATACCCTGTAAACCCCAGATTTACTATAAAAAGGTGGGGTTAAAGGGGGTCAAAATTATAAAGGCGTGTTTTCATGATGGTTCCCAAATGTGTTCGAGTCATTCATCGTACAAGTCCGTGTAATGAACACCTCTCTAGACCCCACTTTATATAGAGAAAAACTGGGGTCTACGTGGGTTAACCTTATTTTTCTTACATTGTGTATTTCTACTCTAAATTGTAGATTGTGGGTACTCGTTTGAACCGCCTCGATGAGGTGGTTCTAACTTGTACCCACAATCTATGTTTTGAGCAGAAACGAGAAAATATAAGGGTTTTTTTTTTATTCAAAAAATTCATTTTTTTTTTTTTTTTGTGGTAAAATTTTACCAGTATATATATGGGAATAGGCGTGTTTTTAAATGGGTGTTAGATTGTGTTTAGTAAAGGACAAAACAATATCAAAACAAACAAACAAACATACAAACAAACAAGCATACTTGTTATTACATCTTCCAAATAGGATTGGTAAAGTCGTATGTAGCCTTTCAGCAAGTTTGACTAATATTTTATAGATTGGTGATGATATCGTAATAAAATTTCATTTAGTTTGTTTATGATCTCTGGGCGCGACGCAGCATATCAGTTTTATTTCAAATTTCAGATGCGTAGAAAAAAGGAACTTAACCTAACCTAGTCAGGCTCACCTATGTGAGAAAGATCTGGCCTCGATGTTATTAAGCTTTTTTCATGGTCGACTCACTTGAGCATGAAATTTGTCCTGCTTATAAATTTTAAAATGCAAACATTGCCTCTTTCACATAGGTCATTTTGGAGACGTTGCTTCCAATTTTGTGGGACTTCTACCCGACATTGAGATGAACCGACATCTCAAGCCCTGTCGCCCAATGAAACCAGTAAGGTTTATAAGCATGGTCTGGCCGACTTGCACCACTTTGCCTGGGCAGGCTTAGACCTTCTAAGCGATTTACCAGTACTCATTTATAGTCGGTTTCAGCTCTGCGTGGAAGCGTCATGAAGCCCATCTATCTCTTCAAGCCCCGATGGGCGGGGGCCGTACCTATGTGAGATACGAGCAGACCTGGTCCGGAGGTTATAAAGCTTTTTTTTTCAATGCTCGACTCACTTGAGCATGAAATTTGTCCTGCTTATAAATTTTTAAATGCCAACAATTGTTAGCATTTTAAAATTTATGAACAGGACAATTAACAGTCGGTGCTGATCTAATGACAAAAATGCCTCTTTCACTGGTATTTCAAAATGTATATGCATTATAAATTTCATGCGCAGCTGGACTGAGCATGAAAAAAAGTTTTATAACCTCGGGGTCTGGTTTCCATGGCTTCTATGAGAGGCATTTTTCAAATGAACTCTAATGTAGAGGGACTTACACGAGTGGTCATTCAATATGAATTTTATCATCACGTTAACAAGTCCGTGAAATGAACACCCCCGTAAACCCCACTTTATATAGAGAAAACTGGGGTTCATGGGGCTATACATTATTTTTCTTATATCTGCTCCAGAACATAGGTTGTGGGTACTCGTTAGAACCGCCTCAATGAGGCGGTTCTAACGAGCACCCACAACCTATGTTAGCAGTTTAAATAAGTTACATATTACGGATTTTATCATAAATGTAGCTCCTTTTGAGACTCATAGCACTAGCACTAGCCCGAGGAGGCCCTGAAGAAAAAACACGGGTATCTAAATGAGTGAGTGAGTGTTTGAGATTTACGTCCCACCAACAGCTAGGGTCATCCGAAAGTCTGGAGAAGCCCGGGATCGATCCTGCCACCCCTGGTTTACAAGGCGAGTAGCGTAACCACTACACCACGGAGGATTCTAGGGTATCTAACTGAGCCCGGAAGATGTGACAACGCTAGTTTTCTCTCTTCACAGCCGTTTAACATTATTTATCGGTGTCGAAAGAAGCAACTTTGCGTAAAGATTCCCTGATTATTAAGAAAATGATACAATATTTATTTGAATTTGAGCTTTTATAACCAAATTTATTGCAGCCAATTAATGCAAAAAGGTGACTTATCAGACAAAAGAGCAGCAAGGGTTCTGTGGCAGGCTCGCCACAGAGCCCTTGCTGCTCTAAGATACATGTTTGTACAGGAGAATCTGAACTAGCTTTATGCAATATGTCGAGAGCTGGCTTCGTATGCGTAATTAAGGAACATAAATCGGGATTTGCTAAGAGCCTTTTTATCATGTGTTACCTCATAAAATGAGGGGAAATCCTGGTCTTACATGATGTTTTCTATTTATCTTTTATTTAAGTTTTTACTTTTGGTTTTATTGCACGTTCCGGTTTATTTCACTTATTTCGAGCCGACGGGTGAAAACCGGAGCACCCGGAGTAAAAACCACCTGACCTTCCGTTGCAGACCTTGGCGTCTCACATGTGGTCCGAGCGAGGCGCGAACCTTTAATGATTTAGAGTCAGCGTTCTTACATGTACATTCTACCCATTATGCCACGGAGGCCCTTTCGAGTTTATCTTTCACGAAAAACCTGGTTAAACCAAAGTTATACTTTGGACAGAGTTTACATTGATATTGTCGTTGTTGCTGCTGCTGCTGCTGTTTGTTGTTGCTGCTGTTTTTGTTGTTTGTTGTTGTTATTGCTGCTGCTGTTGTTTTTGTTGTTTGTTGTTGCTGTTGCTTCTGCTGTTGTTTGTTGTTGCTGTTGTTGTTGTTTTTGTTGTTGCTGTTGTTGCTGCTGTTGGTTGTTGTTGTTTTTTGTTGTTGTTGCTGCTGCTGTTTTTGTTGTTGTTGTTGCTGCTGCTGTTGTTTTGTTGTTGCTGCTGCTGTTGTTTGTTGTTGCTACTGCTGTTTAGTTGTTTGCTGTTGCTGCTGTTGTTGTTGTTTGTTGTGTTGCTGCTGCTGTTTTGTTGTTTGCTGTTGCTGCTGCTGTTGTTTTTGTTGTGTGTTGCTGTTGCTGCTGCTGTTTTGTTGTTTGCTGTTGCTGTTGTTTTTGTTGATTGTTATTGCTGCTGCTGTTGTTTTTTTGTTGTTTGTTGTTGCTGCTGCTGGTGGTGCTGTTTTTGTTGTTTGTTGTTGTTGCTGCTGTTTTTGTTGTTTGTTGTTGTTTTTGTTGCTGCTGATGGTGGTGCTGTTTGTTGTTGATATATATTTTTGTCTTGATACACATGTATATGTATGTGTATGTATGCAGAATTTTGGTAATCGGTAGAACCGCGTCTTCGAGACGGTCCTGGCGAAACCAAAAATCTGAAGCATAGATAAGAGAATTAATTGTCCGTGTTATGAGCACCCTTGTTACTCCTTCTTTCTATACAGAAAAGCTGGGTTTGCAAAGGTATATATTATTTTCCTCATTTCTGCTCTGAGACATTGATTGTGGGTTCTCGTTAGAACCGCCTCAGCACCCACAATCTATGTTTTCAGCAATAATTTATGCAACTGCGTAACTAGCAGTTTAGCTCTCGCCGGTTCATTAAAATGCAAACACATCAAAACGCAATGACAGGTTGAACAAGAATTTGCATCACAAGTGACATGTTTGTCAAAGTACAAAGAAACCGTAATCCATAGTCAGCATAATGAACACCTATAAATTCCGCTTCTCACAGAACGTGGGGCGGAACTTAGCGATTGTCAAAAAATCAATACCATAGTAATAGCGCCTTCTTCAGAATTGTGCTGCATATTCAAAATTGTTTATTAACGTTACGTCAGTTGTCTGAGCAATTTCTAAGGACTAGCTTCGCAATCGTTCCCCGACCGGTTGTCAGTCATCTCTAATACCTGTTCAGAGGCACAAGTAAGAAAGCCCAACATGGTGCGACAAAGCTTTCGGTGCTTCTTTCAATTCTCGTTGCAACCAGCATCAAACGTGCTACGGGGAGAAGTCTTATTGCTAAACTTCTGGTTGCGTGGTTGTAAATTACAACAACAAAAATTGATGACATAACATTACAGTAACACAGGCTTATGATGTGACGTTGCCTTTCGTAGTTCCAGACTGATAGATTGTGTTGGTGTTTAACGACACGTCAATCCGTTTGGGTCATTTTGCTTCATCTCCTAGGAGATAGAAGATAGAAGAGATAAAACAGAGGGACAGGTAAGATAGAGGAAAAGGAAAGAAAATTGAAAAAAAAAACGGAATAACTCAATATAGAATACCAGGGTCGTGTCATTTGATACCAAGTAAATCAGGCAAAGCTTTGGGAACGCTTGTAGAATCGCGAGGCTTGCCGAGGCTTGTAGAATCGCGAGGCTTGCCGAGCGATTCTACATGCTTTCTTAAAGCCGGGCCTGATAACTTGATATCAAATGACACGAATTTGATATTCTTTTTATCAGGTAATCTCGTTGTATACTCTTACAGTTTTGCCATTTTTCCAGTAGTTCAGTTCATGGAGTTCATAGAAGTGCAATGTCACGTTGACCTGATAAAGCTCACTTGTCCCGATATAGCATATCTTTATCGGGTCAGTATGTTACAATGCAATTAATATAGGGGATAACTGATAAAAACATACCCCCTCTTCCCTTACCTGCTTCAAGGATAGCAGGCCTTGCCCAACTGTAAGCCAGTATCAGGTGGACGCCCCAGTGACGTAAGATACACGGCACCTTCGCCACACCCAAGATACACGGCACTTTCGCCACACCCAACCAGCCCCTTTTGTGGTTCCAGAAAAATCATGTATTTTTTTTTTTTTTTTTTTTCAAGAAAAAATGTAACACGTTTCATATGTTTACTGAAACGGGTCTTACGAGTACCCACAATCCATGATTTGTAGCAAACACAAAATTCTCTGTTACCCCATATAAGGTGTTGTCTACAATAATGCCCATTGCCCGGATGTATTGAAGTCATGGACTATTCCGGGCCCGTTTTCAGACTGGATCTTAAATTGTCCATAAGGATAACCTTTCCGTATCTCAGTCACAGATCATTCTTTCATATAAATAATAATAAAAAATGTAAATATCACAAAAACCTATTTCTTCTAATTTTTGAAAATAAGTTTTTTTTTATTTTTATTTTTTGCTGCTACTGCTGCTGCTGCTGCTGCTACAAACATAGGTTATGGGTGCTCGACTTTATTTTTAAGCAAAAATATATAAAAAAAAATGTATACAATGTACCACTGTTAACCCGAAGTGTTATTCAAAGTGCTTTTCAAAGGGTTTTCATTTCACTGACATGTTAACAAGATAACTGAAACTTTCAGGTAATTTAATATTTAATAATAATAATAATAATAACAGAGAGAGAGAGAGAGAGAGAGAGAGAGAGAGAGAGAGAGAGAGAGAGAGAGAGAGAGAGAGAGAGAGAGAGAGAGATTTTAATAAGGATTTTTGTGTATCTGGGGCCAGTTTTTCAAAGTCTCGTTAGTTTAACGAGCTCGTCAGTGGGCATACTGTTAATTGTTCTAGCAAGTTCAATATCTAAAAGTTTGGTATTTTTGCTGACAAAAAAGCTGCTAACTTTTTTCAACAAAAACATTAGCATATTTGCCATATTAAATGATCAAAGTTTAAACGATACATTAACTAGCGACGTCGTTAGTTTTGAACAACTGGCCACAGGACTTTATATATTGGTGGTAAAAGTTAATCTGCACATAATATGTTTACCACTTTCAAAATCATAAAAATGACAGTAGTAAGACTTGCGTCAATATTCCAGTTCAGCAATAATTTGATACTATATAAATTACATCAGAAAAAATAGATGACATAACATTACGCCTTGTTCTAAACCAATATTGCTTCTCCGTATAACGTCAAAATTAAACAATTCGTGCAAATAGGATTATATGATCTCTTTCAAGTGGAAATATGTTTTTGGGCGCGTGCACTCGGCGAAGACTCAGATCATCCTCGTACCCACTCAGGTAAAGTACAGACTTCCCAGAATGCATTTGGACGTTTGGGTCAACGGTTGTACATCGCGCAGCCTGATCTCAGTCTTACTGTGCGCATATAGCCAAAAACAGGTTTTCCCTTTGTAAAGCTCATGTTTAGCAATTACGTGTACATGAAGACGAATTCCGCTCTGAAACCTTATTTAGTAGGTTTTAGTTTTTTCCGCATACCGTGTCCACTGGTCAGAGACCACCTTTGGAACTGTTCAAAAGTGGTCTTAAAGACCACTTTTGAACAGTCTCATAGGTGGTCTTAATAGAGGAATATTACTGTATTTAGAAGTTTGTTGTTGATCAATGACACTTACTAATTGCCTTTAATGCATGTATATACAGTGCCTAGTGGCGTAGGATTCGAAGACATCAGGAATACATCATACTGGCTGACAGTGTTGGAAGTCGGTGCACGTCATTTTTGTCGAAAACCACTTGGTCGAATGTAGCTTTCAGTCGAATACAACGTTGGAAGTATCTTGTCCTTTCACTCGGGTCACCTGACAACTCACAATAAAACCGGACTACTTTTTGCGCGCAACAATGGGTTGGCTAAATACTACATAATTAGCTTTAAATTGGAGATTTCAAAAATTACCTAGATCGGTGACACATTGCATTACGTTACGTAATATTACGGGTAAAACTGTTAAATTTGGTTTGAAAGAACTCACTTTCTAAATAGATTATGTAACTTCTGTTATTGGTCCCCGATTTATGACGCACACACTTGACGCAATTGTTTGTAGTCATAGTAACAACTTAACAATTTAAATATTATGTGGACGGCATATGTTTGTTTGTTTGATTTGAGGTTTAACGTCCCCGTCAACACTGTAAAGGTCATTTTGGAGACGTTGCTTCCAATTTTGTGGGACTTTTACCCGATATTGAGATGAAATGACATCTTAAGCCCTGTCGCCCAATGAAACATGTGGTAAATGAGACTGCAGTGGTCAAGTTATTGAAGATTTACTGTAAAGTTAGTGGAAACTTTAAGCAGAATGCCACTCCATTACGATGCCATAGTGCATTTTTTTTCACATCACTAAAATGGCTACTTTTCTGATGGAAATCCGTGATATTTTTCTTATTTATACTGCAAACATAGGCTGCGGATGTTCGTTAGAACCGCCTCATGGAGGCGGTTCTTACGAGTACCAACAACCTTTGTCTTGGAGCAGAAATACGAAAAATAATGTACACTCCCCTAAACCCAGTTGTCTCCATGTAAAGTGGTGTTTATGGGGGTGTTCATTTCACGGACTTGGCGACTGAAAGTTTGAATTTCATGCTCCAGATATAGATTACGGCTGCTTATTAAAATCGTCTGAATGACGCGGTAACCATTCTAACGAGTCCCTGCAACACATCACATGAATACCCCTCTAAACCCCACTTTATATAGAGAAAACTGGAATTTACGGGGAACAAATTATTCTATTTATTTCTGCTCCAAAACATAGGCTGTGGGTACTCATTAGAACCTCCTCAATGGTGCGGTTCTAACGAGCACCCTCAACCTATGTCAGTCAGGAGTTAAAATAAGAAACATGTCACACATTTTGATCAGAAAAAAATGACGTTATCATAATGAGATCGGCAATACATGTAACAAGATCATAAAGTAGCATATACCCTTATAATTCCAATTCTCAAATATTATGTACATTTCACGCAATTTGATTGGTTGAAGTAAAAGTTTTATACTTCGATAAATTTTATGAGCAAGAATCTGCAGAGCTATTTCACAAAGCGACAGTTAGTAATATCACGTGTCATCAAAGAGCATGTTTAGAACCCGCGCGTTACGTTATTGTATATAAACGTCGTCAACAGTGTTCGATTAAAAGATGGAAAACTATTGGAAACGTAAATGTTTGAAGACAAATAAACTGAATTTAATATAACATTCTTTTATTCTCAGTTACATGGAAATGTACAACATGAGATGCAAAGTATAAATGCCATTGTGTTGGCGGCATCAACAGAGAGAATAATTTAACACAAAGCACGTACACACATTCACACACACACATACACACGAGGTGAGGGTAACTTTCAAGCAATTTAAAGATTTGACGTTTTTCTTCGCTTGGGTCTTTTTCAAAGATAAATAATATTTCCGCCATGACCGTCCATTCTTACGCTTTCGAAAGAATTCCTAAAATTTTCCAGTTTGGTGACATTTTTAACATTTCTATGACAAAGTTTGGATTAAAAGTATGATCATTGTTGTGGGTTTTATTGATTTGTAAACTCCGGCGAATCACTCACAAACTTAGCATCAAGCCCTTCGAGCGTGATGCTAAGTTTGTCAAAGGGCTTGGTTCTAAGTTTGTCAGTGAGTCGCCGGAGTTTACACATCTATAAAATCCACAAAAATGAAATTCAGTCCTATAGTAGACTCTACGTTTCTTTTTTCATACTGCGAGATTTACAAGAGTGTTAATAGAAACCTCCGTGGTGTAGTGGTTACGCTACATGTACCTTCATTGTAAACCAGGGGTCGCAGGATCGATCCCGGGCTTCTCCAGACTTTCGGATGAGTCTTTAAATCGAGGTCCCGTATCCGTATGACCTAAGCTGTTGGTGGGACGTAAACCTCAAACACTCACTCACTACAAGGGTGTTCAATTGAACGGACTCGTTAACATGATAGTGACACCGTTGACCGGAATCTATACTAAGAAAAACAATTGAAGGATATTGAAATTCATTTGTTTACCACACTTACTGGTAAATACCAAATTTCTGAAACTAAACAAAAATTGATACACTAATCAATTATTAATCGATATGCAAAAACAAATTCATTCTCGGTTCATTGGTTGCGGTACAGTACCTTCCTAAATGTCCCTTACATTCAGCACAAAAGTCACAAGACGTCAAGCGTCATTAATAACGGGTGTGGCCACCTCTAGCTTGGACGCAGGCCTGGCACGGGCGTCGCATGCTGGTGACAAGTCGAAGGAGAATGTATTGGTGTATGCCATTCCACTCTCCCACAAGCGCTTGTCGAAGCTGGGCAAACGTTGATGGCTGGTGACGTCGGTTACGTACGCATCTCCCAAGCACATCCCAAGCATGCTCTATGGGATTAAGCACTGGAGAGCAAGCTGGCCAGTCCATTGTTTGAATTCCCGCTTGTTGGAGACGGTTAATGACGACTCTCGCTCAATGCGGACGCGCTTTGTCATCCATTAACGTCAAACGTCCCCCATTATGTTGAATGATTGACAGTAAATGTGGATCAATGGCTTAGTCTATGTAACGTTCACCAGTCATTGTCCCATCTAACACAACAAGTTCCGTTTTTCTGGTTCTGGGAGATGCCTGCCCACACCATAACACTTCCGCCTCCGTATGGGTCACGTTCAACAATGTTACATTGGGCATATCTCTCTTTCGTATGTCTCCAAACGCGAATCCGGCCATCAGCGCGTGACAAATGAAACAGACTTTCGTCTGTAAAAAGCACAGTACTCCATTGTTGGCGATTCCATCTGAAGTGGGTCCTAGCCCACTGCTCAAGAGCTCGACGGTGGCGAGATGTTAATGGCGTTGCTTTCACAGGCCTTCGGGCGTTAAGGTTTCGGTTGTTTAGCCGGTTTCTCACAGTCTGGACACTGAGGTTAACATTAAGCACGTTCCTGAGCTGTTGACGTAACTTAGGCGCACTAAGAGTCCAAATGCCGGTCGTCCCGAGCAAAAGTGGTTCGCGTTCGTCCCCGGCCAGGTCTCTCGGCCACTTTTCCCGTCTCATATAGCCGGCTCACCACACTTTGTGAAACGCAAAATCGATTTGACGTTGACCTACTTCTATCCGAGTAACAACTTGCCAGCGCTGCCTATCGGTCAAACGTCTGCGCACAACCATATCCAAAATAATCCAAGAAACCCAACACTTCTTTTACGTGTACAAATAACCAAACTGACCGATAGCCTCATGAACGAAATCGATTTTATAGCGCACGTGAATTTTGCTGCTTCACCCTATACTTGTTTACTGACAATGTTTTAGATAACCACTGTAGCATGACTTCAAATGGCTGCACGAAACATGAGGTCGAAAACTTGTTTTTCAAAGTATAAAACTGGCATTTCAGGAGATTTTGTAATTTGTTCAAAATTAAGCGCAAAAGTCCAATATCCTTCAATTGTTTTTCTTAGTATATATTAACAATAAAACGGCACCAAATGACAATACATTTAACCCATTTACGAGAACCAGAAACCCCAAACCGGATACCCTGGCAAACAGTGCAGGCCCAGATCAGACGCCACAGAACGCGGCGTCTGATCAGGGCCGACACTGTTTGCAAAAAATATCCGCCATTTTCAAAAACAAAAAATATGAAAACACAACCCGACACCCTTAAATTTTGAAATGGAATCCTGCTATATACAAGGCGGAAGATTCCATTTGGTACAAAAGTGGTTAAACACCAAAAGTAAACATAGGCTCTATTGGCAACAGCATTTTACAACGTACATGTACCTTCTTCACCAAAAAATTACATGTAGCATAACATTTTTAGCTCACCTGTCACGTAGTGACAATGTGAGCTTTTGTGATCACATTTTGTCCGTCGTCCGTCGTGCGTGCGTGCGTGCGTAAACAATTTCAAATAAGTATATCTCTAATACCCCATGGCCAATCTTGATCAATTTTCATTAGAAGCATCATCAGGTAGGGGGAAAGGCTGCATAAGGTTTTGTGGCTGATCAGATTCGAATTCCGGTTGCCATGGAAACAAAAAGGTTCCAAAGACTTATAACGGGGAAAACGACATCTCCGCTTTTTCTCGGCCATTTCTGATCCGATCTTCATCAAACTTGCTTATAACCAGGAGGGGCTTACCGTCTACGTCGAGTTCGAATTTGGGCTGCTCGGGACAAACAGGTTTGGAGTTTCCTGCCCTTGAACATAAATATAAGTGAAAAATGGTGTCTACAGCTTTTCTCAGCTGTTTATGGTCTGATCTTTTTGTAACTTTTCATAAACGAAGACCAGCATAAAATCTCGGACGAGTTCGAATGTGGTTTGAATCTGACCAGCGGTTTTCCAGTTACATCCCCTTGAGCGTGAAAAATTTTACCATAGACTTATAATGGGGAAAACGTCGTCTCCACTTTTTCTCATCCATTTCTGATCCGATCTTCATCAAACTTGCAGTTAACCAGAAGGGGCTTACGGTCTACGTTGAGTTCGAATTTGGGCTGCACGGAACAAACAGGTTTGGAGTTACCTGCCCTTGAGCATAAATATAAGTGAAAATGGTGTCTCCAGCTTTTCTCAGCCGTTTATGATCTGATCTTTTTGTAACTTTTCATAAACGAGGACAAGCATAAAATCTCAGACGAGTTCCAATTTGGTTTGAATCTGACCAGCGGTTTTCCAGTTACATCCCATTGAGCGTGAAACATTTTCCCATAGATTTAAATAAATGGGGAAAACGACGTCTCCACTTTTTCTCAGCCATTTCTGACCCGATCTTCACCAAACTTGCAGATAACCAGGAGGGGCTTACAGTCTACATCGAGTTCCAATTTGAGATGCACGGGACGAACAGCTGTGGTGTTACCTGCCCTTGAGCATAAATATAAGTGAAAAATGGTGTCTCAAGCTTTTCTTAGCCGTTTATGATCTTATCTTTTTAGCTCACCTAAGCCGAAGGCTCACAAGGTGAACTTATAGTATAGGTAGGCATCCGGTGTCCGTCCGTCATCCGTCCGTCGTCCACACATTTGAACTTGAATATCTAAGTGACTAGCTGGCCAATCCCGATCAAATTTTATGTGCAGCATCACTGGGTTGGGGAATTGACTGCATTAGGTTTCAGACCAGTTTTGATCAGAACTGTGGTTGCCATGCAAACAAAAATGTTCCATGGACTTATAATGGGGAAAACGACGTCCCCACTTTTTCTCGGCCATTTCTGATCCGATCTTCATCAAACTTGCAGATAACCAGGAAAGGCTTACAGTCTAAGTCGAGTTCGAATTTGGGCTGCACGGGACAAATAGGTTTGGAGTTACCCGCCCTTGATCATAATTATAAGTGAAAAATGGTGTCTCCAGCTTTTCTCAACCGTTTATGATCTGATCTTTTTGTAACTTTTTATAAACGAGGACAAGCATAAAATCTCGGACGAGTTCGAATTGGGTTTGAATCTGACCAGCGGTTTTCAAGTTTCATCCCCTTGAGCGTGAAAAAATGTCCCCATAGACTTATAATGGAGAAAACGACGTCTCCACTTTTTCCCAGCCATTTCTGATCCGATCTTCATCAAACTTGCAGATAACCAGGAGGGGCTTACAGTCTACATCGAGTTCATATTTGTGATGGATGGGGCAAACAGCTTTGGAGTTACATGCCTTTGAACATAAATATAAGTGAAAAATGGTGTCTCCATCTTTTCTTAGCCGTTTATGATCTGATCTTTTTGTGACTTTTCATAAACTGGAACAAGAATAAAATTTTGGACGAGTTGGAATTTAGCTTGAATCTGACGAGCGCTTTTATCAGTTACATCCCCTTGAGCGTGAAAAAAATTTCCCATAGACTTAAAATGGGGAAAACGACGTCTCCACTTTTATTCCGCCATTTTTGATCCGATCTTCATCAAACTTGCAGATAACCAGGAGGGGCTTACAGTCTACGTTGAGTTCAAATTTGGGCTGCACGGGACAATGGCTTCTAAGTTACCTGCCCTTGAGCATAAATATAAGTGAAAAATGGTGTCTTTAGCTTTGATTGGATCATTTTGTAACTGTTGGTAAAGAGGACAAGCATAAAATCTCGAGCGAGTTCGAAGTTGACTTGAATCTGACCAGTGGTTTTCCAGTTACATCTCCTTGAGTGTGAAAGATTTTCCCATAGACTTACAATGGGAAAACGACGTCTCCAGCATTTCTCGACCATTTCAAATCAGATCTTCATCAAACTTGCAGATAACCAGGAGGGACATGCAGTCTATGTTGAGTTTGAATCTGGGCCACGCAGGTCAAATGACTTCTGAGTTACCTGCCCTTGAGCATAAATATTAGCAAAAAATGGTGAATCCATCTTTCCGCAACTGTTTTTGATCTGATCTTTTTGTTACTTTTGGTAAACGAGGATAAGCTTAAAATCTCTAATGTGTTCGATTTTGGCTTGAATCTGACAACCGGATTTCCAGTTAGATCCCCTTGACATCCCCTTGAGGGTGAAAAATTTTCCCATAGACTTACAATGGGAAAATGATTTCTCCAACTTTGCTTGGCTATTTCTAACCTGACCATCATCAAACTTCCAGATAAACCCAGATAAACGGAAGGAGCCTATACAGTCTATGTTTAGTTCAAATTTGGGCCGCATGAGACAAAGGCTTTCAAATTACCTGCCATAGAGCATAAATACTAGCGAACAATAGTGTCTCCACCTTTTCTCAGCCGTTTCTAATCTGATCTTTATGAAACTTTCAGTAAACGAGAACAAGCATAAAACCTCCGTCCGTCGTCCACACCTTTGAACTTGAATATCTAAGTGGCTAGCTGGCCAATCCCAATCAAATTTTATGTGCAGCATCACTGGGTTGGGGGATTGACTGCATTGGGTTTTGGACCAGTTTTGATCAGAACTGTGGTTGCCATGCAAACAAAAATGTTCCATAGACTTATAATGGGGAAAATGACGTCTCCACTTTTTCTCCGCCATTTCTCATCTGATCTTCATCAAACTTGCAGATAACCAGTAGGGACATACAGTCTACAAAGAGTTCGAATTTCGGCTGCATGAGACAAACAACTTTGGAGTTACCTGCCCTTGTTTATTGATTTGAGGTTTAACATCCCTGTCAGCACAGTGTCAGTCATTTTGGAGACATTGCTTCTAGTTTTGTGGGACTTTTGCCCGACATCGAGATGAAATTATATCTTAAGCCCTTTCCACCCAATGAAACCAATAGGGTCATTATGCCTGAACGGTCCAACTGGCACCACTTTTCCTGGGCAAGCTTAGAACCTGTTTACCAGTACTCATGTTTGGTTGGTTCCAGCTCTGCATGGAAACACCATGTAGCCCAGTCTATTTCTTCAAGCCCCGATGGACATTCTTAAAACATCATTAATGATTTTCTGGTACACAGATGAGCGATATAGGGCCATTTAGCCTTCTTGTTTTATTTTATTTTCTTATTAATGCTTGAAACAATTATTGAAGGTGTCCGTTGAAACCGCCTCTGTTTTTATCATTATTATTAATATAATTATTTTTAAGATTGGTTTACAGCCTTTTCAAGATTATTTCACTTATTTCGGGTCTATCGTAAAGACTTGTTACTTAAAATTATCAGATGAATGAAGAAAATGATAATGTCGACGGTAGGTAATCGCTTACTTTGGCGTTATTACATCACGAAAACACGCCTATATAATTTTGAACCCCTCGAACCCCACTTTTATATGAAAAAAAACTGGAGTTTACAGGGGTAAACATTTTGTTTCCTTTTTCTGCTCTAAAATATAGATAGTGGGATATAGATTGTGGGTACTCGTTAGAACCGCCTCGGTTTTAACTAGTACCCACAATCTATATTTTGAGCAGAAAAAAAAAATATCACAATTTATCATCTAAAAATTTAGTTGTTTTTTTTTCAGCGGTAAAATTTACTATGTATTTGTATAGGCGTGTTTTCGTAATGCATAGTGTCAGAATATTTACTTATTTTTCTCTGAATATATTGTACAAACATTACTTTTATTTTTCTGCTGTAAAATATAGATAGTGGGATATAGATTGTGGGTACTTGTTAGAACCGCCTCCAAGAGGCGGTTCTAACGGGTACCCATTATCTATATTTTGAGCAGAAATAAGAAAAATCTCATAATTTATCGTCTAAAAATTTAGTGTTTTTTTTTTTTTTTTTCAGCGGTAAAATTTACTATGTATTTGTATTGGCGTGTTTTCGTAATGCATAGTGTCAGAATATTTACTTATTTTTCTCTGAAATTATTGTACAAACATTATTTTTCTTTTTTCTGTTCTAAAATATAGATAGTGGGATATAGATTGTGGGTACTTGTTAGAACCGCCTCCGCCTCGAAGAGGCGGTTCTAACGGGTACCCATTATCTATATTTTGAGCAGAAATAAGAAAAATCTCACAATTTATCGTCTAAAAATTTAGTGGGTTTTTTTTTCAGCGGTAAAATTTACAATGTATTTGTATAGGCGTGTTTCGTAACGCATAGTGTCAGAATATTTTTCTCTGAAATTATTGTACAAACATTATTTTTCTTTTTTTCTGCTCTAAAATGTAGAAAGTGGGATATAGATTGTGGATACTTGTTAGAACCGCCTCGAAGAGGCGGTTCTAACGGGTACCCATTATCTATATTTTGAGCAGAAATACGAAAAATATCACAATTTATCGTCTAAATTTTTTTTTTCAGCGGTAAAATTTACAATGTATTTGTATAGGCGTATTTTCGTAATGCATAGTGTCAGAATATTTACTTATTTTTCTCTGAAGTTATTGTACAAACATTCTGGAAAGGCGTTGTCAACTGCCATTTAAACACAAAAATGAGTCCGCTGGTACATGGCTGGTACCGCGAAATTCATGACAGCTTCACTAAACTGTGACGTTAGTACAGAAGCTATCAGTCATTGTAAACAATGGTTTGTTGGACATAATTTACCTTTCGTCGCTACTTTCATTGTCGGTCTCCTTTTTATAACTAATTTCAACACCAGGGACAGACGTGTTGGTCTTTACATCTAAAGGACATACTTTATGATCACACCATACTTTACACCATGGGAGCGCAGCTCTTAATTTTGTGAAACCCTGGTGATTCAGCTTGTTTATGACCTTACCAGATCAACATACAGAGCTTATTCTATTAAGTCTTATAAGGGCATTTGACAAGACACATCATCTGAAGCTCCTGTACAAGCTACAAGTACATGGACCATCCAGCGGATTAAGTCTTTTCTGATTGGAAGAAGTCAGACAGGTGCTCCAGTTACTTCAGGAGTACCGAAGGGCTCAGCTCTAAGCCGAACTTTATTGTTGTTCTGCCTAAAAGACCTGCACAACAATGTGCGGTCCCAGGTTCGCCTATTTGCTGATGACACTACGGTGTACCTGACCATAAGCCAACCTGATTACTCAGCCACCTTCCAGAGGGACTTGGACCATCCCCATTCTTATGAATCGCAATGGGACATTTGCACATAACCCGGGCAAGAACTCAACCAATAAATATATTCATTTCACTGACCGTTCCAAGGCAGTTCTTCTGACGTGGTTTGTTTTTGTTATTAATTGTCTTTGAGTGTATGTATCGCTTATATTATTTTGTTTTGGATAGCCAATTCACCATTTTGTGGGAAAGATTGTGTCCTTTTGTCTTTCCGCTATTGATGTTTCCATTAGGGTCTAGTTGTTTCATGTTTGTGTTTCGTTCCCTTTGGTGTCTCTGATGGGAGCTTTGGGTTAATTGTATCGATTCCTGATCATAGCATTCACTTCTATCATGAAAGAGGACCAACCAAAGATCATTTCAGTCAAGTTTGGTCAGAATCTGTTCAGTGGTTTAGAAGGTGTTGTCGTTCCTTTAAAGAAATTATGGATGGACAGACGGACGGTCGGACGGCGACGACAGATGGTGACCGATCACAATAGCTACCACGGAGCCTTCGGTTAAGGTGAGCTAAAAGCTGCCCTATATACTAAAGCAAAATGAACTCCCTATTGTGAACGGGGAAAAAAATTCTCTGAAAGGACGTTAATCTCAAGATGGTGAACACTTTTTAGACAAGTAACTTTCTGTTGTCTGTGTCGTTGCTTAACTGTACTAACATTAAATAAAATATTCAAATGAAAAATGCAACATGCATGCACCTCAGTGATCGCCGCTTCCGGTATAAAACTCATCCATACATTACGAAAACACGCCTATACAAATGCAATGTAACCTTTAATGCGAAAAAATGAAAATTTTAAGATGAAAAACTGTGATATTTTTCTTATTTCTGCTCAAAATATAGATTGTTGGTACTCGTTAGAACCGCCTCACCCACAATCTGTATTTAAGAGCAGAAATAAGAAAAAATAAGGTCTACCCCTGTAAACCCCAGTTTTACTGTATAAAAGTGGGGTTCAATGGGGTCAAAATTATATAGGCGTGTTTTCGTGATGACATAAAATACGACTTCAAACGACTGAAAGAAGACCAAAAAAAAAAAAAACAAACAAGCAAACAAACAAAAAAAACTTCAGGCCGTAGTTATAATTCAAAACAATTGGAATACAGTATGCTCGCTACTGAAACCTTCCTTTCGTTTGAATAATCTCCATTTCGCAAAAGGAAACGACCTCTCATAACATAGAATAACTTCCATCCTAGTAGTATTGACATGTATTAGCAAAACGAAGTAGAACATATTTGAGCTCAAAAGAAAAAAACTTTATTTTGTAGATAAAAAAAAACTTCTTTTCGCGAAAGGAAAGTTAATTCGCTGTTTAGATCAATTGGGAACAGAACTTATTTCTACAATATGTCCAAAGGATTTACAGTAATCAAACAAAGCGAACGCAATGATAAAGAGTTTCGAAAAAGAAATATGGATCTGATGTAGGTTTCCCAAAACTCCACCTGTAGCTCGTAGCACGAGAAACGACCCCTGAGTGTGTGATGAAACCAGACATGATAATAACAACTGTTTGTCCTTCCAAACCCCACTTTTATATAGTAAAACTGGGATGTACATTATTTTTGTTATTTCTGCTCAAAAACATTGATTGTGGGTATTCGTTAGAACCGCCTCGTCGAGGCGGTTCTAACGAGTACCACAATCTATGTTTTGAGCCGAAATATGAAAAATATAACGATTTTTACCTGAAAACAAATTTCATTTTTGGTGGTAAAAGTTTACCAATATATTTGAATAGGCATGTTTTCGTAATGAGTTTCAAAAGTGGTAATTTTGGGACGCAAGTAGCCGTACAGTTAATTCAGCATTTTTCTAGGTTGCCGTACTTAAAAATCCTTGCTACCGTACTCCTTTCGATTTGGTTTGTTTAGGGCAAACTACAGGAAAAGGCGGATGTTTCAGTTAAGACTTATACACAACTATTTTCTAACCATCTAACTATTCCAGAATGGAAAAAAGAAGGTCAGTGGTCCCCGCCCATCGGGGCAGGAAGAAATAGATGTGCTGCATGATGCTTCCACAAAGAGCTGAAACCGACCTCACACGAGTACGGGTAAACAGCCTGCCCAGGCGAAGCGGTGTGAGTCGGACCGTCCATTCTTAAACCTTATTGGTTTCATTGAGCAACAGGGCTTGAGATTCATTTCATCTCAATGACGGGTTGGAAGCAACGCCTCCAAAATAACATATATTGTGTTTACGGGGACGTTAAACCTCAAATTAAACAAAAAACGGTCTTTAATCAAAGCAAAAGTGAGTACATTCCACGGAACAGGTTATTTGTTGTTGGCACCAGCTATCATGATTTTAGTTTGTTTAGCAAATTCGCAGGCAAGAGCTACATGTAGTTATCTCTCCGACAAAGACCCATTTTGTTTTGAAGGGCATAACCCTGTAGAAGCCCGTAAAGCATTTTACTTATCATCCTGCGTGTCATACCTGCGATAAATATTGACTTCGCTGGTACTTTTAAGTAACAAGTTCCGGAGGCGATGATACCCTGTTGTAATCAGAGGTGGGCGACAACCGGATTGCCAGAAAACATACATCTGACCTTCCGTTGCAGAGCTTGGCGTCGAACATGTGACTCGAATGGGGTTTGAACCCACAGCGGTGAGAGACCTAATGATTAACCAATTTTGCACCAGAAACCCCCAAACGGGTACATGTACCCTCGCAAATAGTGGAGGCACAGAACAGACGCCGCAGAACGCGGCGTCTGATCAGGGCCTACACTGTTTGCAAAACGTTTAGCCTTTTTTCCACATAAATTTTGAAGAAAACACAACCTGACACCCCTAAATTTCTAAATGGACTCCATCTTTACATATGGAGGAAGCACCAGCTTTGGTATTTGGTATTTGGTACAAAACCATCCATTTGGTACAAAAACGGTTAAGAGACAGCTCACCCACTAGACCACAGAGGCCCGTCCCTCTGTTCATTACATGGACTTATGCACGTGATTGAAATACCATTGACATTTTCATGCATGCATGCATCGAAATATTGCCAAATTTGCCTTTGGCATTGAATTGTATTGCATAAAGAAATTGCTAGTTTCAAGTGTGTTTCAGTGCAGTATGTAAAATACCCACCGTTTTCTTATACATTCGAGCTGTTTACACAGTTAAGCTTTCAAGAGAATCTCAGCGAACGACAAAGACTCAGATCAGTCGCCAGAGCCAGATCTTCCATAGGGCCGCGTGAACAGCGAAGATGCGCTGTCTGACCAGTGTCTTAGTTGGTCTTCTTGTAGGGCTTACTGTATCCCGTCCCAATATGTCTTCGTAAAAACTCAGCGTATATATACACTTTAAAAGGCTTCATTCGCACGCGTGATCAAAGCGACAGATAGAATTTTATGAAAATATTTGAAAGATGTGGTATGGTAACTTGTAATTTTACACCTGAATTTGACAAGCTAACTTTTTCAATGGACTTGAAATTGGGTTAACAATGCATATTGCCGTAATATGATAAAATATTTCTGCATCAACTGACGTACAGGGTGATACGTAAGAGATTAACTATTTCAACAATTTTAGATGTACTCCTAAAAAATAAATAAAAAAAAAATGAAATAGATGGAATTACTGTAAAATCTTATGGAGTGCTTAGGGGCGTGATCCGTACATCACTTGCTTTCGGACGTCATTGAAAACTAGGGTTTGCCAAATCTTTTTTACATTTTCTGCAGTGGAAAAAGCACACTGCCATACTCGTAAATCAATAGAATTACTGTAAAATCTTATCATAACGAAAACACGCCTTTTCAAATATATTTAAAATTGTACCACCAAAAAATGAAAAAAAAAAAAAAAAATCAGATGTTTAAGGCGTTTATTCTGTGACAGTAGGACACACCGTGTGTTCATAATTGTTTTATTGCCCCCTGTGATATTCTGTCTGTAGCAGATCAAAGGCGGCCCTTAATAGGGTGATTAGTAGCTCTTGTTGAATCCCTTGCATGAGGCACTTAAGGGGAAAATCAATAATGTACACTCTAGTCAACCCTTAGTAAATTATTGATTTTCCCCAAAGTGGCCCCTTACCTGTTGAAGACAGAGGAGATCTCTTCAGTCAGCACTTAGGGCTACATAATATTATGTAATGAAATGATAGTCCTCAATAATCAAGAATAAATGCCTTTAAAAACATTCTGATATTTAACGTATTTCTGCACAAAACATAGATTTGGGTATTCGTTAGAACCGCCCCATCGAGGCGGTCCTAACGAGTACCCACAATCTATATTTTGAGCAGAAATCAGAAAAAATATCACAATTTTTCATCGTAAAATTTTCGTTATTCGGCAGTAAAGTTTACAATGTATTTGTATAGGCGTATTTTCGTAATGAGAAAAGGAGAAAAGACCGTAGGCTCAAACTTTTATACAAAGGTCTAAAGGGTGCTGCCGAGGACCTTGTTCCCCCAGCTAGGCACTGTGGAAATCATCAGTCATTGGCGTTTCAGACCCTTACTGCAAGAACTGACTTTTACATGTATAAAGAATCATTCTACTCCCGAACCATTAGAAATTGGAATGCCTTTCCCGATTCGATTATATCAGTAGCTGAAGGTGCTGATGATTGTGTAGCTAAGTTTACCTCTTTAGTAAGAGCTAGGGACTTACTTCCCATTACAGGTGCTGGTGTTTGAATGTCATTTGACGTGTCACCAGTGACAGATTCTGATTCTGGTTAGAATCGTCTCAGCGAGGCGGTTCCAACGAGTACCCAGAATCTATGGTTTTAAGCCGAAACCAAAAAAAAAAAAAATGTTCACCCCTGTAAACCCGAGTTTTACTGTATAAAAGAGGGACTTAAATGGATCAATATATATAGGCAAGTTTTCGTCGTGTGCACTATGCTTTGTATTTAAAGCTCCCACCTGACCTAAATTCATATCTGTGATTACAACGTGATAATGTTAGCCAGAAATATACGAAAAAGAAGATATATTATGCTAATTATGCTAATCATATGTAAATAATAACTTGATAATATAATGTGACAAAAACTGACATATGTAAGAAAAAATTCTGTGTCAAACACGGTGACATAAATTGTAGAGGCCATGAAAATGACTGCTGTTGTTGATTTAACACCGCTGGTTGGTTGATTTCAGATTTAACGTCCCCGTCAACACTTAATAGGTCATTTTGGAGACGTTGCTTCCAGTTTTGTGGGACTTTTACCCGACATTGAGATGAAATGAATTATCAAGCCCTGTCGCCTAATCACCCCCGCCCATCGGGGCTTGAAGAAATAGATGGGCTGCATGACATGTTGCTTCCACGCAGAGTTGAAACTGGCCCGCACACGAGTACTGGTAAAGCGCTTTGAGGATCTAAGCCTGTCCAGGAACCGCGGTGCATGGCATGCCGTCCATGATTATAAACCCTATTGGTTTCATTGGGCGACAGGGCTTGAGATGTCATTTCATCTCAATGTCGGGTAAAAGTCCCACAAAATTGGAAGCAACGTCTCCAAGATGATATATATAGTGTTGACGGGGACGTTAAACCTCAAATCAAACAAAAAGAAACTGTCGCCCAATGGAACCGATAGTGTTTATAAGCATGGACGGCCCGACTCGCACCGCTTTGCCTGGACAGGCTTAGTTTACCAGTAGTTGTGTGCGGGTCGGTTTCAGCTTTGCGTGGAAGCATCATGCACCTCATCTATTTCTTCAAGCCCCAATGGCTCTGAAACGTAGAATAGACTAGTTCGGAACGGAACGGAGCGGTAAGTAACTGGGCCGTAGAAAACACGGAGTGGAGTAGAAAAAAAAAGTTTTAGAACAGAATGACATAGGCAACACGGGAACACACCTATATAATTCTGATCCACTTGAACCCCACTTTTGTGTAAACGTTATTTTTCTTATTTCTGCTCAAAATATAGATTGTTGGTACACGTTAGAACCGCCTCGAAAAAATACCACAATTTTTCATCTTAAAATTTTCGTATTTTCGGCGGTTACATTTACAGTAAAATTCCTATATTAAGACCACATTTGGGACTGTTTAAAACTGGTCTTGAAAACCACTTTTGAACAGTTCCAAAGGTGCCCACCCCCCAGACCAGAAGGACACTGCGTGCAGAAAACACAAAGAAAGAATAACTGCACCCTTCTAAACATTACGCAAACACGCCTATACAAATACATCGCCACCTTTAGCGCCGAAAAAATGAATATTTTATGATGAAAAATTGTGATACTTTTCTTATTTGTGCTTAAAATATAGATTATGGGCACTCGTTAGAACCACCTAATCGAGGCGGTTCTAACGAGTACCCACAATCTATACTTTAGACCAGAAATAAGAAAAATAAGGTATATCCCCGGAAACCGCAGTTTTACTATATAAAAGTGGGATTCAAGGGGGTATATAGGGCTGTTTTCGTGATGTAAGCTTCTTAAATCAGAATTAGTCATAATTTTCGGTGGTCTTATTTGCGGAATTTTACTGTACTTGGTTTGTCAGTGTCATTAATAAATCAAAGCACTGAATGTGCTTATGATGCGATTGTTTGTGATCTTTGGAAAACGTTAGACAATTTTTTTTTTTACATGACCAAGATGACCGTCATGACCATAAATTTGTATATGGTACAATGTGTATGTGAATTCGGGTTTAACGTCGCTTTCAACAATTTTTCAGTCATATCCCGACGGTGTCTTGTTTGCGACAGGGAGCTCAATGCTCAATTTTATAGTGCTGCCTCACTGAAGTATCATGTCCCAGACACATTACATGATACCACACCCAGTCACATTATCCTGACACTGGGTCGACCAGTCCTAGCTCTACCCTGTAAATCTGAGTGCTAAGCGAGGAGCAGCTAGTACCATTCTTAACTACTTTGGAATGTCTCGGCCCGGGATCGAACCCGTGACCTCCCGTTCCCCGGAGCGGACACTCTACCAACTGAGCTATCGGGGCCGGTATATATATGGTACAATATCTTCAAAAATCTTTTTCTCTGGAACCAGTGAGCTACTTACCTTGAAACTATGACTGTAGCATTGGGGCTTCCGCCACATTATAACGTATTCAAATGATGTGTCTGCTTTGACCTTGACCCATTTTAGACCAAAGTCAAACTTCGTCACTTGTGCTTTTGTATGAGAAAAAGTTGAAATTAATACTCTTTCGAAAACTGTCATCGCCTGTGAACTTAGCATCACGAAACCACGTCTATATAATTTGAACACACTTGAACCCCACTTTTATATAGTAAAACTGGGGCTTACTGGGTTAAACCTTATTTTCTTATTTCTGCTCTAAAATATAGATCGTGGGTACTCACGGTCTATTTTTTGAGCAGAAATAAGAAAATAAGAAAAGTATCATAATTTTTTCATCTTAAAATGTTCGTTTTTTTATGCGGTTAAGTTTACACCTGGCGTGTTTTCGTAATGGACATGGTATATGCAAATCTCTTAACAAGTGAATACCGGCCCCGATAGCTCAGTTGGTAGAGTGTCCCCTCCGGGGAACGGGAGGTCACGGGTTCGATCCCGGGCCGCGACATACCAAAGTCGTTAACAATGGTACTAGCTGCTCCTCGCTTGGCACTCAGATTTACGGGGTAGAGCTAGAACTGGTCGACCCAGTGTCAGGATAATGTGACTGTGGCATCAAGTAATGTGTCTGGGACATGATACTTCAGTGAGGCAGCTCTATAAAAGTGAGCATTGAGCTCCCTGTCGCAACCAGACACCGTCGTGATATGACTGAAAGGTTGTTGAATGCGACGTTAAACCCGAATTCACACACACACACACTAAACAAGTGAATACCAAACGTCAACATTAGTCATTGACCTTGATCCAGGGCAACGCAGTTTCAAAATAACTTAAAAAAAAAAAAAAAAAAGCTGGGAATATTTAGGCCAGATTTACTTTTGAAGTCTATATGGGATGGAGGAACAAACGTTTGTTCAAATGGTTTAGGTCACATTAACAAGATGGCTGTCATGGTAAAAAAAAACCCTTCAGACATCTTTTTCTCAGAAACCGGATGACTCCATAAACATTCAGCACTCAGGTGAGCAGCTCGGGACCGTTGACTCTGGTTTGGGGGTTAATACTATTAAAGTGCAATAGATAGAGGATCTAACATGGGTGTTCGTATTGTTGACTTTATTAAACGAGTTGAGGAAAAGGGATAAAATGCGAGGCTTTGTCGAGCATTGTATCCCTTTTCTTCCACGAGTTTAATAAATTCTGTAATACATGAACACGAATGCAAGATTCTATTTATCATATGACATTTAAAAGGCATTTTATTCACGATCGTTTAACAAAATTTTCAATATTGCGCCATTTGTAGACACGACGTCGTTAGGGACGTCGTACATGTAACGTTATGGGGCGTATCTAGCTAATTTGCATATTTAATCCACAAGTGGATAACATAATTTATTACTTGGCGTTATTACATTCTCAGACACGACGTCATATGATATGGTGGGTTCCAAATGGTTAAATTTTGTTTGTTTGATTTGAGGTTTAACGTCCCCGTCAACACTGTAAAGGTCATTTTGAAGACGTTGCTTCCAATTTTGTGGGACTTTTACCCGACATTGAGATGAAATGACATCTCAAGCCCTGTCGCCCAGTGAAACAAATAGGGTTTATTTACATGGACGGTCCGCCTCGCACCGCGGTTCCTGGACAGGCTTAGATCCTCTAAGCGGTTTACCAGTACTAGTGTGCGGGCAGGATTCAGCTCTGCGTGGAAGCATCATGCAGCCCATATTTTTCTTCAAGCCCCTATGGGCGGGGGCTGTGCAAATGGTTAAAGCAAGATATAAAGCATCAACATGAAAAATATGCGGATCCATATTTTCACTTTTTTACCGTTAGGGTTCTCCTTGCGGAGTTATTCACCTTTTTCCCTTTTTTGACTTGACTGGACATTTGCCGACAGACGGTGGGTACTGTGTGTGCACAACTCCTGATACACCTGTACACCGATCAGGCTCTTTCGTCATGGCCTGTAGATGTAAATGTATTGTATGATTTGGGCATTATTGTCAACTTTTGAGTTTTTGTTTGTTAGTTTGAGGCTTAACGTCCCCGTCAACACTATAAAGGTCATTTTGGATGCGTTGTTTCCAATTTTGTGGGACTTTTACCAGACTGAGATGAGATGACAACTCAAGCTCTACCGTCAAATGCAACCAATAGGATTTATTAGCACCCTCTAAATGGTATACCAGTACTCGGCATGTGCTGTCGGTTTATGCACTGCGTGGAAGCATCATGTAGCCCAATCTATTTCTTCAAGCCCCGATGGGCTGGCCGTCTTGTTTCAGTTTAAATACTATTAAAGAGCCTAATAGTGGGTACCAGATGGTTAGGAGCTAGAATTTTGAAATTTACTAAAAAGCATCATCATTTAAAAAAAAAGCAGACCCGTACTTTTTCGTTTTTCTGTTGCGGTTCTCCTTGCGGAGTTTTTCCTCTTTTTGTCCTTTTTTCGACTTAGGCATATGCTGACAGACGATGGGTACTTTTCATCACGAGAATAAGTCCGTAAAATACCCCCCCCCCCCCCTCAACCCGACTTTATATCGAGCAAACTGAGGTTTCCGGGGGGGGGGGGTATACATTAGTTTTCTTATTTCTGCTCCAAGACATAGGTTGTGTGTACTCGTTAGAACCGCCCCAATGAGGCGGTTCTAACCAGCACCCACAACCTATGTTTGCAGTATAAATAATTGAAATATTATGGATTTTCATCAGAATAGTAGCCATTTTGGAGATGTGAAAAAATGCACTATCTCGCACGGGTGTGTTATCGGAATTGTGTTCTCATACAGTTTGATAATGCATAAGACCAAAACTGGCTGTGTTAAAACATCGAAAAAAGTAACAGAACGAAATGATGATAATGCCATTCTTAAGACCATGACAAAAGAGCAAAATTGCATGCACATCTACAGACCATGAACAAAAGAGGCTCTTTTATCATGGTTTGTAAATGTACATGTGATTCTGTCATAATCATCATCATCAGCAACGTCTCCAAAATGGCCTAAATAGTGTTGAAGGCGACGTTGAAGCTCAGTGCAAATCAAAATAATCAATGAGGCGATTCTAATAACATCTTTATTTTGCAGATGATATCCCTTACTCATCCCCGTTTTACCTTATGTCTTGGCGTAATGACTGGCCCTCAATAGATCGAACTACCGCTATGTCAAACAAATTTGGCTAGCCCAGAGATATTCGAGTTATCGAAGATCGAGTGTATCTGGAAAGGTATACAATTCAAGAAATGCCATTAGATCACCGGTTTATCAGCGAGGTAAAGGTGACGTGTCTCATGCGTCACTATGGCGTCCAACTGGTACTGGAATACAGTTGGGCAAGGCCTGTTGTCCTTGCAGCAGGGAAGGGTAGAGGGGAAGTGTTGTTATTTCTTTTGTTTCTACCTTCCATTTATTTTCCTCACTCTCCTCTCTCTCTCTCCCACTTTCATCTCTTCTATCTCTATTCTCCCTTTCTCTGGGAGACGACACAAAATGACCCACAAGGGTTGACGTGTCGTTAAACCCAAAGCAACCAATCAATAAATCAATCAATCGGGAAGTTGGGGAGTATTTTGAAGGGAAGAGCGAGTCAAAAAGATTATAACATTAACATCCTCGCCATTTCTATAAAACTGTAGATAGCATGTTCTGTGAAATGCCATACTATTGTGGTGTACATGTAGCACTAACAGTTTATGCGATGGCAGAAAAGAATTGCTAAATAGGCATTCACTAAATCCTTGAATCCAACCGCGTCTCCATTTACATGCACTACTTTCTTCCAATTCTTTGGGGTTTTGTTAACACGCGATGACCATTTTTGCTGGATTTTTTTTTTATTTTAATTTTTGAATGACTCTCAGTACTGTTATGAGAAATTTAACCCTTTCACCCCATAGGCCGATACAGATACATGCGCAAACAATGTAGATCCTCGTCTCATCTTGATCTACACTTTTTGTCAGCCTGTCCATCCTGTTCAAGCCCCTGTTTACAAAAATGGACGTGTCCAAATTAAAATAGGTAGAATGAAATCCAGAAACACAGGACTGAAAGGCTTAATAAAATCTTTGAATGGAAATAGCGGACCAGAGAATACTACAGAGAAATATTGCTTGGTTCTTAACCTCAATAAACCTTTACAATTCAACCCCTATTTGTTGAGTAAATGCTTTTGAAAGGGAATAGTAGTTTCGTCTCTTTGCCTAATGTATTATAAGTTTATTATATCAAATATTTTCATTTCGAAAGACACCTTGCTGACCTTATTTAAGCTACGTCTAAAGAAGGCGTGTCTTATTGAATATGCGTTTTTGGTGAAATGTCTTGATGTCTAATGCGAATAGTCTTGATTTCTGGTGCGCGCGCGTTTGGAGTGACGGAATCCCGGCGTATGAACAGCAGTATTGAACGATTGCGATACAATACCGGATACAAATGTCGCTGCACGGAGTTGTTTTTGATGGCTCCGCTAATTTTGAAATTATTTTAAACGCTTAAAATTTATCTTTTTACTGAAGATTATCTACTCAGACAAATGAAACAAGAATGTCAACATTCAATTATTTAAAAAAAGGTGATTTTAAAAAGCACTTTGAGGGATTTAATTTCAATATAAGCTGAATTCAAGGCAAAAATTGCAAAGTTGCAAGGAAGCTATTAGAAAATGTTTAGGTTCTGAATGAGCCAAGGTTTTAGAATAATAAGAATCGTACACAGGTGTGAGGGGTGGATGGAAAAATCCGTCCAGAGGGTTACTGTCCGGCATCACGAGGCTTGCCGTGTGATGCAGGACAGCGATCCCGAGGGACAGGTGTTTGTATCAACCCCTCACACCCATGTGTGATACTTTTTCTTGCATACAATGTACCTTCCATTTCTGAGCGTGGAATTTTAATGCTGCAGTCACTTCGAATGCCGGCGTCCGCCATATAGTGATGATAGTACTGTGATGTTTAGTGACGTCACCTAACGTGCTATGACGTCAACCTTATCGACGGCGCATATCAAACACGCGAGAATATTCGATTTTAAAAGTCCCACGAATTGGCAGCAACGTCTCCATAATGATTTACACAGTGTTGACGGGGGAGGGTGGGGGGGGGGGGTACGTTAAACCTCCTCAAACCAAACAAACAAACGAAATTTATTATTGTTCTGAAGTATCGCTTGTTTGAAATGATGTTTACGTCCCCGCCAATACTATTTAGGTCGTTGCTTCCAACTCTGTGGAACCTTTACCCGACATTGAGATGAAATGGCACCTCAAGCCCTACGGTCCATAGAAACTAATAGCGCATATATGCAGGGATGGTTCGACTCACACCACTTCGTCTGGCCAGGCTTAGGCATAAGCGGTTAAGCTTACATGTACCAGTACTCAAGTTTGGTCGGTTTCAGCGCTTCGCGGAAGCGCCATGCAGCCCAATCTATTTATTCAAGCCCCGATGTGCGGGGGCGAAAATTAATTATTGTTGTAAAGTACAACTCTGAATTGGAATGTAAGGCCGGGGTGCCCATAAACGCCAGAGGTGGCGCCCTGAAGGACGTTTTAAGGGGAATAGATACACCTTCAGGGGGGGGGGGGGGTTAACTCCTGCAAAGGTATTTTGTCTTCCTTCATGATCAATAGAGGTCAACTCTTTAAGGAAAGACACCTTTTTCTGTGCAACAGGGCTTACAGACAAGCGAGCAAAAAGTCCAGAAAGATAAATGGCGAAAAATCTGAGTCTACACTGTTTGCTCAAGGAACATGCATGTTTGTAAAATTTTCCAAAAACAAAACCAACCCGACACCCCTAGAAATGGAAATGAACCACTCCAAACTTACTAGGTGGAAGATTCCATTATCAGACATGGGTTAAACGAAACAGTCCAAGTCTCAGTCCAGAAGCCTCCGTTGTGTAGTGGTTATGCTGCTCGCCTTGTAAACCAGGGATCGCAGGATCAATCCCGGGCCTCTCCAGACTTTCGGATGAGTGTTTAAACCGAGGTGTAGTCTCAGTGTGACCTTAACTGTTGGTGAGACGTAAAACTCAAACACTCACTCTAAGTCTCAGCCCAGAACTATTTTCCCAACCTACACACAAAGACGGTCGACCCACCAGTGTTTTCTGGGCCTTTTATATACAGTTGTTGTTGTTGTTTTACGACCCTTATAAGATTATTTCACTCATATCGAGCCGATCGTTAATAAGAGGTGGGCGAAAACCGGAGTACCCGGAGAAAAAACACCTGACCTTCCGTTGCAGAACTTGGCGTCTCACATGTGACGCGAGCGAGGTTCGAACCACAGCGGTGAGAGACCTAATGATCATTGTATATACAGTAAAATTCCGCTATTAAGACCACCTAAAATAAAGAGTAATTTTGCATTAAAAAGCTTATTTAGTAGGTTGCAGTTATTCTTGCTTTGTATTTTCTGCATACAGTGTCCTCTGGTCAGGCGCCCCCCGCCCATAGGGGCTTGAAGAAATATATGGGCTGCATGATGCTTCAACGCAGAGCTGAATCCGGCCCGCACACTAGTACTGGTAAACCGCTTAGAGGATCTAAGCCTGTCCAGGAACCGCGGTGCGAGGCGGACCGTCCATGCTAATAAACCCTATTGGTTTCATTTGACGATAGGGCTTGAGATGTCATTTCATCTCAATGTCGGGTAAAAGTCCCACAAAATTGGAAGCAACGTCTCCAAAATCACCTTTACAGTGTTGACGGGGACGTTAAACCTCAAATCAAACAAACAAATCCTCTGGTCAGAGACCGCCTTAGGAACTGTTCAAAAGTGGTCTTGAAGACCACTTTTGAACAGTTCCAAAGGTGGTCTTAATATAGGGATTTTACTGTATTTCTTCGGTCATCATAGCCAAACCTGTAGATTAATATGTGACAGCCGATTATTTTGGAATATGTTAAAAGATATGTTACAACTATATTAGCTGTCACAATTCAAGTACATTAGCCCTAGGGTGGGAACGCATGATTACTAACTGGGTGATGTTGTGGGCAGGTTAAGTATTGTCACTCAATAATATTTCATAAACTGACAATAAATATACTAAAGAATCTGTTAAGACAAGTCGCAATTAAAACTGATATCACTCCATCACTGTATGACGTCCGTGTAAACTCAGTTTCTGATTTGGCGAAGCTATGTAGGATAGTCGATTTGGGCTTTTTTGACAAGTATTTCTGACAGAACTTCAAGCTCCTGTGTGCATCAGTATGTTATATAAAGTCATCTTCATTTTTGAAAAGGCAACAACAAGTTCCAATTGTATTGTGGTCTACGACTGAAAATATAACACATCAGCAAAATAAAGAAGAAGACAAAATCAAGATACCAGTATAGCATATGGGTACGTCATCGCAATGGTTGTGGCATCACTCTATCAAGGTACGAAGCTCATGCAATGGACACCCATTGCAAATGCCACTTCAGAGAATACTTCTAATTAAAACCAGAAGTGAAGGCAATGATCCGGAATCGATACAAGTAACACACAGCTCACATCGGAGAAAGCACAAACATAAAATAATTATACCCTAATGGAAACATCAATATTAATGATTAAGAGTCAGCGCTCTTATCCACTAGGCCACAGAGGCCCGTTACATGTTACGATGTATGTTTGATACATATATAAGCCGCCCAATAAATAAAATATGGAATAAAAATAAACATTCATTTGAAAAATGACATCTCATTAGGTTCCGGTAAACACCACTGTACATAGAGAAAAGTGGGTGTAAAGGAGTATACATTATATTCATTATTTTCACACAAAAGCATAGTTAGAACCGCCCCTAACGAGCACCCACAACCTATTGCCTTTTTGGAAATAAGAAAATCCTAATGACATCCTCATTTGTTTGTTTGAGTTGAGGTTTAACGTCCCCGTCAACACTGCACCGTAAAAAAAATAGTGTTAATTATACCTGAAGGCGGAGTAAAGTTTACACTAAAACTCGTATGAATTCGAACCATACACCATTTTGGGTGTAAAATGTAACTTTGAGTAACAATACACTGATAACTTGCATTGTCTAATCAAAATTTGGTGTAGGGCTGCGTATCAATTGGTGTTTGAAATAATTACACTATTTATGGTGTAACGTTTGCTACAAAATAGGGTAATTTTTGTCATACTACAGGGTAACATTTTTTGAAGGGCGGTGTAACTGTGAACATTACACCTTTTCGGGGTTACTAAATATCGGTGTAATATTTCTTCAAATGACGGATAATATTTTGTTATCTTCAGTGTAAAAAAGTAATTACACTTTACAAGTGTTATCTCTCCAGCTTATCGGTGCTTTGCTGCACCAATACTGGTGTTTTGTTTCATCGTAAAGAAAGTTAACGTTTCTTGTCGAATCGTGTAACTAGTCGTATAAGATGCGTTATATGTACGACATATGTTAGTTTGTTCCTCTTTCGTGTCATATAGCTCAAAACGGCATAAATATCACACACATTTATATAATTATTAATATTGATAATAGGGTTATTTCATGCGTTATGAAAATCCTGCTAAATAAGATTAAAATAAGATGAACTCCATTTCAGTATAAACACAATTTCTGTTTAATAAAAAAAAAAAATATACAAAACCTAATGGAAAGTGCAGATTTTTACACCAGCTATAACATTACCATTGAAAAACTGGTAACTGATACCCTATAAGAAGTGTATCAAAGGTACCCTTTGAAAGGGGTATCAGAGTATGATAAGTTGTAGATCAATAAAAACAAAAATAAATAAATACACTACAAAAAAAAATCAGTGTGGTGTAGCCTTCCTTAATTATTGGTGTAATGTTACACCGACTGAAGGAAGGAAACATTACACCCGAAAATCGATTTCTGGGTGCATAATTACACCATTTACCTGGAGTAATAGACGGCTATTCGGTGAAAAGTTACCGAGCATACAATGGAGATTTGTTTGTTTGATTTGAGGTTTAACGTCCCCGTCAACACAGAATAGGTCATTTTGAAGACGTTGCCTCCAATTTTGTGGGATTTTTACCCGACATTGAGATGAAATGACATCTCAAGCCCGGTCGCCCAATGAAACCAATAGGGTTTATAAGCATGGACGGGCCGACTCGCACCGCGGTTCCTGGACAGGCTTAGATCCTCTAAGAGGTTAACCAGTACTAGTGTGCGGACGGTTTCAGCTCTGCGTGGAAGCATCATGCAGCCCATATATTTATTCAAGCCCCGTTCGGCGGGGGCGGACATACAATGGAGATAACTTACACCAAAACTGGTGGCAGCTCAGCTGCCACCAGTTTGAGTGTAATGTTTCCATTATTTTTTTACAATGTCATTTTGGAGACGTTGCTTCCAATTTTATGGGACTTTTACCCGACATTGAGATGAAATGACATCTCAAGCCCTGTCGTCCAATGAAACCAATAGGGTTTATAAGCATGGACGGTTCATCTATTTCTTCAAGCCCCGATGGGCGGGGGCCGGACATGCTTATTATGTTGCCTTGAAAGATAGGGTTCTGGGACATCTGATCTGGATATACCCACAATCTATATCGTGAGAAGAAATAAGAAAATAGCTGCACATAATCCTCGCGTGAGGGTGTTGCAGGATATATAGATAGATACAGTGTTGTCCAATGTCCAGTCTAGGTTTAACAGCTAGGCAGCACCCCCACCTCCGTTATACACAGAACTCCAAGGATAGCGGGGCTATAATTTAAATTGATCATTTAGTGTATTTCGTACAAATATAAGAGGTCTATGATATATGTAGCCACACGATCAGTGATATATGTAGTCACGAGGTTAGCGATATATGTAGTCTCGTGGACATCAGCAACATAACATATAATACCCTTTGGTCGATTTAGGTCGATTGATAAATAATCGACCAAACATTCCGTGTAAAGAATAGTGAAAAAGTTACAGATATAGCTTTTCCCCTTTCATTACGATAACCACTGCGAAAACACACCTATACAAATACATTATAAACTTTACTATCGAAAAAAAACTAAAAGTTTAGGATGAAAAATTGCGATTTTTTTCTTAAATCTGCTCAAAATAAAGATTGTGGGTACTCGTTAGAACCGCCTCAACGAGGCGGTTCTAACGAGTACCCACAATCTATATTTTAGAGCGGAAATAAGAAAAATAAGGTTTACCCCCGTAAACCCAAGTTTTACTTTATAAAAGTGTGGTTGAAGGGGGTCAAAATTAAATAGGCATATTTTCGTGAGGGTGTCAGAAAGAAAACTCTTCGGTAACTTGTCTGATGAAAAGTTGTGATATTTTTCTTATTTTAACTCCAAACATATAGGTTGTTGTTGCTCCTTAGAACCGTCTCGGCGAAGCGGTTCTAGCGAGTATACACAATCTATGTTTCTGAGCAGAAATAAGAAACATAACGTATAGCCCTGTAAACCCAAGGTTTACTATATAAAAGCAGGGTTCGAGGAGGTGGGGGGGTTGGGGGGGTTAAGGAATATATTGGCGTGTTTTCCTGATGCTTGTAAAAATTTGGGAAAAAATGACAGGTGTATATTCGCGGAAAAGTTTTCCTCCTTAAGTCACAGAACATAATGTAAGTGGTTTTGACAATAACAAACATCTTTATTAATATCATTATGTAAGGGTAAATACCTACTTAGTGTTTTGCACAGATAAAATCTTTGAAAATCTTAACCCATTGCATACGGGAAACCCCTAAAGGGGTAGCTTGGCAAACTGTGCAGGCCCAGATCAGACGCCGCAGAACGCGGCGTCTGATCAGGGCCTGTGCAGTTTGCTAACAGAATTTTCGTCACAAATAGTATAATAACGAAAATCATAGGAATGGCATCCCTTATATAGCAAATGGACTTGTCCAACATACAGCAATGGAAGAGTCCACTAGCATACAATGGGTTAACACTTTTAAAACGCGCCGTTTAATGTTGTTTACTAGACCTCAAAGTGCAACAATTGCAAGTTAGTGATATTTTTCTCTAAAAGTTTTGAAACATTATCAGCAATTAAGACGAACATTAAGATGTCTGAGTTATTCGAGACTGTGATCACTGGGAAGTTTATAAAATGGCATGTTCTACCAGAGAATTCTCCGGATAAGAGCAGTCTGATCAAAGTCTTCCGGGTGACTGGTTGCCTCTGGGCTTGAAGAAATAGATGGGTTGTATGATGCTTCTACGCAGAGCTGACGAGTACTGGTAAACCGCTTAGAGGGTCTAAATAGAAGTGAAGGCAATGATCAGGAATCGATACAATTTACCCACAGCTCCCACCAGAAGGAAACACAAACATGAAACAACAAACCCAAATGGAAACATTAATAGCGGAAAGCCAAAAGGACAGTTACTTTCCCACAAATTCGCCAATTGGCTATTCAAAACAACATAATATAAGCGATACAAACACTCAAAGACAAACCTAAGCATGTCCAGGCAAAGCGGTGCGAGTCGGACCGCCTGGACGACAGGGCTTGAGATGTCATTTCATCTCAATGTCGGGTAAAAGTCCCAGAAAATTTGAAGCAACGTCTCCAAAATGTCTTATATACAGTGTTGACGGGGACGTTCAACCTCAAATCAAAAGACTGGTTGCCTGAGTCATACGTTGATTCCGCTATGTGTACACAGCGAAATGTGACGACTTATGTGCACAGACTGGTTTTCTTCTTCGCTGGTCACACAAAAATGTTGTACGTAAAAATGTTGGGCCTTGATGTGTGTGCAGATGTGTACTTGCACTGCCAGCTGTACTTTACATCGGGACATGCAATAAAAATTCATATCATTCGCGATAGGAGAAAATGTCTCGATGGAGCTGTGCGCCCAGGGAAGACTCAGATCAGCCTGCGCATACGCGCAGGCTGATCCGAGTGTTCGCTGTGCGCTGTATGAATGTCCCTTGACCTACAGTTTCTTCATGCAGCCTGGAAAGACTGTATAATGGCTGATGTGGTTTGCAGGCTGGTTTTTTGTCTTCCAGTCGCCCAGATGTTGAAAGTCACATTGTCCCTTTACCCTTTCCGCGACTCATTCTTTCTTAGTATTACTTTTTAAAGACACTGGGAATGGGTGTTTTTCCAAAATAATTGCTTGTACGGATGAGCGCTCACCATATCCCCCTCCCCTCCCCTGTCCCCACCCCACTCTCTCAACACAAACGTGCGCAAATAAATAACTAAATAACTAAATAAATAAAATAAAGACATGATGATGACTAATGCAACGGCTTCTTATATGTATTGTGTTGTAGGCGCGGATTTATGCATATTGTGGTGGCTCGTTTGAACAACCTGTACGGCGGTTCTAACGAGTTACTGCGTGTAAATAAGTAGTTTTCTCATTATATTTCCATTATTTCTGCTCCAAATATAGATTTTGATACTTGTTAGAACCGATTCGGCGAGGCGGTTCTTACCAATATCCCAAATCTACATTTTTGAGATAATATATATATATGTACCCCTGTTTTACTGCAAAACAAGTGGTGACAATGGGGTCAAAACTATGTAGGCGTGTTTTCGTGATGAGGTTTAAGGACACGTCAACCCTTCTGGGTCATTTTGTGACGTAGCCTAGAGAAAGGTAGAAAAAGACAGAATAGTCAATAGATGACATGAACGTGAAGGACGGGGGAGAAAGACGAAGATGAATAGAAGTGTAGAAACTGAGAATGACAACATTTACCCTCTACCCTTAACTTGTGCAAGGGCACCAGGATTTGCCCAACTGTAAGTACGCCTCAGTGACGCAAGATACGCAACATCTTTGCAGCACCAATACACTCCAAAAATAGGGGAGACATCACGATAACAAGTCCTTGAAACGAATATCCCCCAAACCCCACTCTATACAGAGAAAAGTGGGGTTTACGGGGATATACATTATCTGTCTTATTTTTGCTCTAAAACATGGACTATGGGTGCTCGTTAGAACCGCCTCATTGAGGCGGTTTCTAACCAGTACCCAAAATCTATGTTGTTTTTTGTTTGTTTGTTTGATTTGAGGTTTAACGTCCCCGTCAACACTGTAAAGGTCATTTTGGAGACGTTGTTTCCAATTTTGTGGGACTTTTACCCGACATTGAGATGAAATAACTTCTCAAGCCCTGTCGCCCAATGAAACCAATAGAGTTTATAAGCATGGACGGTTCGCCTCGCACCGCGGTTCCTGGACAGGCTTAGATCCTCTAAGCGGTTTACCAGTACTAGTGTGCGGGCCGGATTCAGCTCTGCGTGGAAGCATCATGCAGCCCATATATTTCTTCTAGCCCCTATGGGCGGGGCCGACAATCTATGTTGAAAGCAGAAATAAAAAAGATATTATCATTTTTTTACTTAATATTTGTCACTTCTGACACCATGTAGGACGCCGTTATTTCTCACGGACATTTTTTCCTAATGTACATGTATGTCAGATGTACTTTCATTCCCAGTTTATAGTGCACTTCTTGGCTAAGATTGGCACCTGCCTTTGGAATGTTCTATTAAAAAGGGTAACCCAAGTCACCCGAATATGTGAATTCAACTGTAACACAAACAAAACTACATGTATGTATATGGCTTGCAAAAAGTATGCGAAAGGCATCCTACCGAATATTCTTGTGGGCTCAGCGAATTTGACAAAACCTGAACTGCCCCGTCTTATCAATCTTATCGGCTTAAAGTGGAGTCTTTTCTAGGCGCTAAACCTCGATTATTCAGGGTCGTGCTTGATTCGACCTCAAGAATCTTCTGGGTGAGTGTCTTTGAGTTTTACGTCCCACCAACAGCTAAGGTCATACGGAGACGGGACCTTGGTTAAAAGATGTAAAGATTCATCCGAAAGTATGGAGAAGCCCGGGATCAAGAATCTTCTGAAGTAGAGAATTTTAAATCAAGTGGCGCCGAAGATTGTTCGGAAGGCTCTTCCAATTAAGGCGTAATTATACCAAATTTAGTGACACAGAGGCCTTTCTGATGTTTAATCTTCATCAGTGTGTCTCAACCCCAAAGTTTTGAAACCGAAACGGATGACGGACAAGACCCGGCAAACACAGCACATCCCCCTCCGAGCACACACCGACCGACGTAGCTCATGAGACAAATCAACTGGAGGGGTCAGGCAAGGGCCTACCCGTGGACTTATAGGCGCCCCCACCGAGCCAATATCAGCAAACATGGCCCACACTCCACGGAAGCCCCGGGCATCAGGAAGGAGCTGTCCTAAGTAGCGAGACTTGCACAATTTAAAATATTACAAAAAGCGGCAACCAAATCCGCTAAGATACATGTCCTACCTGACAAGTCAGTCTTAGTTTTAGAAAAATTAGAAAGTTATACCGCAAAAAATAAAGATATAGTTATTTAAATTAGTAATTGAGTACTGACGTCAACACCGCAGTATAGAAATTGATACTGAGCTGATGATACCCTCGGGTCGAAGAAATCATCCACTAGCAGAGATACCGACCCAGTGGTTGCAATTAAGGCGTAACTATACCAAATTTAGTGACACAGAGGCCTTTCTGATATTTAATCTTCATTAGTGTGAATCTTCATTTAAATCTGCTTTTAAAAAGGCGGAGTGAATGGGAGGATCACGTGATTCAATATGGCGGACAGGAGCAGAAAGTCACTAAATGCATTAAATGTTGATAATGTTGACCAGAGCCTTGAAATATTTATTCAAATACACAAAGGGAATCATCAAAAAGATATACATCTGCAGTTTTCCCGATTTCAAAATAAACCATCAGCTTTTACAATTGTGTTATTCACAATAAACTGTTTCTGCCCAAATTACTTCGCAGGAATGTTTTGTAAATGTGAGTATAATGCGTTATTACATTTAGGAACGACTTCGACTCGAACTAAAGAAGGTACAGTAAGATTCCAATATTAAGACCGCCTTTGGGACTGTTCAGAAGTGGTCTTTAAGACCACTTTTGAACAGTCCCAAAGGTGGTCTCTGAACAGAGGATCCTGTATGCAGAAAACACAAAGAAAGAATAACTGAAGCTTACTAAATAAGCTTTTTTAAAGCAGAATTAGCCTTAATTTTAGGTGGTCTTAATAGCGGAATCTCACTGTACTTGGGTAGCTACCAATGTCACGTGTACTAGCATTATCAGAGGAACACCTATGGCTGGTCCTTTAGTAGACTGCCATGACAGCATAACTTTAAATAGGTCATTGACGTTCGTTGAAACAAAAGCATCATATGTTGATCGACAAAAAGCCTTTTGCAGCAGAATGGTAGACCTTTGAAGTCAGTTTGGTAGCTACCGTAGGTGTCCGGCTGTTATTTTTGGTCACTACGGTAGCTACCTTAGTTCCAGCCGAAGTCAATGGTAGCAAGAAAAGGAGCACAGATACAGGGTTGATGAATAGTCAAGACGAGGGTGGTTTGTTTGATTTGAGGTTTAACGTCCCCGTCAACACTGTAAAGGTCATGGGGCCCCCGCCCATAGGGCTCTAAGAAATATACGGGTTGCATGATGCTTCCACGCAGAGCTGAATCCGGCCCGCACACTAGTACTGGTAAACCGCTTAGAGGATCTAAGCCTGTCCAGGAACCGCGGTGCGAGGCGGACCGCCCATGCTAATAAACCCTATTGGTTTCATTGGGCGACAGGGCTTGAGATGCCATTTCATCTCAATGTCGGGTAAAAGTCCCACAAAATTGGAAGCAACGTCTCCAAAATGACCTTTACAGTGTTTACTGGGACTTTAAACCCCAAATCAAACAAACTATAAAGGTCATTTTGGAGACGTTGCTTCCAATGTTGTGGGACTTTTACCCCACATTGAGATGAAATGACATCTCAAGCCCTGTCGCCAAATGAAACCAATAGGGTTTATAAGCATGGACGGTCCGACACTCACACCGCATTGCCTGGGCAGGCATAGATCCTCTAAGCGGTTTACCAGTATACTCGTGTGTGGGTCGGATTCAGCTCTGCGTGGAAGCCTCATGCAGCCAATATATTTCTTCAAGCACCGATGGGCAGGGGTCGAAGACGAGGGTGAAACACGCCTTCTTCTTTGTATACGTGTTTGCCGGAACCAACAAGAAAAGACCGGAATCTAAATCCCGCATCAAAGGGTGCGTTTCAATCATATTTATGAAATCAAGCATAAAAGATGTGCTTTGCTGTTTGTAATGCAGTACTAAAGGGGAGGTGTTTTACATAATACAGCATGTGCAGTAAAGGTACAGAATCTACCAGCTCTTTTGTGATGATGATGATGATTTCGTGTTTAACGACGCGTCAACCCTCTCTGTGGGTCATAAGCGTCAAGCGGTTAATGGTTAAACGTCATGTGCTCTTTTGTGAACACAGAAGCTCCTCTTTTGAGCAAAGATATCTTCTCGAGATCTGTTGTATATTATAATCCTACAGAAGTGCTCCTTTACATGATAAGGAGCACCAGTCGGTGGTATTGTCTCTGTAGTATATAAAAGTAATAGAGAGGAGCTCTCTTAGATGATGGCACGAGTAGTGGTTAATTTATTATTAAGAATGACCGGAACGGTTTATTATTAAGTAGGACCGGAACTGGTGTATGAATGTCATTTGACGTGTCACAAGTAAAGTTCTGATTCTGAACGGGTATTTTTCTCTGTTACATTTGAAGTACCACATTGAAGCTCTTCTGCATGATAAGGAGCACCATAGCACCAGTAGGATTATAAATAATATACTAGTCCTACATAAATGCTCCTCTGCATGATAAGGAGCACCAGTAGGATTATAATTAATATACTAGTCCTACATAAATGCTCATCTGCATGATAAGGAGCACCAGTAGGATTATAATTAATATACTAGTCCTACATAAATGCTCTTCTGCTTGATAAGGAGCACCAGTAGGATTATAATTAATATACTAGTCCTACATAAATGCTCTTCTGCTTGATAAGGAGCACCATAGCACCAGTAGGATTATAATTAATATACTAGTCCTACATAAATGCTCTTCTGCATGATAAGGAGCACCAGTAGGATTATAATTAATATACTAGTCCTACATAAATGCTCTTCTGCTTGATAAGGAGCACCATAGCACCAGTAGGATTATAATTAATATACTAGTCCTACATAAATGCTCTTCTGCTTGATAAGGAGCACCAGTAGGATTATAATTAATATACTAGTCCTACATAAATGCTCTTCTGCTTGATAAGGAGCACCAGTAGGATTATAATTAATATACTAGTCCTACATAAATGCTCTTCTGCTTGATAAGGAGCACCAGTAGGATTTTAATTAATATACTAGTCCTACATAAATGCTCTTCTGCATGATAAGGAGCACCAGTAGGATTATAATTAATATACTAGTCCTACATAAATGCTCTTCTGCATGATAAGGAGCACCAGTAGGATTATAATTAATATACTAGTCCTACATAAATGCTCTTCTGCTTGATAAGGAGCACCAGTAGGATTATAATTAATATACTAGTCCTACATAAATGCTCTTCTGCTTGATAAGGAGCACCAGTAGGATTATAATTAATATACTAGTCCTACATAAATGCTCTTCTGCTTGATAAGGAGCACCATAGCACCAGTAGGATTATAATTAATATACTAGTCCTACATAAATGCTCTTCTGCATGATAAGGAGCACCAGTAGGATTATAATTAATATACTAGTCCTACATAAATGCTCTTCTGCTTGATAAGGAGCACCATAGCACCAGTAGGATTATAATTAATATACTAGTCCTACATAAATGCTCTTCTGCTTGATAAGGAGCACCAGTAGGATTATAATTAATATACTAGTCCTACATAAATGCTCTTCTGCTTGATAAGGAGCACCAGTAGGATTATAATTAATATACTAGTCCTACATAAATGCTCTTCTGCTTGATAAGGAGCACCAGTAGGATTTTAATTAATATACTAGTCCTACATAAATGCTCTTCTGCATGATAAGGAGCACCAGTAGGATTATAATTAATATACTAGTCCTACATAAATGATCTTCTGCATGATAAGGAGCACCAGTAGGATTATAATTAATATACTAGTCCTACATAAATGCTCTTCTGCTTGATAAGGAGCACCAGTAGGATTATAATTAATATACTAGTCCTACATAAATGCTCTTCTGCATGATAAGGAGCACCAGTAGGATTATAATTAATATACTAGTCCTACATAAATGCTCTTCTGCTTGATAAGGAGCATCAGTTGGGGCATATCGCCTCTGTCGTATAAGTACTTAGAAGGAGACCCCTAACATGAAAAGGAAATGTACTAGAGGTATTGTTTCCCACAGAAGTGCTCCTCAACACGATAGGATCACCAGTTTGGGATTTTGTCTCTGTAGTGTATTTAAGAAGAATGGAGGAACTCTGTTTCGTGATGAGGAGCAGCAGTAGAGGTATGTTACAACGCATAATGAAGTAATGTAGTAATTTCTTCATTTTGAAATTTTTACTTCATTATGCGTTGGCATAGTCGATGCGAAATGAAATAAAATGTAGTTTTTACTTCATTATGCGTCGATACTAAGAGGTTTGCGCAAAATGAAAGAATTATTTCATTTTGCGGTGATAGGTGGCATACTTAATTTTACTTCATTATGCGTCGACAGTTTGTTTGTTTGATTTGAGGTTTAACGTCACCGTCAACACTATTTAGGTCATTTTGGAGACGTTGCTTCCAATTTTGTTGGACTTTTACCCGACATTGAGATTAAATGACATCTCAATCCCTGCCGTCCAATTAAACCCAAAAGGGCAGCAGTTTTCCTGGGCAGACTTAGACTTCTAAGCAGATAACCAGTACTCATGTGCGGTCGGTATCAGCTTTGCGTGGAAGCATCGTGCAGCCCATCTATTTCTTCAAGCCCCGATGGGCGGGGGCGAATATGCGTCGACAGTATGAGGTCGGTTCTAAATGAAAAAAAAAATGCACATGTATTTTGCTTTGAGAGATTTTCAAACATCACACCACCTATTAAGACCACCTAAAATGAAGACAGATTTTGTTTTTAAAGCATATTTTGAAGGTTAAAGTTACATTTTCTTTGTGATTGCGACATTCAGTGTGCTCTTGTGGAAGACCATCTTTGGGACTGTTCAAATGTGATCTTAAAGACCACTTTTGAACTGTCTCAGATGTGGTCTTTATATTGGAATTTACCTGTATTGGTTCCTAAGTCTTTGGTCTCCTTTCGTAGACAGCTATGTTCTTCCATCATCACTTCATTTTGCGTCGATATTGTGCATATCAACGCGAAATGAAATAATGTTTTTACTTCATTTCGCGTCAACTACGCCAACGCATAATGAAATAAAAAAAAATCAAAATGAAGAAATTACTACATTACTTCATTATGCGTTGTAACAGAGGTATATCGACTCTGTTGCATATTGAAGTACTACAGAGGAGCGCTTCTACTTGATAAGGAGCACCAGAAGGGGTATATCTTGTCGGTAATATATAGAGGATATTTACTTTTTGAGATGAATATCAAAAAAATTTCATCGAGTGTGTTGAAAATGTCAGAATTTTCACGACTGCGATGCACGAGTGAAAATTCTGATAGTTCCAACACACGAGGTGAAATATTTTTATATTCATCGAAAAAAAAAATATTTCTATTTTATAATATTTTAGGACACTTACTGTAGTTGATCAATCGGATTTAACGTCACAATTTTTGACTTGGCTATGACGTCACAACTGTAAGTTTAAAAACATAAACAGATCGCCATTTTGAATACAGCATTTGTACAGTACAAAGAGTGCTTTTCAATGTATTTTACAGATATATTTTATAGATAACATATGAATTTCGGCGAAAAAAGTAGTCCGGGCTGCTACTGTGAAATAACACGGTCATGTTATTTTTCACACTGTGAAAATATCATTAATATTTTCGCACTGTGAAAATATCACTTTTATTTGTTTCAGATTTGCATTGATTTCTTCACTGCTATGTATAAAATAAAAAATAATCCTTCTAATGTGGTCCTCTACATGATTAGGAGCACAAGAAGGGGGTTATCTTGTCTGGAAGGGTTTTAAATAAACTTTGGTCAAATACCACCCCCATCCCCTCAGTGAACTGATGTGCATAACTCACAAGTAAACCATGCTGAATCAAGGTCGAGGTAACAGGTGAATGTCTAAAGGTTGAGCTATGTTATTTAAGTGCGTCGGTTGATTTTGCTGTCCCTAAAACTGCTCTATTGTACATTTTAGTACTATAGATGAGCTATTCTACTGGTATGGAACTTCAGAAGGGATATAATTTGTTTGTAGTATATAGTAGTGCTACAGAAGTGCTCCTCTTGATGATAAGGAACATCCGTAGGCGGGTATGTTACAACGCATAATGTAGTAATGTAATAATTACTACATTTTGTTTTTTTTTACTACATTATGCGTTGGCATAGTCGACGCGAAATGAAGTAAAAAAATTATTTCATTTCGCGTTGATATGCACCATATCGACGCATAATGAAGTAATGATGGTAGAACATAGCTGTCTTCGAAAAGACTTAGGAAGCAATACAGTTAAATTCCTACAATTTAGACCATATTTGAGACGGTTCAAAAGTGGTCTTTAAGACCACAGTTGAACAGTCCAAAAGACGGTCTTCCACAAAAGCACACTGAAGGTCAAAATCACAAAGAAAATGTAGCTTTAACCTTCCAAATATGCTTTAAAAACAAAATTTGTATTAATTTTAGGTGGTCTTAATAGTGGAATTTCATTGTATTTGATTAAGCCAGTAGAATTAAAATCGTACGCCTTGCGCTATTTTGGTCTCATGCCTGATGTCTTTCCCTCATTTGTGTTTTAAGGCTCAACACATGATCGTGTAGTGCACACAAAAGTTGGGACGGGGGATCCTATTGGCTTGTACCTGTCCATAGCCCAGTTGTTTGTCCATCTTTGCATGTTAAAAGGAGTGCGAGTGTGTTTCAGTTACCGTCCTACCAACAGCTTAGGTCATACGAAGTAGCGAACTTGGTTTCAAGACTCATTCATACGGAGACGGGATCTCGGTTGAATCCGAAAGGCTGGAAAAAGCCGGGGATCGATCCAGCTAAAAACTATATACCCCCTTGCATACTTCGTATGCCGGGGGTATAAATAGATGGGCTGCACAATGCTTCCACGCAGAGCTGATACCGCCCGTACATGAGTCCTCGTAATCTGCTTAGAAGGTCTAAGCCTGTCCAGGAAAACTGCTGCGAGTCGACCCATCCATGCATATAAACCCTATTGCTTTTAATTGGACGGCAGCGAATGAGATGTCATTTCATCTCAATATCGGGTAAAAGTCCCATAAAATTTGAAGCAATGTCTCCAAAATGACCTAAATAGTCTTGACGGGAACGTTAAACCTCAAATCAAACAAACAAACTGTTGACGCATAATGAAGTAAAATTAAGTATGCCACCCATCGCCGCAAAATGCAATAATTCTTTCATTTTGCTCAAACCTCTTAGTATCGACGCATAATGTAGTAAAAACGACATTTCATTTCATTTCGCGTCGACTATGCCAACGCATAATGTAGTAAAAATTTCATAATGTAGTAATTATTACATTACTACATTATGCGTTGTAACACGGGTATCGTCTCTGTCGTATATCATAGTACTCAGAAGCAGCTGTTTTACATGATAATAGAACCCGAAGGGGTGGGGTTCTCTGTTACACTTGAAGTACTATTTAAAAGCTCTTCTGCGTGGTAAGGAGCACCAGTAAGGGTATATTTTTGTAGTATATAGTAGTCCTGAAGTAGTGCTCCTCTTTATGACAAGGAGCACCCGTAGGCGGATATCGTCTCTATCGTATATTATATTATCATATGACGTCGCGTCTGAGAGTGTAATAACGTCATGTATTATTTTCGATAATCCACTAGTGGATTAAATATGCAAATTAGCTAGATACGTCCCGTAACGTTACATGTACGACGTCCTTAATGACGTCGCGTTTCTAACGGCGGAATGTTGACATTTTTGTAAACAATCGTGAATAAAATACGCTTTTAATGTCATTTGATAAATAGAATCTTGCATTCGTGCTCATGTATTATTAAATTTATTAAACTCGTAAGCCTCGCATTTTATCCCTTTTCCTCAACTCGTTTAATAAATTCAATAATACATGAGCACTCATGTAAGATCCCCTATGTACTCAGAAGGAGCTGTTTTACATGATAAGTAGCACCGGTAGTGGTATATTTTCTCTATTACGTTTTTAAAAGTACTACTGAGGAGCTCCTCTGTCTGGTAAGGAGCACCACTAGGGGTATAATTTGTTTGTAGTATATAGTAGTCCTACAGAAGTGCTCCTCTTGATGACAAGGAGCACCCGTAGGCGGATATCGTCTCTATCGTATCATATTACTCAGAAGGAGCTGTTTTACATGATAAGTAGCACCGGTAGGGGTATATTTTCTCTGTTACATTTTAAGTACATCATTTTACATAGCTTCCAATTGGACATATATTTTGCTAAAGTTAAGAAATGCGTTCATTTTCACCCAAAATGTTTTATGAACATCGTTGCTGTATCTTCATCCCGGAAGATTCTTTTTGCCCAAAGTCACTTTATCGCGGGCCTTCCTGATATTCCGGAAGACCTAAAAGACGGCGAATCAAGTCCGACCCAGTCTCTTATTTAGCGTTTTATTTGGCAATGGAGTTGCGCCGCATACATATGTAACGGCCTACCCCATATAGTGTAGCACAAAAATGCAATTGCAGAGATTTCGCTTACAATTAAGACGAATTCGACTTGACAATCGTATTTTAAAAAAGTTTCAGTTATTCTCTCTCTCTTACCACACACCCAGTGTCCACTAGTTATTCGCTGTGTTATTTTTGTTTGATACCACCAGACAATCGAAGACGGGCAGTGAACAATGCCTTGTCGGGATGCCGAGGTTCAACAGCAAGCCGAGGTTCAACAGCAACCTGACGGCCAATATGCACTGTTGCAAGACTTCTCATTGGCGGGTCCAATGGGAAGGGGTCCTCCGGCTTTTAAAAGCGGCAGTTCGACCACCAGATGACCAGCAAAAACAGCTATTTAGAGTTTAGTTCTTCACGGCGCCGGAACTCTGAACCTACGTAAGATGTAGGACGGCGCTTGTCATGGGACATTGACCAAGTGCAGTGAAGTTCTGCTATTAAGACCATCTAATTCTGCTTTGAAAAGATTATTTAGAAGGTTGCGGTAATTCTTTCTTTGTGTTTTCTGCATAGAATGACATTTGGTCAGAGACCATCTTTGTGACTGTTCAAAAGGGGTCTTTAAGACTGGACTCATGTGATTCAAGTAAAGACCGTGTTTAAGATTACTACAAGTATTTCGAATTCTAGCATGTAAACCTGAATAATATCTTTCACCATCATAATATTATGGTGGAACTTTGTCAACAGGAGCTTTCTCGTTTCCGCAAACAGTCACCTCTGATCATGGACCAGCTTTGGGACTGTTCAAAAGTGGTCTTAAAGACCACTTTTGAACAGTCCCAAAGGTGGTCTTAACATAGGAATTGTACTGTATTTAAGGTATTCGATTGACGAATACTAGTGACACGTGAGTTCAATAGGCTTGACAGGCTTATATCCTCTAAGCGGTTTACCAGTACGCGTGGGCGGTCGGATTCAGCTCTGCGTGGAAGCATCATTCAGCCCATTCATTTCTCCTAACCACGATGGGCGGGGCGATTATTTTCCTTGTAGATGATGAATAGGTGTTGTGTCCTATTGGTCAGGTAATCTTGAACGATTGTTTGTTTCTAGATCCTAACCAAACTATAAAAGAACTAGGTATGTATCGACCATTGAAAACCACTATAAGTTATGTATAATTTGTCTTAATCGAGTAATTGTCCAGCAAATCGATTGATCGATTAATCACTAGAAAACACTCATTCGTCTATAATATTTGAGTGGCACAGTAAACAAAGATTCGAGCTCCAAGGTCAGAGAAAAAAAAAACATAAATGTAGTCTTATTCTTAATTTAAAACAAAAGTTACATTCTTTTCGCTTTGAAGAGTGCCTTAACTGTCAAAACATGTTTAATTCAGTACATGTCACCCCCATCCGAGTGACAATGAATATATTAATTAGCCCAAGCAGAAAGGGTCCTTATTGCAAAGGTGACCAGAAAATGCCCAGACAAGCCTCCGCATGCGCAGATATGTTTAGGAGACCTCGAGGTAGCATCTTACAAGACGCCATGCCATATTCAGTAAATGGTTGCGCATGCGCGTCTGAAGAATCTCAATCGGAGAACGCACGCAAAGGACACTTTTTCGCATATATTAGCTCTTATAGAATCTCTGTTACCACGCAAAAAAGGTGTTTCGAACATGTTCTCTGTTCATCCGCACAGTCTGATCAGAGTGTTCCCCATGCATTATTTGAATAACATTGACACAGTGTCTCTTCAGACTGACACAGCAGGCTCTCATCTGAATAAGCACTAGCGCCTGGTCACAGCATTTTCTACAATTTATCTGCGCGCCCTGTGCGCCCAGCGAAGACTCAGATCAGCCTGCGCATCCGCGCAGTCTGATCAGAATCTTCGTTGTGCGCACTAACGATAGCTAATGGCCCGATGTTCCTTCGTGCAGCAAGAGAAGTCTCTGGTCAGACTATATGGATGCGTAGGCTGGTCTGATTCTTCGCTGGCCGCACATGTAAATTGTAGAAAATGCTGTGCCCGGGCTCATTTGTGTCTTATATTGTGATCTCGTTTTCGAAGACACATTTTTTGCTAAGCATGGCTCTCATGATCAAATTAGGCATACATTTACATAACAAAATTGAAATAAACATTAAATGACATACTTTTTATACGGCACTTTATCATAAATATCTACTGTTTTCACGACCTTTCAAGATATAAGAATCTCTTTTTATCATATGACGTCGCATCTGAGAATGAAATAACGCCATGTAATAAATTCGATAATTCACTCGTGGATTCAATATGCAAATTAGTTAGATACGCCCTGTAACTTCACATGTACGACGTCCTTAACGACGTCGCGTTTCCTAATAGCGAAATATTGATATTTTTGTAAGGCAATCGTTAATAAAATGCATTTTAAATGTCATATGATAAATAGAATCTTGCATTTCTGCTCATGTATTACATGTACTGACGTTGAGAAAAAGGCATAAAATGATCGGCAAAGCCTCTCCTTTTTGCCGTTTTCCTCAACTCGTTTAATAAATTCAATAATACATGAACATTCTATAACACTTTCCCTCATCAGTTTCTTTAGTGGATACTTTCATCTTTGGTTTAAGAAGTATGAACATGTGAAAATAGCACATACACATGTATACATTCTGGGACAGGATTTAAAAAACAAGCCATAGGCTTATGTGAATCATCTCCTGATGTTAAATATGTGCAAATGTGAAAGGCATTTTACATGAAAACATGTATAAATGGAAAACAACTGGTTGAACAAAGTCGAAGAGAAACTATTTGATTGTAAAAAAACAACAACTGCAATATAGTGATAGAAGAAGAAGAATAAGAAAAATAAAAACAGTAGTAGTGTGTGTGTGTGTGTGTGTGTGTGTGTGTGTGTGTGTGTGAATTCGGGTTTAACGTCGCTTTCAACAATTTTTCAGTCATATCACGACGGTGTCTGGTTGCGACAGGGAGCTCAATGCTCACGTTTATAGTGCTGCCTCACTGAAGTATCATGTCCCAGACACATTACATGATACCACACCCAGTCACATTATCCTGACACTGGATCGACCAGTCCTAGCTCTACCCCGTAAATCTGAGTGCCAAACGAGGAGCAGCTAGTACCATTTTTAACGACTTTGGTATGTCGCGGCCCGGGATCGAACCCGAGACCTCCCGTTCCCCGGAGCGGACACTCTACCAACTGAGCTATCGGGGCCGGTAAAAACAGTAGTTGTAATAGTAATAACGAAAACAGTAATAGTTGAATTTGGACAGTTGAAATAATATATATATGGTTTTAAATGTTGTAATATAACAGTGATAATGGTACACATTACGAAAGCACGCCTATACGAATGCATTGTAAACTTTACCCCCGAAAAAAAACACGAATATTTTAAGATGAAAAATTGTGATATTTTTCTTATTTCTGCTCAAAATATAGATTATGGGTACTCGTTAGGACCGCCTCATTGAGGCTGTTCTAACGAGTACCCACAATCTATATTTTAGAGCAAATCCCTGTAAATCCCAGTTTCACTATATAAAAGTGGAGTTCAGAGTGTGTGTGTGTGTGGGGGGGGGGGGGGGGGGGAGTCAAAATAATATATGCGTGTTTGCGTGATGTAATAGTCGATGTAGTAGCAACAGTTGATAAGATAGCAGTAGTAGTAGTAGTAGTTGTTGTTGTTGCGGTAGTAGCTTTAGTAGTAGTTGTATCTTTAATTTTTGAATATGGACAGACCCATTCTTGTAAACAGACGGTTTAGTCAAAATCGCTAATAAGGTGGCATGACCTTCTTACGATGAACATTGACCGACACACGCTGCTGTGGGTGATTAAATGCACGTATGGTTTTTGTGACTCTGTGATTTTCAGTAAAGCCAAGTTAGCTTGCCTTTTTAAAATAATAAAAAACGACCTTTGGTTTGACCCTTGAAACACCAAGGAAAAACAAGAGGCCCATGGGCCACTATGCTCACCAGAGCTCCCACTGACAGCCATGTATTTAAATAAACCTTGGAAGCCATGAGCCCAAGGATGTTACAGATGAAATTTGGATCCAATCAGCCTGGTGGCTGTCGCTTGAATGTGCAGTTGCAGGACAACAAATGTTAAGAGACAATTTCCCACCTGATGCAACCTACAGGCCTAAAATCATACGGCAGATAGAACATTTGTAAGGAACAATACTATGAAAGCTTGACAAAATATCTGTCATTTTACCATACTCTCATTGAAACTTTTAACTTGCCATAGCAACTAAACTAAAGAGCCAAACTTCATCAAAGGCACAAAAACCTGTATAGACAAATATGGTGAATATTTCCATGAAGTCTCAGCCTATATATATATGGCTTCGCTGTGAGGTTCTGAATGGTTCCTCAGCTTTTTGGTCTTTTGTGAAGTCGAGGGTTGGGGTATGGCCCCGGCACATCCCTAGGGACCCCCAGGTTGGTGCCACTGAATGCGTCTTGTCATAAGGAACAAGAATATATAGGTTTAGGGGTGGGGATCTGTAAAGTTTCTGAGATACTTGGCGTTTTATGAAGTGGGGGAGGTGGGCAAAATATCTGCAATGACTTGGCAGTAAATGCCATTTTTCAAAACTATAGACTATAAGTCTATGGGCACTTTGAGTTGTCATAGCAACCAAACTAAAGAGCCGAATTTCATTAAAACACAAAACCTGAAAAGACAAATATGGTAATATGGTGAACATTTCCACAAAGACTCAGCCTCAAAGAGCATACGGTTTCTGAGGAGATGATTTTTTAAGTATTTTTTTTGTTCTATTTTTTTTTTTTTTTGTTTCATTTCGGTTTCCATGGCAACCAGTAAAAGTGAGCAATAGACCGACAATCATATAGCAGTTGGTAGATTACTTAAGGAACATTTCTATATAAGTTTTGTCAAAATATCTGCAATGTCTAGACAGTAAATGCAAATTTTCAATTTTCCCCATTATAAGATGATTTTTTAAGTATTTGTTTTTCTATTGTGCTCATTTTGCAATTGGTTGGCATGGCAACCAGTAAAAATGAGCAATGTTGTGTCAAACTGTTTGCAAAGGTTTGGCAGTTAATGCCATTTTTCAATTTTCCCCATTCTAAGTCTATTGAAATGCTAAGTTGCCATAGCAACCAAACTAAAGAGCAGAATTTCATAAAAAAAAACTGTAAAGGCAATTATGCAAATATTGTGAATATATTCATAAAGTCTCAGCCTCCTAGAGCATACGGTTTCTGAGGAGATGATTTTTAGGGTTTTTTTTTTTTTTTTTTTTTTTTTTTGCATTTTTGGTTTCCATTGCAACCAATAAAATGATCATAGGCCTCAAAGCATATGGCAGATAGTAGATTGCCTAAGGGACATTTCTATGAAAGTTTTGTCAAAATATCTGCAGAGACTTGGCAGTAATGCAAGCTTTCAATTTTCCCCATTAAAAGTCTATGGAAACTATAAGTTGCCATAGCAACCAAACTAATGAGCCGATTTTCATAAAAAAACAACACAAACTTTCAATCCCCCAGCCCATGGATGCTACAGATAAAATTTGGGCCCAATCGGCCACGTGGCTTCAGAGATGTCGTTTGAAAGTGTTGATGCAGACGACAACAGACAACTGCCTATCCTATAAGCTCCCCCGGAGCCTTCGGCTGTGGTGAGCTAAAAAGCGCAAACAATATCTTTTTTCAAATAATTTTCAGATAAAATAAGTTTTGAAATTTTTGAAACTTATGCTGAACGTGAGGTGGATACAGGCCTGTCGCAGTTACATTTGCTTGTTTTCACCTTTATTTGACCTTTTCTAATTATAGTTTTTTGCATTATTGAGAGAGTTTTGAAATTTAAAAAGAACTGGACAATCTTTATCATGCCATATAAAATGTCCAATCCCGGATACTCATTTATATGCTAATGTCTTGTAATTATCTTTCAATTAAATTTAGCCTGAGTGTGGATGAAGTGAGTAGGCGGACAATTCAAAATTGTTCTTTTATTTACCAGGTGTAGCTTACACATAATGACTAACTATGAAGTGTTCTAGGCCTCTGAACTTACTATCACGAAAACGCGCCTATATAATGTTTACCTCATTAAACCCCACTTTTATATAGTAAATCTGAGGTTGTCAGGGGTGTACATTATTTTTTCTTATTTCTGCTCAAAAACATAGATTGTGGGCACTCGTTAGAACCGCATCGCCAAGGCGGTTCTAACGAGTTCCTACAATCTATATTTGGAGCAGAAATATGGAAAATTTTAGATTTTTTATCTGATATTTTCATTTATTCGTGGTAAATTTTTCCAATATATTTGAATAGGCGTGTTTTTGTAATTCTACTGAGCAAAATCTGTCGGAACCTTACATTTCAGCACTATGATAACTACATGTAAGTCCATGTGCCGAGTGACCAGTGGAAAAACAGACTTTACAAGACAAAGGTGCGGTTCAAAGCATACAGTAGTAGATCGCGTGGGTTCGTTACTTATGATGAACACACTCAAGCAGAAATAAAAGCACTCTTTCTCAGAATTCTGTCAAAAATATTTTGAGGCCAAACGAGCTGTTTTCACCCATAATAAGAAAGTTAAACATACAATTATAAATCTTTTACAGCATAATTTAGAATGTAAACATTTCCAGTTTTAGAGGGGTTACGCTGCTTGCAGGTTTCCATCTTATTGGGGGGGGGGGGGGGGGGGGGCAAGCATAAATGCGTTACCCCTCTCATGCCGTTATGCCAAGAGCTGTTAGCCTTACATGTGCCTTTGGACCTACGTCTATCACGCATACTCGTAATCTGAAACTATCGGGTCGCTCCTACTGATCATTTGTTGTATACGTTATCATTTCGCATGTTGCATGCAATACCATGTATCGTACCGATCCTGAGACAGACACACTGATAATAAACTACGCCAACGACGTCAAAAGACATTGTCAAATTTTCTCTGGTGTCAAATACTCAACATTCTAACAATATCAATGATTTCACGGCGCGAAGTCATTCAGGACTTTATTATTATTATGTTTTGCCCAATCGCTTCTTGTCGCGTCTGTTTCGATAACGTAACACGCTTGCGACGGTATACCCTGCGATCATCTTGTTTTGTTTGTTTGATTTTAGGTTTAACGTCCCCGTCAACACTGTATAGGTTATTTTGGAGATTTTGGTTCCAATTATGTGGGATTTTTACCCGACATTGAGATAAAATGACATCTCAAACCCTGTCGCTCAATGCAACCAATAGGGTTTATAGGCATGGATGGGCCGAGTCGTACTGCTTTGCCTGGGCAACCTTAGATCCTGTAAGCGGTTTACAAGTACTCGTGTGCGGTCGGTCTCAGCTCTGCGTGGAAGCAGCATGCAGCCTATCTATTTCTTCAAGCCCCGTTGGGCGGGGGTCGTACCATGTATCGTACCGATCCTAAAGCAGACATACTAATTAGACCGAACTACGCCAAAAGACATGCTCAAATTTTCTCTGGTGACAAATTCTCAAAATTCTAACGCAACGTTTGTTTGGATAACGTAAAAACGCTTGCGACGATATACCCTGCGATCATCAGGTAAAGTAGCAGTTCATTGTTTGGTATTCGGTTTGACGCAGTTCACGGTGCTTCCGATTAGAAAGAAAAAAAATAGTACACTTCTGTTAACAAAACAGCTAGATAGTTGCATCAGAATGAGGATAACTGTTATTGAAAAGTGTCATTCGGGGAGGTAAATCGTATGTTTTACGGCCGCAAATTCCGTTTTACGGCTCCGCTGAAGTGTCGCCGTAAAACGAAATTTTCGACCTCAAAATCGCCGATTTACCTCCCCAAAGGCCATTTTTTCAATACAGTCATCCCCAAATTGAATGTACCGTCTTAATATTTTGATTTGCCTCGACTTACAGACCAAAATGCATAAAACATTAAGTTTTCAAAACATCAGATAATTTGCATAAGAAATAAACGGTCGCCATAAATTCACAATTTTAATTGATGTGTTCGTGTGTGAACTTGTAGATCAAAGAATAAGTGTCTTATTATTATCTATGTCAATGAAAACTGTTTTTAAATTATGTGCTTTACACATGATGAATTGATAGAACATGTTCAGAATATCAATGATTTCACGGCGCGAAGTCATTCAGGACTTTATTATTATTATGTTTTGCCCAATCGCTTCTTGTTGTAATTTTGTGTTGACAGATAGGGTAATTTGTTTACTGTATCATGCTAGGTTCTCCCTTCAAGCTCAGTACAACTTACCCGGCTCAACCTGATCGCAGGGTCGGTAGAGTCGGGCAGTGCCGTCGGGACGGTCTGCCTTAGTCGGCATGAGTCGGGTTGTTACCCGAAAGTTTTTGACATGTCAAAAATAATCGTGTAGCGGTCGGGAAGTCAAGTGGTCAGGTAGCGATCGGGTATTGATCGTGTAAAGGTCTGGTAGTCACAAGTCAAAATGTCCCCCCATCGGCTTCCATACGGTAGCGATCGAGTTGATGGGTAAAACGACCGTGTAGAGATCGTCAGGGGTCGGGGAATACTTTTTTATAAATTCCTCATATTGCCCGTACAGTAGTCGCCGTGTGAGCCATTGTCTCATGCAGATTTCCCGGTGCCATTGTTGCATTCGCTTCTACCTTCCTCGGCTTCTAGCTCCGTTACAACCAAGAATCTCTTTGGAGCATCACCCAGCTGGCCCACAGCTGTAACTGTTCTATCTCCATGACATAAGATAGATACAATAGAACTTCGGTGGCTCGAACACCGATAACTCGTTTACCATGGATGAGTCGAGCTCATTCTTGAGCCCCTAGCAAAATCCTCTACATAAGAAATGGTGGGGGATAATTAACGAGATTTTAGTCTTTTATCTTGCAAATGCATGCTGTGTGTGCCTCGATGAGGCGATTCTAATGAGTACACACAGCATACATATTCATTATAGAACACCGAAAATATGTCTAAAAGTATCTCGTTATGCCTCCTGGCAGTAAGCTCAGTGGCTCGAACTACCCCTGTCTCGAACAGATTTTCGCGGTCCCAAAGATGTTCGAGCCATAGAAGTTCGACTGTATACGCAAATATATAGTGTCTAGATCTGCTTACTATCTTGTTGAACACAAGGAATGAAATGCATGTTCGAAAAAAAGTTTAGGAATATGATCTGTCTGTACACGACCTCTGTGCGATCGAATCGAGCTGGTCGGGTTATTATCGGGTTGGGATCGTGTAGAGATCGAGTTGATCAAGCGGATCGGGTAGTGATCGAGTAGAGGTCGTATATAAGTCGGGACGATCGAGAAGCGTTCTGGTGAGTAGTCGGCTTGAAATCGTGAAGGAGTCGTGTATGATCCTAAAGGGTCGAAACGGATCGAGAAGCGGTCGGGAATCAATCGTGTAGAAGCCCGATCAAGCAAAGAATAGCCTATTAAAAGATAACGATTACATTAGAGAAGTTAAAAACTATATTAAAGACTTAAAACAACAATATATGATTCCGGTGTATTATTTAGAATACATCTCAAGTAAAGAAAATGATTTTCAGTTAACAATTTCTGATCAACTTTTTTTAGAAACTTTATTAATGGAAATACGTGGCAAAACAATTTCTTATTCCGGAAAGCCTTAAGGACAATTACATATAAGTAGGTTATGGGTAAAAGCTCGGCTGAGTTTGAAAGCGTGCGCGGTTGGCCTATCAGTCATAGAGTTATGGCCCCTTTGTTGCTGAAATTGCCTACTTTGACCTTGAAATCAGCATAATTCTTTGAGTTTTGAATGGATGCTCATGAAACTTCTTAGGCTGAAGATATAAGGTCGGATGAGTTTGAAAAGTGGCATGTTCGGTCTATTTAAGAAATATATCAGCTCTAACTGTGATTTGTTGAGAAATAAATCACAGTTTGGAGGTCAGTTGTAAAGTAGACAAATCACGAGCGCGTAGCGCGCGTGATTTGTCTACTTACAACTGACCGACAAACTGTGATTTATTATCTAACAAATCACTGGCTAGAGCTGACCTATTTCGATTCTAACACGCTGAAACTCGCCAATAATGCTGTTGTTTCCTTCAAATTCTCACAACTTTTTGCCATTGTTAACAGAAATCCCGCCAAAATTATCGACTGAAACACATGCATTTATATCATTTTCTAACGTTTTCGATGCGAGAATATGACGTTACACCGTCTAACGTCAAGGAAATCGACTAGTGACGTCATGAAATCGCAGTTTTTAATGACGTTCAATCGTCACGCTCTTCCTTGCCGTGATTTGTTGTAGAATAAAAAACAGTTATTTTACATTGCCTATAAAGGCGCGCTGTTTTTGAATAGTCATTGATTTATAACCAAATGAGTATTTTTTTATCTAGCACCAGCACATGAACTCAAGGGGAATGAGTACACCTTTAGGAGAGTTAACTCCTGCAAAAGTATTTTTGTCTAACATGTCAATAGGGGTCAACTCTTAAAGAAAAGAATTTGCTCCCGAGGAGCAAATTCTTTCCTTTAAGAGTAGACCCCTATTTCAGTCGGACAGGGCTTATAGAAAAGCGAACAGGAAGTCCCGAAAGTTGTCTCTCTTTGAAAAATGACAGAGAAATCTGCAAAGTGTTTCCATTCCCACTTAAGTTTTAATTTGATTTTCCTGAAACTTACATATAAGCAGACTGGGGATAAAAGCTTGGATGGGTTTGAAAAAAAATAGAAGTGAAGGCAATGATCAGGAATCGATACAATTACCTCACAGCTCCCATCAGAGACACCAAAGGGAAAGAAACACGAACATGAAACAACTAGACCATAATGAAAACGTCACACGCGGAAACCCAAAGGACAGTTCTCGGCCCCGCCCATAGGGGCTTGAAGAAATATATGGGCTGCATGATGCTTCCACGCAGAGCTGAATTCGGCCCGCACACTAGTACTGGTAAACCGCTTAGAGGATCTAAGCCTGTCCAGGAACCGCGGTGCGAGGCGGACCGTCCATGCTAATAAACCCTGTTGGTTTCATTGGGCGACAGGGCTTGAGATGTCATTTCATCTCAATGTCGGGTAAAAGTCCCACTAAATTGGAAGCCAACGTCTTCAAAATGACCTTTACAGTGTTGACGGGGATGTTAAACCTCTAATCAAACAAACAAAAACAAACATTAGGCTTCAAACTGAACGTATAAATATAACCGTATGGATATCTTCGGGATTCGTAGCTTCAACGTAGAAGGACCGAAAGTATTCGAGAGAAGAGGAAATTATTGGCAAATATTGCAGAATTATCATGACTAGCACGTCTTCGATTTGTCATGAAAACTAGCGATCAAATGATGACAGTATGACCGGGGTTTAAAAGAAAACCTATACATCATACTTATCTCACGCCATGTTTTACGAGGGAGACACAACCTTCATTGTTTCTGTATATTAAAACCCTCCGAAAACAGGTCTACTCCGGAAGAAAAGTATTTCCTCTCGAAGGGTCTACTTTAACAGTAAAAACCAATACAGGCATGATTTAGAATTGCGTTGACATAGAAACTTGATATTACATATCAACTTTCAAAAATGTTCTTAAAGGGTCTACTCTTGAAGGAAAGAATATGACGTAACCAACACGCCATAAATTGGGGTTTAACAATGATCCTATATTTTTACATTATGAAAGTTAGTACTTCGCAAATAATTAAAGTCAAAGACCTTTCAGTTTTTCTTTTTATTTTCTGTCCAAGTAAAACGGTCTTTTTTAAAATTTCAATGATACATATTATAACATATCGAAAATCGAAAGCTTCTGAGAGAGGTAGTGTTCAGGGCTAAATCTAGCCCGATATGCACACTGAAGACCACCAAGAACCCGACTGCTACATAACTGAAAACCTAACTGATTTGACATGATTAAACTGGACTTTTTATAAATATGTTTCAGAGTATTCCACAGGCTTTTGTTCTCACGTTAATACAGTTTCTATTTATACCAAATGTCTATCATTAGCTAAAATGTTTAAAGATTTTCAATATCTGTTGGCCACGTGAGCCAACATCTGCAGGGTACTATGCACTCAGACAATGCCTTATATACCCACTTGATTGGTATAGCCGGCAACATGCACCCATATGATTGACGTTTTGTAGATACATTTTAGCTTTTATGTAAGTTGAACTTGTTTTTCTCCCGCCAAATTAGTTAAATACAAGCACATGTTTTCTACGTAATGCATAACTGAGAGGACATTTAAATGTCAGCGGATTTGATTATGCTCCGAGTAAACAACCTCTATGTACATTTGTGGCTTTCAAGTACAAAAATATGTGAAAGATAAAAACGTTTCGATTTTCTAACTGTAAAAGCTTATATAATGTTTCATAGCCAAATCAACATACTCTCTAATAATTTATTACCCATTCAACAGCATATTGGTCATATGAAGTTCTTACAACCCATCAACGTTGTTTCAACTATTCATATAACATGCCTGTGTAACAAAAGTTCATCTGTTTCAATCCATCAGCACTATTTGGACCATTAGGACCACACACCCACGTAACTACGTTACAAGAATTTGTTCTTCTTGAAGAGCAAATTCTTTCCTTCTAGAGTAGACCCATGTTGATATGGAATGCACAAACATTTTTGAAGAAAAGTGTTTCCTTCTCCTTAGTTTATACTAATTTATTTTAGTTCGATTGCGATGGAAGCTTCAAGCTTATTTAATCGCTCTCGAACACTCATTCCGGATGTTTTCACGCGCGCGAGAGAGAGGAAGTGACTATTACACCACCGCTACCCATTTACACCTGGGTGCATGATTGAGGCAGTGTCATTACGTGTCTTGCGCAAGGACACACCTCGATACCGGGCGCCGGATTCGAACGCTCAACCTCTCGATCATTCTCCTTGTGGCAGGTGAATAACAAACCAAAGTACATTGTCATGCTTGGACATCAGAATCAAAGCGCCAAAGGCACTGAAATGACAGATTCTATGAGAAAATCAAAACACTGTGAAAACTTACAGACAACCTTTCTAAAAAGATCTTAAAATTTAGAAAAGTAGTTCTGCAAATTCCATTGTATGATATGTTTGCAGATGTCTATACACCGATGGTATCATGAAATGCCATTCGACGTTTCAAATTTTGGAAAGAAACTATTTACGTTTTCAAAACCAAACATTAAAATTCAAGTTTTAACAATACTACTGGCAATTAGTAATATTTTTGACTGGTCGGATGTGGATACCTCCCCACAAAAGATACTCTATTTTTCACAAAGAGATCGGAGGAGAAAGGCTGGTCAGTCCAGTACATGAATTCCATTTGCTTGAAGACATTTGTGAGTAAGAACAGCACTATAAACCCGCGAGTAATCCTGCTGGATTAGATATCCCGGATTCTGAGCGTAAACAAATAAATGGAACCACGTGAGGCCGACGCACTTGATTGATGTAACGTCTCGCTGTTCAGTTAACGTCCCAGCCATGATCTTGAATGTTCTTAATGTCGCTAGCTACAATAGCTCGACATACCATTTCGCTTATTCCATCCGATATGTCATGCTCTATTACGCACGCGTCGCCTCGGCATACCTTACACCTATGTGTCGAAACATCCCGAAACGACAATCGGCGTGATTCACGCTGAAGTGCGATGTGTCACTGAAACGCATATCACGCTAGTCGCTTAGACGCCAATATACATGTACGTATTTCATGCACCAGCGTAAGTGTTCCGTACTGTGTCGACGTCTAATTTTGGTCACGACAGGGACGTCTAGCTCTCAAAAGTGCATCACATAAGTGCGACGAACAGTGTCAGTGCTTATTAGTCGGTAGTTGAAACCCTTTGTTTATCTACAGGTACAGTGTAGCAGATGCCGGCGGAAATCTGCTTCGCATATGCGTCTGTCGGATGAATCGATCTTGACGTACTGACGTCGGTCTTCCGCTACGCCGACGTCCACTAGCGTCTTCTGTCGATAGTAAGATGTCGCTCCAACAGACAAATAGATCACACACATGTGGCACCCAAAATCAGAGTCAACGCCATCCGCTTTCCGACCAGCTTCTAACTGTCCATTAGAAGCCTCTGTGGTGTAGTGGTTATGCTACTCGCCTTGTAAACCAGGGATCGCAGGATCGATCCCAGACTTCTCCAGACTTTAAACCGAAATATCGTCTCCGTATGACCTTATCTGTTGGTGGGACGTAAAACTCAAACACTCACTCACTCACTCTAACTGTCCAGGGTTTAATGAAAAATGTTGCAATACGTTCTCACTTGATGCTTTTTGAGAACAAAATACAATTTTCTTCTTTTCTAGGCACGACCTTACATCACACATCAAAAGTTTGATCCTGAAAATGTGGTTTCTATCGGTGCTTGTGTGAAGGTGGTACACAGGATCGTTGGCCCCCGCCCATCGGGGCTTAAAGAAATAGATGGGCTGCATGATGCTTCCACGCAGAGCTGAAACCGACCAGCACACGAGTACTGGTAATCTGCTTAGAGGATCTAAGCCTGCCCAGGCAAAGAGGTCCATGCATATAAACCCTATTGGTTTTGATTGGGCGGCAGGGCTTGAGATGCCATTTCATCTCAGTGTCGGTTTAAAGTCCCACAAAATTGGAAGCAACGTCTCCAAAATGACCTATACAGTGTTGACGAGGACGTTAAACCTCAAATCAAACAATACAAAACACAGGATCGTGGCCGGACTGGTAACCATACGTCACGGTTGATTGATTTAACCATTTTAACTTAAGGGCATGGTGCCTAAGCGTGTTGTAATCATGCAATCGTTTGGTTTCAAAATCAAAGCACCGAAAGTGTTGTGGGATGTAGGTTGGGGTAAAAGTCCTGGGATGAGATTAAACTGTTTAATTTAACTATGAAATTCTAAACAAATAGTGAAGATTTTGATAAGAAGCGCGTTCTGCAGCTATACTGGTCTACACTGTTTGCCAAGCTCACCCTATGATTCCAGGATGACCCTCTTCAGTCTTATGGAATACCCTGATCTCACTGCGGCTATTTTCTGCAAGAAAAAGGTTATTCTGAGAAGTCAGTGATAGTCACGTAGACGTTAGCTCTGAATCGGTTTTTTATTAGTAACTTCGGGTCGAATGCCAAACAATCAACCCAAACGTAGCTGCGTCGTTTGTCAGTCTTGGTTACATGTAAGTGTTATCTGTAAAATCTGCACTTGAAAAAATATTCGATCTTGCAAACAATGTAGACTAAGATCAAACGCCACAGAACACGGTGCTGATCTTGTTCTACATTTTTTCATCAGTTACTAAACTTCCGTTAAGTTTAAACGGATCAGTCCAAGTCCTCGTTCATGACCAGCCTGAATTTAGAGACAATCGGCATGAGTGTTGTCAGTGCTTTGATTTATTCACTGCTTTGAGTTTCTGGAGTGTACTCTTTCATCACTGAAGTTGGGCTCGTCCATTCTGCTAAATATGGCACCTAGAATTATATCACAGGACCTACACTGTTTGCATAGGTATCTGTACCATATTCCAGGGTTGAAAGGGACAGCCTTTCTCGCAAAGTCTGATATACACTTAGTTGTAACTGACCTAGACTTGACCTCGAATGTCGGAAAACCCATTAACATTCTGGTCTGCAGCTGACCGGCTGGTCTTTAAGGATTAAATATTGACAGCACTGTTAGAAAACAGTGTAAAACCTGAGCAGATGCCGCATTGATCTAGGTATACAGTCTCGCATGATGCAGCTGATTCATATGAAGTGCTGAATATATTCTCTGAAAGGTAAGAGAAAATCGTCAAGTCGTCTGCTTCAAAAGTTTGTATTGCGAATATAGGATGTACAATTTTGATAACTGCGCCTAACCGGACTACATTTTTGTGCGGACTCATATTTCTTTAGCGGTCAAAGCCGGAAGAAAGTCGTAAGAAAGACTACTTTACAACACGCAGGATAGCTAGAGATGACAGATAGAATCTGTCATTAAAAATCGAATGAATTGTGAAATGCTGTCACGTGACCCATTGACACGCTGTACCTTGTGCGGACTCAATATATATACAATATACCACAGGGGTAACATGCTGAAAACATACCTTTTTGTATCAAATGGAATCTTCCTACTTATATATAGCAGGAGTTCATTTCAAAATTTAGGATTGTGGTTTCTTCTAAATTTAGTTGGAAAATGGTTGAACTTAATGCAAATAATGTAGGCCCTGGTAACACGAGTACTGGTCTAGGCCTGCACTGTTTGCCAAATACCCGTTTTGGGGTTTCCGGTACAAAATGGGTTAAATAATACATGCCTTAAATTAATTTACATTCTTTTCCTCAAAATTCACAAATTGAATATTACAGAGAAGATTAACTGAAATAAATATATGGAACATTAAGTTCATCATTGAAAAAAGAAAATAATCATAATAAGTACATTTTACGGGGAAATAACTGGCAGTTGGCTGCCAGTGCATTAGCGTTACTTTTCTTTGCACATATATTTTTTTGCGGAAATTGTCTTGCAAGATGGTCAAGTCTGCGTAGAGTTAACCCTTATCTTGCTGTTCACGACAACCCCTATCTTTTCAAACAGTGTAGATCCAGATCAGATGGCTTCTGATCAGGATCTACACTGTTTGGCATTCAGTTTATGAATTTGTAGCAATAAATTACATCAAGTAATTTGATCGGTTGATAGACAGAAATGGGTGTGGCTTATATGAATATTCAGCAAGATAATGGTTAACACTAGGTTAGCAAAACAGAAGTGAAGGCAATGATCAGGAATCATTACAATTAACCCGCACGTCCCATCAGAGACACCAAAGGACATGAAATAACTAGATCCCAGTGGAAACATCAATAGCGGAACGCCTAAAGGACAGTTACTTTCCCACAAAATGACAAATTGGTTATCCAAAACAAAAAGATATAAGCGATGCACACACTCAAAGACAATCCATAACAAAATAAGCCGCGACAGAAGAACCGTCGCCTTGGAACGTTCAGTGAAAACAATTTCAATGGGGTGAATAAGCCACAATTCCCGCCCTTACTTTCGTCGCGAGTTTAGACAAATTATTTGTTCAGTCTGCACTCATCAGTGCAACATCTCCGAGAACACAAAAATCACAAAAATCAAACAACTACAGAGATGCAACAACGGTGAGCGCTCGACAGCATGAGACCCATGAAATGCTGGCGCAAAAGAAAAGTATGTGGAAATAAGTCCAAATACTCTATTGAAAAGAGGGGTTTAGAAAAGGACAGCTAATTTTCCACATTTTTCTCAAAAACATAGATTGTTGTAGCTTGTTAGAATCGTCTCATTTAGGCGGTTCTAACGAGCATCAATTATCTTTCTTTGAAACAGAAATAAGAAGAGTACAGCACATTTTCCTCAGATAATAGCAGTTTTAGAGTCATGAATGAATGCCCTTTGTCGCGTAACGAGTATAGTCCTATATTAAGACCACCTTTGGGACTGTTCAAAAGTGGTCTTTAAGACCACTTTTTAACAGTTCCAAAGGTGGTCTGGCAGTTTTAGAGTCATGAATAAATGCCCTTCTTTGCGTAATGAGTATAGTCCTATATTAAGACAAACTTTGGGAATGTTCAAAAGTGGTCTTCAAGGCCACTTTTGAAGAGTTCCAAAGGTAGTCTCTGACCAGAGGACACAGTATGCAAAAACCACAAAGAAAGAATAACTGCAACCTACTAAATAATCTTTTTAAGCAAAACTAGTCTAAATTTTAGGTGGTCTTTATAGCGGAATTTACTATTTACTGTATCTTTCACCCAGCGACAAAGAGCACGTTTACAACCCGCGCGTTACGTCATGGTATATGAAGTGACGTCAACAGATGAGAAACTGTTGAAAACTAAAATAAACGGAATTTAAAGACTTGACGTTTTTCTTTTTCCGTTGGATATCGTTCAAAAATGGCAGCTTTACACATAAATGTGTCTTATCTTTGCTCAAAAACAAATAGATGTATATAGATTGTTCATACGCTATATAGAATCACTATTAAAACGGTTCTAACGAGCACCGACAATCAGCATACACACCATGTCACACACACACACACACACGCACGCACGCGAGCGCGCAAGCACATGGAGAAAGAGGGGGAGAGGTTTATCGTTTCTTTTAATTCCACACTTACTTTTGCGTAGATTCTTATATATCAGAGAGAGAGAGAGAGAGAGACAGAGACAGAGAGACAGAGAGAGAGAGAGAGAGAGACAGAGAGAGAGAGAGAGAGAGAGAAAGGAGGGGGTGCGGAGGTCAAAACATGTTTACAACCTTTATGTTTTTCATTATTTACGTTTTCTTCCTAACTTGTGACAGGGAGAGGAATGTGACCTCACGCTGTTTTATGAATGAAAAGGTGAAAATTTAATTAAAAAAATACAATTCATGGTTCACTGAGCCTGTCGAAGTAAACATGTGGTTTTCACCAGGGCTAGGTTGTGCAATGCGGAGGCTCGGACAATTTGTTTGATTTGTTTGATTTGAGGTTTAACGTCCCCGTCAATACTGTAAAGGTCATTTTGGAGACGTTGCTTCCAATTTTGTGGGACTTTTACCCGACATTGAGATGAAATGCCGTCTCAAGCCCTGTCGCCAAATGAAACCAAAAGGGTTTATAAGCATGGACGGTCCGCCTCGCACCGCGGTTCCTGGACAGGCTTAGATCCTCTAAGCGGTTTACCAGTACTAGTGTGCGGGCCGGAATCAGCTCTGCGTGGAAGCATCATGCAGCCCATATATTTCTTCAAGCCCCTATTGGCGGGGGCTGCGAAGAGGCCCGGAAAAACAGTCTATGATAAGACCATTAAGATGCAATGTAACACAACCGTGCGACAATGTGCATTCTTCCACATCGCCGCTAGGGTTACTTTTCTGATAAAAAGATGTAATATTATACTCCAAAAAGGTTGTATGTGCTCATTAGAACGCCTCAATGAGGCGGCTCTAACGAGTACCCACAGCCTATGTCTTTGGAGGTGCCCATTAGAACTGCCTCATTGTATTTGAGAGGGTGTTCATTTCACCGTCTTGGTTTTTTTGTTTGTTGGACATTAAAACGCCTATACAATTACATTGCCACCTTTATCGCCGAAAAAAATGAAAATGTTACGATGAAAAAATGTGATATTTTTCTTATTTCTGCTCAAAATATAGATTCTGGGCACTCGTTAGAACCGCCTCATCGAGGCGGTTCTAACGAGTAGCCACAATCTATATTTTAGAGCAGAAATAAGAAAAATAAGGTATACCCCCGGAAACCCAAGTTTTACTATATAAAAGTGGGGTTCAAGGGGGTCAAAATTATATAGGCGTGTTTTCGTGATTAGTTGAGATTTTACGTCCCCGTCAACACTATTAATGTCATTTTGGAGACGTTGCTTCCGATTGTGTGGGACTTTTACCTGACATTGAGATGAAATGACATCTCAAGCCGTGCCGGCCAATGAAACCAAAAGGCTTATATGCATTGGACGGTCTGGCTCACACCACTTTGCCTGGGCAGGCTTAGTCTTTCTAAGCGTTTACCACTACTCATGTGTGGCCAGTTGCAGCTGTGCGTGGAAGCACCGTGCAGCCCATGTATTTCTCCAAGCCCCGATGGACGGGGGGCCAAAAAAATAATGTTTATCAAAGTAAACACCAGTTTTCTCTATACATTGTGTGGTTTAGAGAGGTGTTCATTTCACGGACTTGTTAACGTGGCGTTTCGAGCACACTCAATTAGATTTTGAAGCATAAATGGGAAAATATCACACATTTTCAGAGGAAACACTCCTTTTTGAGACGAGAAAGATAGGGTTTTCTTGCACACCAGACAAGGAAATCCGTGATTTTACCCTTGGATATAAATTTATGATCTGACCCTGGTGTTCCGACCCAGGCAACAAACATAAATGCGCTTCAATTCTATTCAAATGCCGGAACTACTTCCGCACTACTTTTATTTTGTAAACAATATACATGTGCGAGCTGTCAAAACTAACCGGAGGTGTTGTGCAAGAAAAAGAATTCAATATGGGGTTCTATTGTAGATGGGCGTTTCCATCCCTCGGGTTGGAAACGCTCATCTACAACAGAACCCCATATCAGATTCTTATACTCTCACATCTTGATCATGAAATCTTTTCTACGGTCATTCTCTCTCTTCCGCTGATTCAAGAAGGGCGGTTGTCAGTTTCTGGCGAAAGAATGTGCACTGTACTGGTTAACCGCTTACGGATAAGCTTGCACAGGAAAAGTGTGGATAGGTAAACTGACCGGCCCAAAAATGACCTAAATAGTGTTGACTGGGCCGTTAAACCCCAAAACAAACAAACATAATCTCACATCGGCGTTTGTCATTTCATTAATGGAATAATATTGCAAGTTTATTGCCAATGCCGTGTTTGGTACTCGTCACGAAAACACGTCTATTTAATTTTGACCCTCTTGAACCCCACTTTTATATAGTAAACTGGGGTTTACAGGGATAAATCTTATTTTTTAGCTCGGCTGTTTTCGAAGAAAACGACGAGGTATTGACATAGCTCAGGCGTTGTCTGCGTCGTCGTCGTCGTCGTCTGCGCCGTCGTGCAAAAACTTGGACATTTTGCAATACCTCTGTCATTACTGAACATATTTACATGTACTTGAAACTCGGACTAGTTGTTCATTATGAAAAGGGGAACCCTTACCAATAGGTGAGGTAAACCTCAAAATAGTTTTGGCACAGTTATGCCCTTTTTTCGACTTAGAATTTTTGCAGCCAAGCGTTGGCACCTGCATGCGGTGCTCTTGTCTTATTTCTGTTCTAAAATATTGATTGTGTGTACTCGTTAGAACCGCCTCGATGAGGCGGTTCTAACGAGCACCAACAATCTATATTTTGCGCAGAAATAAGAAAACTATCACAATTTTTCACCTGAAAATTGTTGTTTTTTTGGCGAACAAATTTACAATGTATTTGAATAGGCGTGCTTTCGTAATGCCTTTTATTTCCGGATAAGGCCAAAAAAAAAAAAAAAATAGGTGTGTTTCAGGTTTCAGCTTGAAAAAAATTAGGTGGGGAAGGTCGATTTAATTTTTTTTTTATCTTAATTTTTTTATTTTGTTTATACACTGTATAGAGCATTTCTGCGGAAATAGTAGTAGTAAACACCAAAACGCTCGGAAACTGACCGAATTAGAACAAATAAACCGCACGCAACCGCTCGCGTAGCTCCGAGTCGTTTCGCCCTGCGATTTTTTTTTTTTTTTTTTTTTTTTGGCAATAAAAAATTTAGGGTCGGGCCTAAAACTTAGGTAGGGTCGGGAAACCTGAAACACACCTATTTTTTTTTTTGGCCTAAGGTAAATTAAGTGGCCCATCCAGGATAAGGATTGAACTTGGCCTATAAGGATAATATGTAATCGAGCTTATTGATGAAAATCCTTTGGGATAAAAAAGGTATTAAGTGCGTCAATGCAGTAATACCTGAACCATTTTCTTTCCAATTTTTCATACAAGCGTGTACGGAACCCGGGAAGGGACATGCATTTTTTAAATATTTTCTGTGAACAAGATATTAAGTTGTGCGAACAAGATATTAAGTTGTGCGAACAAGATAATAAGTTGAGCGCACAAGATATTATGTTGTCTGCACAAGAACTATCTTATGCAAACAAGATAATAAGTTGTGCGCACAAAATATTATGTTGTCCGCACTTCGCACAATATAATATGTTGTGCGCACAACAGATTATCTTGTTCGCACAAGATATTAAAATAAACTGCATGTCCCTTACAGGGTTCCGTATATACGAGCACAGACGTCTTGTTTGTATTAGTTAATAAAAGGGCTTCCATGCTCATTTCGAGGGTTTCTGGCCTAATTTTATAAATATAAAATGCACGTGAAATGTAAATCCTTTCTTTTTTTTGCATACCCGGCCTTTGTTAATGGAATAATATTGCAAGTTTATTGCCAATGCCGTGTTTGGTACTCGTCACGAAAAGACGTCTATTTAATTTTGACCCTCTTGAACCCCACTTTTATATAGTAAACTGGGGTTTACAGGGATAAATCTTATTTTTTAGCTCGGCTGTTTTACGAGGGCTGATGCATGTGTGGCTCGAGGACTGATGTGGAATATGATATGAAAAATGCCATATCATAATCTATCTATTATATATTACCAAACCTTTGTCCTTCTAAAACATTTAAAAGAATAGCTTGCATCGGGGCTTGGAAAAATAGACTGGGCTGCAAGATGCTTCCACGCAGAGCCATGTTCCAATTAAAATCATCACGCAGAGCCATGTTCCAATTAAAATCATCACGTGAACAAGTCCGTGAAATGAAGACCCCCCTATACCCCATTTTATATATAGTAAACTGGGGTTTACGGGGGTATACATTATTTTTCTTATTTCTGCTCCGAGACATAGGTTGTGGGTACTCGTTAGAACCGCCTCATTGAAGCGATTCTAACGAGCGCCCACAACCTATGTTTGCAGTATTTATAAGAAAAATATCACGGATTTTCAACAGAAAAATGGCCATTTTGGAGATGTGAAAAAATGCACTATGTCGCACGGGTGTGTTATCGTAATGTAAAATTCTACTTTACGATAACACACTCATGCGCTAAAATAGCATTTACTTACCTCTTGACGTAGCATTTTTCGTACGATTTTTTCTTTCATATTTTTCTTATTTCTAAACCAAAGATAGATTGTGGGTGCTTGTTAGAACTGTCTCAATGAGGCGGTTCTAACGAGTACCCACTATGGTTTTGAGCAAAAGCGCCGGGAAAATAATGTGTACCCATGTGAAACCTGCTTTCCGTATATAAAGTGACGTTAACAGGGGTGTCATTTTTGTTTGGTTTTACATCCCGTTCAAGAGTATTTCACTTATTTCGAGTCGTCGTTAATAAGAGGTGGGCGAAAATCGGAGTATCCAAATGACCTGAACTTGGTGTCTCCCATGTGAGCCAAGCGAACTATGACGCCAATACACGGACGTGTTAACCCATATCTGACAATGGAATCTTCCACCTGGACCATTTCCAATTATAGTGGTGTCAGGTTTGTTTTTGTTTGTAGCAAATTTTACAAACACAGATGTTCTTTAAGCAAACCCTGTAGACCCAGATAAGACGCCGCAGAACGCGGCGTTTGATCTTGGTCTGCAGTGTTTGCCAATGTCTCAGAAAAGGGCCGCTTGGCATATATGGGTTAACCATAATATGGCAGGTCCCACACAGACCCTCTGTCCTCGGGCTGATATGGAGATCTTGGGTTTGCGTGATGTTTGTCAGAAATTATCATATTTCACGTTTCATTTGATACACCATATCCGCCCGAGACTCCCAGATCAGTCCGAGGGCTGATGCATGTGTGGCTCGAGGACTGATGTGGAATATGATATGAAAAATGCCATATCATAATCTATCTATTATATATTACCAAACCTTTGTCCTTCTAAAACATTTAAAACAATAGCTTGCATCGGGGCTTGGAAAAATAGACTGGGCTGCAAGATGCTTCCACGCAGAGCTGAAACTGACCGCGCACATGAGTATTGGTGAACCGCTTAAAAGGCCTAAGCCAGCCCTGGCAAAGTGGTGCGAGTCGGACCATCTAAACTGTATGCATATAAACCATTTAGCTTTCATTGAGCCACCGGGCTTGGGGTGTCATTTCATCTCAATGTCTGGTAAAAATCCCACAAAGTTGGAAGCAACGTCTCCAAAATGACCTAAATAGTGTGGACGGGGACATTAAACCCCAAGCCAAACAATTAAACCATAGTATGATAGATTCCATGCAGACCCTCTGCCCTCGGGCTGATATGGAGATCTTGGGCTTGCGCGAAGTATGATATGAAATTAGTTGTTGAAAATTGTTCTATTCAAACTCGTTCACTGAGGGCGCTACATGTAATAGCATATGCATAACATGTTCAAGTTTATGGCATTTTGGGGTGTGGAAAAGGTTACTGAGGTCATCTGAAATCGAATTTGTTTAAACCCATTTTATTTTGAATGGAATCATCCGACTCATATTTAGCGGAGTTCATTTCGTACATTTGTTATTTTGGGATGTCAGGTTACTACTTTTTTTCTATATTTATTTTTTCATTTACCTTTTTTTTTATTTTACTCTTTTGCAAACAGTGACGGCTCAGATCAGACGCCGCAGAACGCGGCGTCTGATCTGGGCCTGCACTGTTTGACAGTCCCCCGTTTTGAGAAATTTTGTATAAAATGGGATAATAGCTGAATACTGTTTGGGTATTTGAAGCCCATTAGTCTTTCATGAGTGAGCCCTTAAAATACTTGCGATCATGCTATCAATGATATTAACTTGCCTATTGATCCCAAACGTGTCTGGCCACACCAAAATATTCTTCTATTTATCACTTTGTCAAAAATATTAAACGCTGCAGTTCGTTAATCGGGCAGAAATCAGAGACGACGGGTTTAAAAGATCTATAAGTCAATTACAAGCAATCATACCGTTCGGTAAATAAGTTCGAAAAATGGAAAATATGAAAAGGTGACTTATGATTATAGTAAAATCTGTCTTAGTGGCCACTTTTAACATTACGAAGAAACGCCTATACAAATACATTGTTCATTTTTCAGCCGAGGAAAAATTGTGAATTTTTTTTCTGCTCAAAATATAGATTGTAGGTACACGTTTGAACCGCCTCATTGAGGCGATTCTAACGGGTATCCACAATCTATATTTTAGAACAGAAATAAGAAAAATAAGGTTTACCCCAGTTTTGCTATATAAAAATTGGGTTCAAGGGGGGTCAGAATTATAGGCGTGTTTTCGTGATGGAAAGAGGATATTACATGAGTGTTCTCCCTTCCGCTGATTTAAGAAGGGCAGGTGTCAGTTTCTGGCGAAAGCAATCTGATTGAAACCCGATCTAAGCTGAACTATGTACGCCTTGGCGAGGCGGTTCTAACGAGCACCCACAATCTAACTGCCTCGGCGAGGCGGTTCTAACGCATATCTACAATCCAATCTCTGTTTTTGAGCAGAAATAAGAAAAATAATGTATACCCTTGTACATCCTAGTTTTACTGTATAAAAGTGGGCTTAAGTGGATCATAATTATATAGGCGTGAGAGGGACAAGTGGCAGTTTTCGGCAAAATAATATGCACTATTGTGTGGTTAGGTAAAATAACCGGCTCGCCATAATCTTAATAGTATTAACCGTACCATTAACTTTTCAAATCAAGTAACCAAATGCTCCTATCAAGTTTTTTTTTTTTTTTTCACAGTTCATGTACACCAGAGTTGTGAATGTTTTATTCAAGCAGTGCTTATTTGCATTCTTTTTCAAACAGACTGAAAAAAAAAATCACACACAAAAGCGCGTAAATCTTTTTTTCCACCATTGACGTAAATATTGAAGATATCCATTCATGGTCAATTTGAATCATAGAGTTCATCCGAGGTGATTGTATTATGAAACCTGCTATAAATCAAGCATGCTTGCCTGACCTCGAACTACCCTCTATTTCGAAACATCATATTAACAAATCCAGGCAATGAATCCTCTCACAACATTACGAAAACACGCCTATACAAATGCATTGAAAACTTTACCGCCGAAAAAAAGAAGAAAATTATACGTCGAAAAAATTGTGATATTTTTCTTATTTTTGCTCAAAATATAGATTGTGGGTATTCTTTAGAACCGCCGATGAGGCGGTTCTAAAGAGTACCCACAATCTATATTTTGGAGAAGAAATAAGAAAAATAAGGTTTACGCTGTAAACCCCAGTTTTACTATATAAAAGTGGGGATCAATGGGGTCAAAATTATATAGGCGTGTTTTCGATGTCATCATGCAAACAAGTCCGTGTAAATTAACACTTCTGTAAAACCCCGCTTTGTAAAGAGAAAGCTGGTGTTTATAGGTGTGATGAGGCGGTTCTAAAGAGTACCCACAATCTATATTTTGGAGAAGAAATAAGAAAAATAAGGTTTACGCTGTAAACCCCAGTTTTACTATATAAAAAAGGGGATCAATGGGGTCAAAATTATATAGGCGTGTTTTCGATGTCATCATGCAAACAAGTCCGTGTAAATTAACACTTCTGTAAAACCCCGCTTTGTAAAGAGAAAGCTGGTGTTTATAGGGGTACACAGTATATTTCTTATTTCTGCGCCAAGACATAGGTTATGGGTACCGCGGTTCTAACGAGCATCCACTACCTATGTTAGATGTATGAATAAGAAAATATCACACATTTCAACCAGTATACTAATAACCATTACGAAAACACGCCTATATACAAATACATTGTAAAGTATAATGCCGAAAAAAAGAAGAAAATTGTAAGAAGAAAAAGTGTAATATTTTTCTTACTTCTGCTCAAAATATAGATTGTGGGTATTCGTTAGAACCGCCTCATCGAGGCGGTTCTAACCAATACCCACAATCTATATTTTAGAGCAGAAATAAGAACAATAAGGTTTACTCCCGTAAACCCCAGTTTTGCTATATAAAAGTGGGGTTCTATAAAGGTGTGTTTTCGCGATGCCGTTTTGGTGATATGACAGTGTGTGTGTGTGTGTGTGTGTGTGTGTGTGTGTGTGTGTGTGTGTGTGTGTGTGTGTGTGTGTGTGTGTGTGTGTGTGTGTGTGTGTGTGTGTGTGTGTGTGTGGTTGTGTGTGTGTGTGAATTCGGGTTTAACGTCGCTTTCAACAATTTTTCAGTCATATCACGACGGTGTCTGGTTGCGACAGGGAGATCAATGCTCACTTTTATAGTGCTGCCTCATTGAAGTATCATGTCCCAGACACATAACATGATACCACACCCAGTCACATTATCCTGACACTGCGTCGACCAGTCCTAGCTCTACCCCGTAAATCTGAGTGCCAAGCGATGAGCAGCTAGTACCATTTTTAACGACTTTGGTATGACGCGTTCTCCGGAGCGGACACTCTACCAACTGAGATATCGGGGCCGGTACAAGGTGATATGACAGAATGCCCTATGTTACACGGGTGTGTTAAATATCGGTAATGAAAATCCCACTTATACAGAGAAAAATTATTTTTTTTTATACGAAATCAAGGTTCTTAATAGCCGCGCTATTCTTATAATTGTGTAAAAGGGTCTGTATTGGATTCATATGTTGGGCTAGGCAAACACTGCTGACCCAGATCAGACGTCGCTTTCTTGCATACCAGATAAGGAAATCTGTGGTTTTATCCTGGGATAGATATTCTGTTCTAACCCCGGTGTTCTTACCCAAAATCGAATATTCTCGCGTGTTTGATAAATGCCGTGGTTGATTGATTGATTGATTGAGTGATTGACTGATTGATTGATTTGGGATTTAACGTCCCCGTCAACACTATTTAGATAATATTGGAGACGTTGCTTCCTATTTTGTGAGACTTTTAACCGACATTGAGATGAAATGACATCTCAAGCCCTGCCGTCCAGTGGAACCAAAAGGGTTTATATGCATGGACGGTCCGACTCGCACTATTTTGCCTGGCCAGGCTTAGAGCCTCTAAGCGGTTTACCAGTACTCATGTGTGCGGTCGGTTTAAGCTCTGCGTGGAAGCATCATGCAGCCCAATCTGTTTCTTCAATCCCCGATGGGCGGGGTCGACAAATGCAGTGGTTGAATACGACCTCATATGCGCCGTTGACGTCACAGCACGTAACGTGACGTCACTAAACATCACTTTAGTGTCATTTGACTGCAGTATTAAAAATCCGCGCTAAGAAATGGAAGGTATGCAAGAAAAAGAATCCTATATGGGTGTGAGGGTTTGATAGAAAAATCAGTTCTTCGGGATCACTGTTAGGCATCACTCGGCAAGCCTCTTGATGCCGGACAGTGACCCTCAGGACGGAGAGTTCCATCCATCCCTCACACCCATTAAAGATTCTTATATTCTTACCCAGATCAGGGTCTATACTGTTTGCTACAAAAACCACAGGAATTGAAGGGTTAAACGAATCAATCTATAAAATGTAAGTCCCCGTTCAGAACCGCTCTCCCATTGTGCACTCAGAGACAACCGATCCGCCACTGCCGTAGATGCTTTGTTTATTGCAATGGCCATATGTTAAGCGCAAGGCAAAGACTCTAATCAGACTGCGCATCAGTGCAGTCTGATTAGAGTATTTGCTGTGCGCGAATGTACGGAGTTGCATTTCGGCCCCCGCCCATCGGGGCTTGAAGAAATATATGGGCTGCATGATGCTTCCACGCAGAGCTGAATCCGGCCCGCATACTAGTAGTGGTAAACCGCTTGGAGGATCTAAGCCTGTCCAGGCAAAGCGGTGCGAGGCGGTCCGTCCATGCTTATAAACCCCATTGGTTTCATTGGGCGACAGTGCTTGAAATGTCATTTCATCTCCATGTCTAGTAAAAGTCCCACACAATGTAAGCAATATCTCCAAAATGAATAAATGGTACTGACGGGGACGTTAAACCTCAATTCAAGCAAACCAACATAAGGTGTCGTAGACGAATGCCTTGGTCCTTCGTATTTCGAATGAGATTTCAAACCGAGGTCCCATCTCAGAACGACTGAACGGCCAGGCAAAGCGGTGCGAGTCGGACCTTCCATGCTTCTAAACCCTATTGGTTTCAGTGGGCGGCAGGGCTTGAGATGTCATTTCATCTCAATGTCAGGTAAAAGTCCCACTAAATTAGAAGCAACGTCTCCAAAATGACCTTTACAGTGTTGACGGGGACGTTACACCTCAAATCAAACAAACAAATTCATTGGGCGACAGGACTTGAGATGTCATTTCATCTCAGTGTCGGGTAAAAGTCCCACAAAATTGGAAACAACGTCTCCAAAATGACCTGTAGAGTGTTGACGGGGACGTTAAACCTAAAATCAAACCAAACCAAACGAAGTCGCATTTTCATCTGTCACAGCTCATGTACTTACTGGGTCGAGCATAATTTTGGAAATATTTTTATATGGCCGATTGCATTATCGGGTGATTGCCTCTTTACAAATAAAATGGGTGGTCGGACAATAAAAGATAATTTTGATGGCGTGATAAAAGGATGTTTCAAGGCGAAGACACCCACCTGGTAAATTTGTCCCTCCATTTTGCAAGGGAGGCAACTGCACTGAACTGAACTTCTCTGAAATTTTACTGACGATTTGTTTGTTTGTGTTAAGGTTTTACGTCCCCGTCAACATTATTTAGGTCACTTTCTTCCGGTTTCGTGGGACTTTTACGCGACATTGAGATGGAATGACATCCCAGTGAAACCAAAACGGTTTATTGTATCGACGGTCCGACTCGCACCACTTCGCCTGGGCAGGCTTAGACCTTCTAGGTGGTTAACCACTACCCATGTGCGGTCAGTTTCAGCTCTGCGTAAAAACACCAAGCAACTCAATCTATTTCTCCAAGCCCTGATGGGTGGGAGTGGGTTGGGGCTTGGTGTTTTGCTGAACTGAAAAGCATTGTTTCTGACGATACATGTACGCATTTGTGTTGAGGTTTTACGTCCTATTTACTTCATTTGGGATACGTTCCTTCCGTTTTTGTGAGACGTTTACCCAACATTGAGATGAAATGATATCTCAAGCCCGACCGCCCAAAGAGACTGCTAGGGCTAAAAGAGGACTCGTACCACTTTTTTCTCGGCAGATTTAGGCCTTGTAAGCGGTTTATCAGTACTCAAAAGATTGGCCAGTATCAGCTCTGCGCGGAAGCACCATGCTACCCGATTTATTTCTACAAGCCCCCAATGGACTTGGTGGGATAATGCATGTATGTCTATACATTCATTCACCAGGACCTGAGAAATCGAAAATCAGTCCGCACCTCTCACCAAAGCACACCATCCTTGAGCGACTGATTTTTATTTGGGTTTTGTGGTCTTTATTTTTTTTTTTCAAGATTCTTTAATATATTTCGAGTCGACCGTTTATTAGAGGTTGGCAAAACTGTAGTATGTGGAGAACAAAAACAAAAAGCTTACTTTCCGTTGCAGCACTTGACGTCTCACATTTTACCCGAGCGAGGCTCGTACGCACAGCGGCGAGAGGCCGTCTGATTAAGAGACATCGCTCCTACCCACTAGGTCATGGACGCCCTTTACCAGAGGAAAACGTCGAATCTGGAAGGGCTTTCGAATCTCTACTGGATTTGGGAAATAAGCGAGCCCTTGAAAAGGTCGGTATGTGCAGTAGGGCTTTGAAAAGCAAGTGAATGGTGGTGTTTGCAATGGCTGACTTGGGGGATAACACCACCCTCCTCTGGGATACTGGCAACACTATTTTAGACATGAGTCTTCTGTCTCTCCCTCTTTAATTAACCCTTGTCCTGCTGAGCCCGGATACGTCTTATCTTTCAAACAATGAAGATCCAGATCAGATGGCTTCTGAGGAAGCCATCGGATCAGGATCTACATTGTTTGCCATTCAGATTGTGGATCTGTTGCAATAATTTGCATCAAGTAGTCTAATTGGTTGATAACTGGTAGTGGGTGTGGCGTATATGAATATTCAGCAGGACAAGGGTTAAGAAATTCCCATCTTAATTCTTTGATAGGGGATCACAGGAAAAAGAAACATAGACATGATTTACAACCAAAACATGGTGTGACATGACACGACACGACATGATATGACAGGATATGATATGATATGACATGTCATCACACGACACATGACATGACATGACATGACATGGCATGACATAGCATAGCATGACATACCATTACATGGCATAACATGCCATGGCATGGCATGTAACGACATGACAGAGCATATCAATAATATCACAGCATAGCGTAACGTAACGTAAAGTGATGCGACGTAACGTAACGTAACATAACACAATTCAACACAGCGCAGTACACCACATCATAACATCACATAACATATGGGCCCCGTCAAGCGATTTTGGTACCTATCGCCTATGCGAGCAGCGAAGGTTCAGGCGAGCCTGCGCATACGCGCAGTCTCGCCAGAACCTTCGTTGCTCGCTCATTTAAGCAGTGAATCAAGAGGAACCTTCAGACAGAAAGCCATATCCCTGGCCCCTCTGAATGGCTGGGCATGCGCAGTTAAAATTTGTCATGACGGAATACTCGAAGACACAAATTCGCTTGGCGGGGCTCATATAACTTTTCCTTCATCATTTCATTTAAAATAACAGACCAATACGGATACCTATGCAAGCAGTATAGATCCAGATGAGACCCTACATCAGGCTGTACACTTTTTGCCAGTCTTTTGATGATTTAAACCCTTATTTACATTACTGGTCTTATTCACAGATTGATTTGTTTGTTTGCTTGTTTGATTTGAGGTTTAACGTCCCCGTCAACACTGTAAAGGTCATTTTTGGAGACGTTGCTTCCAATTTTGTGGGACTTTTACCCGACATTGAGATGAAATGACATCTCAAGCCCTGTCGCCCAATGAAACCAATAGTGTTTATTTGCATGGACGGTCCGCCTCGCACCGCGGTTCCTGGACAGGCTTAGATCCTCTAAGCGGTTTACCAGCCGGATTCAGCTCTGCGCGGAAGCATCATGCAGCCCATATATTTCTTCAAGCGCCTATGGACGGGGGCCGGATTGAAGTGTCAGCTCAAGAAACACAGGGATGAAAGGGTTGAAGTACTGTAAAATTCATATACATTACGATAACACACCCGTAAGACATAGTGCATTTTTCACATCTCCAAAATGGCTACTTTTCGGATGAAAATCCGTGATATCTTTCTTATTTATACTGCAAACATAGGTTGTGTGTGTTCGTTAGAACCGCCTCATTGAGGCGGTTCTAACGAGTACCCACAACCTATGTCTTGGAGCAGAAATAAGGAAAATAATATATACCCCCATAAACCCCAATTTTCCCTATATAAAGTGGGGTGTAAGGGGGTGTTCATTTTAACAGACTTGTTCACGTGATGTTTAGACCACCTTCACAGTCCCAAAGGTGGTCTCTACCAGAGGACGTTGTGTGTAGAAAACGTGAAGAAAGATTAACTGCGCCCTTCTATATAAGCTTTTTAAAGCAGAATTAGTCTTAATTTTAGGTGGTCTTAATAGCGGTTAACCGATTGACCAATCTTTAACCATTGGTCTATCTATGTACACTATCTCCGACGTGGCGCATTATGAGAATCTTACATGGGTGTGAGGGTGGATGGAAAAATCCGTCCCGAGGGTCACTGTCCGGCGTCACGAGGCTTGCCGAGTGATGCCGGACAGTGATCTCGAGGGAAGGATTTTTCTATCCACCCTTCACACCCGTATCTATGTACACTATCTCCGATGTGGTGTATTATAAGAATCTTACATGGGTGTGAGGGTGGATGGAAAAATCCGTCCCGAGGGTCAGCGTCCGGCATCACGACCCATGTAGGATTCTTTTTCTTGAATACCTGCAATTTTTTAGTGTGGCTTTTTAATACAGCAGTCACTTCGGTTGCCGACGTCCGCCATATTGTGATGACAGTGACGTCACGTACCGTGCTGTGACGTCAACCTGAACGACGGCGCGTATGAGGTCGTATTCAACCACAGTGCATTTATCAAACACGCGAGAATATTCGATTTTGAGTACGAACACCAGTGCTAGAACAGGGTTTCTATCCCAAGCTAAAACTATGGATGTCCTTATCTGGTGTGCAAGAAGATAAGAATTTTACATGGGTGTGAGGGGTGGAAAGAAAAATCCGTTCCACGGGTCACAGTCCGGCATCACGAGGCTTGCCTCGTGATGCCGGACTGTGATCCCGAGGGATGAATTTTCTAACCACCCCTCACACCATGTAAGATTCTTTTTCTTGCATACAGTTCTTAACAATGCAGTCACTTGGGTTGCCGACGTCTGCCATATTCTGATGACAATGGTGTAATATTTAGTGACGTCACGTAGCTTGCTGTGACGTCAACTTTAACGGCGGCGCATATGCGGTCGAATTCAACCAGTGCATATCAAACACGTGAGAATAGATTTTTACTGTGTCCCTGGGTACGAAAACCAGAACAGAACTTCTATGCCAGGCTAAAGCTATGGATTTCCTTATCCGGTGTGCAAGAATGTTTGTTTATGGATACAAAAGGGAATTTTCACAAGGGCAGAAGAATAAAAGCGGTTTTCTTTTGTATGATTTTCATTGAGAAAATTTTACAATGAAATAAGCAAAGGTTCGTCAATGATTAAAACCACAAACCACAGACACTCAAACCATTACCATTACTTACCTAAGTTTATCCTTGTAACCTAGTTCAATCCGCATGTGGAAAAGGGTGGAATTTTAATATACTCGGCATACTTTTGGTCGATTGTCAATCGATCCAAATTTCCTTGTCTATATACAAGTACATATACTGTACAAAGGCGCATAGAAGCCTCCGTGGTGTCGTGGATACGCTACTCGCTTTGTAAACAAGGGATGGCAGGATGCTACTCGCTTTGTAAACAATGGATGGCAGGACTTCTCCAGACTTTCGGATGGGTCTTTAAACCGAGGTCCCGTCTCCGTATGACCTTAGCTGTTGGTGGGACGTAGAACTCAAACACTCACTCACTCACAAAGGCGCATAAACTGTTGATGTCCATGGGACTTACATTGACCAATAAGGTAAAGGAAAATAAAGACCCACAAGTACACCAACCTTTGCAAACGCGTCACTGTAAAAAATTAGCGTTTATTATACCTAAAGACAGAGTAAAGTTTACACTAAAACTCGTGTGAATTCGAACCATACACCATTTTGGGTGTAAAATGTAACTTTGAGTAACAATACACTGATAACTTGTATAGTTTACTCAAAATTTTGTGTGGCACTGCAAATTTGGTGTTTGGTGCATCGATTCTATAAAACAAGTGTTACGTTTCGTATCAATTGGTATTTGAAATAATTATTACACTATTGATGGCGTAAGGTTTGCTACTAAATAGGGTAATTTTAGTCATACTACAGTGTAACATTTTTCGAAGATTGGTGTAACTGTGAACATTACACTTTTTCCAGTGTAACTAAGTATCGGTGTAATATTTCTTCAAATGATGGATAATATTTTGTTATGTTCAGTGTAAAAAAGTAATTACACTCTCAAAGCGTTATCTCTCCAGTTTATCGGTGCTTTGCTGCATCAATACTGGTGTTTTGTTTCATCATAACGTAAGTTAACGTTTCTTGTCGAATGGTGTAACTAGTCGTATAAGATGTGTTATATGTACGGCATTATGTTATTTTGTTCCTCGTTCGTGTCATATAGCTCAAAAACGGCATAAATATCATACACATTTTATAATTATTAATAATGATTATAGGGTTGTTTTATGCATAATGAACATCCTGCCAAATAAGATTAAAATAAGGTAAACTCCATTACAGTATAAACACAATTTCTGTTTAATAAAGAATTCCTGCAAAATCTAATAAAAAAGGCAGATTTTTACACTAGCATTTTACGAAAGCTCTAACATTACCATTGAAAAATGGTAACTGATATCCTATAATAAGTGTATCAAAGGTACCCTAAGAACGTGGTATTAGAGTATGATAAGTTCGATACAAGTGAAAAACAGAATTAAATAAATAATTACACTATGCAACTGTACGCTGTGGTGTAGCCAGTCTTAATTATTGGTGTAATGTTACACCGACTGAATGAAGGAAACATTACACCCGGAAACGTTTCCTTCAAAATATGATGGCACATTTACACCTGTAATGTAGATCAGTTACACTATGGTATAAACTTTCTGTCGAGTTTCAGGTGCGTAATTACACCATTTATCTGGATCGATAGCCGGCTATTCGGTGAAAAGTTATCGGGCATACAATGGAGATAACTTACACCAAAACTGGTGGCAGCTCAGCTGCCACCAGTTTTGGTGTAATGTTTTCATTATTTTTTACAGTGCGGTGTAGATCCTGATCAGATGGCTTCTGAACAGATCTACACTGTTTGACATTCAGCTTTTGAATTATTTGCAGGAATAAATTACATCAAGTAATCTGATTGGTTCAAAGTCAGAAATGGGTAGGCCTATGGCTAAGTTAAATATTCTGCGGGATAAGGAAAAAACAACATTTTATTTGATGTAAATTGTATAAATTACAAACATTTTTGTACACTATAAGATGGCTCTGGATCTGGTGGTTTTCAGTATCAAACTGGTTAACCCATAAACCGGGTATGCACAGGGTATAAAATGAAACATTGCCAAACCACGTACATGTACATTTAGACCAAAGCAGACGGCACCCAGCGCGGATCAACAGGTTTACTTTAAGGGAAATGGGAACACCTGGCAGATGTTTCCGCCATTATTCAAAGGGAGACAACTATCGGAACTTCCCGTTTGCTTTTCTATAAGCCCTGTCCCACTGAAGAGGGTGTCTACTCCAAAAGGAAAAAATTTGCTCCTCAGGAGCAAGTTCTTTCCTTTAAGAGTTGACCCCTCTTGACATGGGAGACAAAAAAATCTTCCGCATGAGTTGCCTCCGCTGAGAGTGTTCCCATTCCCCTTAAGTAGAGAAATTTAAGGGTTAAACGAAACTGTGTAAGATCACGTTCAGGACATTAATTTTTTCCTATACTCAAAGACAATCGACCCAGCAGTACTGTCAGTGCTTTGAATTGTTTAGCAGACAGTGATGCATTGTTTCAAGATGGTATATGTTTGTTTGATTTGCTGTTTAACGTCCCCGTCAACACGGTATGGATCATTTTGGAAACGTTGCTTCCAATTTTGTGGGACTTTTACCCGACATTGAGATGAAATGACACCTCAAGCCCTGTCGCCCAATGAAACCAATAGGCTTTATGAGCATGGACTGTCAGACTCGCACTACCATGCCTGGGCAGACTTAGATCCTCTTAGCGGTTTACCAGTACTTGTGTGCGGTCGATTTCAGATCTGCGTGGAAGCACCATGCAGTTATCTACTTTTTCAAGCCCAGATGGGCGGGGGCCGAAAATGATTTATGGAACCAGTCGATTAACACCAACATGAAGTTGTGTAGCTGTCATTGGCGGGCCGTTCTAATGTTTTTGCTTCAACACATGCATCACGAAAACACTAGTGTATCATTTTGACCCCCTTGAACCCAGTTTTATTTAGTAAAACTGTGGTTTACAGGGGTAAGCCTTATTTTTCTTATTTCTGCTGAAAATATAGATTGCATGTAACCGCAATCTATATTTTGAGCAGAAATAAGAAAAATATCACAATGTTTCATCTTTAAATTTTCGGCCCTTGGAAATTTGAAAAAGAGTGATTTTTAATTCATAGACTATTTGTTATTTTCCCTGCGGAAATATAATTTAGAAAAAAAATAATTTTTCGTTTTATTTCGGACGTTAAGTTTACGATGTATTTGTGTAGGCGTGTTTCGTAATAGGGCAAGTGCAGGATTGTGGGTTGAGGGTGCTTTTCAGCCTTTTCTGCTACTCCAGCCTATCTTTTCCTTTTTCTAATGTCCCTTCTCTTTGCTGACTGACCCACAGGCTGTTGACAGTTACTGCCGAGGGCGAAATCACTAAGTGCTGGTATACATAGCTTATAGGATCTAATTCTGTCCAGGAACAGTGAAAGTGAAAGTAACTGAGCAGTCCGACATGGCCAATGGCCATAGCTGTTGACTGGGCCTTCTGTTTGGAGACTGACCTACAGGTTGTTGGCAGTTTTTGTCAGGGGCGAAATCGCTTTGTGCTGGTCAACAGCTTAGACGGTCTAATTCTGCCCAGGAACCGACCCTCGCCCATCGGGGCTTGAAGAAATAAATGGGCTACATGATGCTTCCACACAGAGCTGAAGCCGACCTCACACGAGTACTGGCAAACCACTTAGAGGATCTATGACGGCCCAGGCCAACCGGTGCGAGTCGGACCACCCATGCTTTGAACCCTATTGGTAGCATGGGACGGCAGGGCTTGAGATGCCATGTCATCTCAGTGTCGGGTAAAAGTCCCACAAAATTGGAAGCAACGTCTCCAAAATGACCTTTACGCTGTTGACGGGGACGTTAAAACCTCAAATCTGTCCAGGAACAGACCGGCCCGACATAGCCAATGGCGGTAACCGTTGACTGGGTCGTTTAACCACAAACATCTCTTCTCTCTCTCTCTCTCTCTCTCTCTCTCTCTCTCTCTCTCTCTCTCTCTCTCTCTCTCTCTCTCATACATACACCCCTATTTTGTCGCTGTACATTATTTTTGCGAATGATAATAGACTATTATGACTCATTCTTAAGATTTGCATCTCACTTGTACCTTTGCATCTCATATTTATATAATTATTGTTGCTTGTGTAGCAATAATGGTGTACGGTTTAAAACCCATAGAAGCCTAGCGTGACAAAATGTCAATGGCATATTGTTTAGCCCCGTGTCGCGGCATCTGATCAGTGTTTACAATATTTGCTGAAAAGTACATGACTATTTGTAAAACAAAAAGGAGAAAGGAGACTGATACACCGCAACCTTATTAAAACACTGTTATGGATATAACGCGGTTTCAAGATGGAGCCCGAAAATGTATAGATTATATAGAAAAATGACCACAAATGGTCATTTTTCTATATCATCTGTACATTTTTGTTTGGATATAACACGGTTGTGTAACTAATAGCAAACACACGAAGTGTTTGCTTTACTGTAGAGAGGCTGGAACAACATACTTAGGCACCCAAATCTCGCCTGGAATCTCGTTCAATTTCTCGCGATAATCCGCCATCTTTACAGAGTTCATGAGAATTGTATTCACATCCAAAAATCGCTTCTGAACACCAAAAGGAGTCAAGTCCCATTACAACAGAAACACAAAAAAGCGTCGAAATAATTTAAAAAAAAAAAAGCTCTTTTCGAAGACCGTTCCATCAACGCTGAAGTTTGATCGCGGGAAAGTTTCGAAACTTCGTCACGGGTTTATATGAACTGAAACGTACCACACTGGGCCGAAACGTTTAGCCGGTAAAACCAAGAACCGCGCTTGGATTAACGAGTTACCGGAGCATTTACGGAAGCATTTACCGGAGCTTCTCGGCAGATTGGAAAGCGATTCTCGTCTGGCCAAGAAATTAGAACTTTCACAAACTATCACTCAGGAGTAATAAACTAAAGCCCTGGGAATATTAAGAGACACAATGAGCTATCTGGCTACCTGTTGGATTTCTACCTTCCCAAGGTTTACAAAGTGATGTTGAGCCCCCAAATTCCATAGCAATTCGCTAGTGCTTCAGGATACGTTAAAGTTTCCATGCTGCAAACTGACTTTGAGTCACCCTATCTAATTTTAATTCTTCTAATGAAGTGCACACAGGACCAATACTTGAGCATTGTTATACTCAGACTATGTGCAAGGCGGAGGGGAATCTCAAACAATTGTTTTGGGTTTAACGATGCGTTAACCCTGGTGGGTCATTTTGTGTCATTTCCCGGAGAAAGGGACGAAAAGAGATAGAAGAGGTAGTAGAGGATAAGAGAGAGTGGGGGTGGGGGACAGGGGAGAAAGGTGGAAAGTGAATAAAAGTGCAGAAACCGAAGAAATAACACCCCCACCTCACACGACCACACACGCCTCTACCCCTACCTGCGGTAAGGTCAGCAAACCTTGCCTCTAAGTCAATATCATTTGAACTCCCCAGTGATGCAAGATACACGTCACCGTTGTCTCACAACAGAAGAAATTAAAACATTGAAAAACACCGAAAAAAAAACAGTTCTACGTAGTTTAGGGAAGACTTGCACGATCCTCTTGAAGCCCTCAAGGATCCCCGATGTGACAATTCTCATGGGAAGTTGGTCCTTTAGTCTGATTCCCGTGGCGATGATGGTGGGAGTTGGGCTGATAGAAGATGTCGTACCATATACCCCGGGGGTATACTCTACTTTTCGCTGCTTGCGGGTCGGAGAAACTGCAACCATGAATATCCACTTGGCCCAGAGAAAGATCATGCCTAGCATCTTGTTGTCAATGCTGGTAAGTTTGCCGGCCTAGGTGTTCCAGCACTCGGGAGGTAATGCTGGTTGTGTGGTAGAGACCCCACTGACAAATCGAGTTGCTCGCCGTTGCACCTTCTGGATATAATATGTGGGTCAAATAGTGACGTGGGATAATCTAGGATAAGTCTAATCATGGTCTCTACCATCATGTTTTAACATCTTCAGACCAGCTGGTTATCTACCTTCCAAAAAACAGCAGGCTGCTTTTTGCCTTTTTACACTTACATCAAAATGGGACTGACTTTCTGTGATAGGTCATTTATGTATGGGCAGAACAACAAAGGTCTGAGCATGCCACCTTGAGGAACATTGGATACAGCTGGGGCAATCGTGGAAAACTTGCCTTTGACCAGGTCTGGTTAGCCCCTGAGCTTGACAGCGCTCAAGCCATTCATGTGGAACTTTGTCTAACACCTTGCTAAAGTCAAGAGCGATGGCGTCTATCTGTTGGCTTTCAACAGTTTCTGCTGCAAGGTCTTTGACTTTGTGCAGATTCAGCTGGCTTTCACACGACTCCCTCTTTCAAATTCCGTTCTTTTGGTCTGACAAACAAGATACAATGGCCTCAGTAGCGAAATACATAGAAAATATTGCCAAAACAGTGCAAATACCATAGCAAAACGGTGTCAATGACACCCCTTATTTTGCTTAGTATTAGATATAAGAAATGTAAAGTATGCCCACATGACATATACAGGCGGTATACCAAGAACGTTTTTGCATGACTATCTATGTATCTATCTGCTATTGTTGCGATATACCACATTCGACAATTACTCGCAGGTGTGCATACACTCAGGATTTGCAGAACGAACGCCTTCGCTATAATCATGATATTACGGTAAGGATAGGGAATGATTCTCCCTGCACAACAGGGGACCTCCAATTAACGTCCCGATCAGAAGGACAGTGCGCTTTGTGGTATTTATCCCTGCACATGATGCCAATGGAACATGTTCAAATACCAACCTTTAATGTCGTTGCTGGGGGTGGGGGTCGAACCGGGGGCCTCTAGCATCAGAGGCAAGTGCACTAACCACTTAGCTACCACACTAGCATTATCGGTGTTTTGATGTCGTACACCACCATTTGCTACTTAAGGGGTGTAATTTCTTTCTTTCTACTTATACTGCGATCGGTCACATTTGACCATTACGCGCAGGTGTACATTACATACACTCCAGGTTGCAGGGTTGAAAGCCTACACAGTAACCATGTAATTACGGTAGGGGTCTTTAACCTGCACAGGAGATGACTCTTCCTGCACAGTGGGCCTCTAGTTAACGTCCCGATCCGAAGGACGGTGCACTTTTTGGCATTCATCCCTGCAAATGATGCCAATGGAGCGTGTTCGGACACCGAAACAATCACCCCCTCCGGTGATCGAACCGGGTGCTTCTAGCATCAGCGGCAAGTGCACTAACCACTGAGCTTTCACGCTCCTCGATATTTGAGTGTGTTTGCCCAAAAGGCAGTGCCTTTTATTTCATATTACGGTTTCTGCTTTCGACCCTATTAATAGAGTTGTAAAGAGGTTGTGGTGTACTTCTTAAAGTAAAATGTACCTGTCCATATGTAATGGGTGGAAGATACTGAGTGTCATATAACGGTTACTTCCTTTTTGGATCGATTGTTTATCAATCGACCCAAAGTTATTAAGCACAGAAACTCTTCAGTGCTAAAGCCTACGTGATTTCCAAAATCCAGGTAACTTATTTATAGAAAATATCAGAGTTAATTTCATCGCAGTGACGTTGCGTGATAGGGCTATCTATAGACTCTGGGCTGGACTCATCCGTTGGGCTTGGCAAACCGTGTAGCCCCATGTCAGATGCCACAGAACGCGGCTTCTGATCTGGATCTACACTGATCGCTTTTGTTACAGGAAATTAAGGGTCAGACGCCACAGAACGTAGCCTGTTATCAGGGTTTACACATTTTGCTTAAAAACTGGAATGTAAGGGTTAAACGAAACAGTTTAAGTCTCAGTCCAGAACGCATTACGAAAACACGCCTATTCAAATACATTGTAAATTTTACCGCCATAAAAACGGTATTTTTAGATGAAAAATTGTGATATTTTTCTTATTTCTGCTCAAAACATAGATTGTGGGAACTCGTTAGAACCGCCTCGTGAGGCGGTTCTAACGTATACCCACAATCTATGTTTTTGAGCAGAAATAAGAAAAAATATTTTTCTTATATCTGTTTTTGAGCAGAAATAAGAAAAATATGGTTTAGCACTGCAAACCCCAGTTTTACTATATAAAAGTGGGGTTCAAGGGGGACAAAATTATATAGGCGCGTTTTCTTGATGTATTTTCCCAGCCTACAACACTCAGAAACAATCGACCCACCAGTACTCTCAGTGCTTTGATTTGGATAAAGTGAACACTTAACGCATGCTTTCAAATTTAGCTTTGAGAACATCAAATGATTCATTCTTTCAAAGGTTAAAATTATTATGATAAGTTCTCTGTTCAGACAATTCACCAGAAAACGTATTTTCGTGGTCGACCTACCTGTGGGTTGTTTGGGGTTAAAAGGCCGGTCACCACTATTCATGTCATATCGAGCTGGGAAGTTTACAGTGTGCCTTAAACAGAATCGAAGGCAATGATCAGGAATCGATAGACTTACCCATTTCGAAAACACGCCTATACAAATACATTGTAAACTTATCCGCCAAAAAACTAAAATTTTAATATTAAAAATTGTGATATTTTTCTTATGTCTGCTCCAAAATATAGACTGTGGGCACTGGTTAGAACCACCTCTATGTTGATATTTTTCTTATTTCTGTTAACAATATACACTGTGGGTACTCGTTCGAACCGCCTCATAGAAGCGGTTCTAACGAGTGCCCACAGTCTATATTTTAGAGCAGAAATAAGAAAAATAAGGCTTACCCCTGTAAACCCCAGTTTTACAATATAAAAGTGGGGTTCAAGTGTGTGTGTGTGGGGGGGGGGGGGTCAAAATTATATAGACGTGTTTTCGTGATGGCACACCTCCCATCAAAGACATCAAAGGGAATGATTTGTTTGTTTGTTTGATTTGAGGTTTAACGTCCCCGTCAACTCTGTAAAGGTCATTTTGGAGACGTTGCTTCCAATTTTGTGGCACTTTTACCGACATTGAGATGAAATGACATCTCAAGCCCTGTCGCCCAATGAAACCAATAGGGAACGAATCACGAACATAAATTAAGATCACTATAATAAAAACGTCACAGGCGGAAAACCAAAAGGACAGTTACTTTCCCCAAAAATGAACAAACGGCTATCCAAAAGAATAGAGTAGTATTAATACACACATGAAAAGACGAACTGTAACACTGTAACTAATAAACCACGGCACGAGAACCGCTTGGAACCGTCACATTACGCGAACAAGTCCGTGAAATGACGACCCCTCCCCCTTAAACCCCACTTTATATAATGAAACTGGGGTTTATGGGGATATTCACTATTTTTCTTATTTCTGCTCCAAGACATAGGTGTGGGTTCTCGTTAGAACCGCCTCGATGAGGCGGTTCTAACGAGTAGGGTATATTTGCAACACACAACATGATGTCGCTCGTGGGAACAGTCGTTCGCCGGAACAAAGTGTCCGTGGTGGGGACACTGGAAATTAGCAGTTGTAGATACAGAAAACCGTAAAATTTGGGTTATCTTTGCATATTAATTTAAATGTATCGTGTTCTATTCTCTTCATTTGGGTCAAGCGAATAACAGTCGTCGTTTATTAAAAGTTATTTATTTCTATGACTGTTATGAAATTTGATAACGCCTCGCATTTTTGTTGAATAGTTGGCGTGTCATACTAAGTTATTTATAAGACTTTCAAGGGGCGTAACAAATCAAAACAAACAAAAAAAATCAACACTCTGCATATTTTGCAATAGTTTGGTTAATCACTTTAATTTTGATTAAAGGATTTCAATTAAAAATACATAAAAATATGCCTAACATAAAGTTTTATGAATCTACTCCAGTTATTGGTGACAAAATATTTGCTGGTAATGAACCTTTTCATAGTTGAAATTATTTTGATACTAATAGTAAGTTGCGGTCCTCCGCGAACGGCCCCGCTAGGAGGGAACTAAAACTGACAGCACTAGGATACCAAGAGGAGATAAACGCGATTTCTTTGCTCAATCTAATGTCACAGGAAATGAGGGACGCGGTTTTCAATTTCTTTGAGAAAACAAACTACCTGGACAAAATATAGGGGAAAGCTAAGGGCGCAGACTAAATTTATTGCACTGTTACGAGAGACACACCCCGTACGAGGTTACGCACAAGCATGCCTGAAACCAAAACCGTTACAGACCCGATTTCAGAAACAATAAATGATTTAACCGCACCTTAGACGCTACCAACCAAAAAGGAGCGTAGTGATCAAAGGGCGGCCGTCTCACGGCAAAAAGGGGAACAAAGTCAACGGTAGGCACTGTGGTTTGCGGCCTCGGCTTTGCACTTAGGAGTGCCTAACGGTGACAGCGATCCCTGGATCACTGTGAGAAGACCATAACAGAACGGGGCATGGACCCACCACAAGGAAAATCCATAGCCCCGACCCACCCTCCAAAGGGGTGTGGCAAGCGAGAGGTTAAGACGAGGTGTAGCGTTGTGGTTGCGGCCCACTGGCTTTGCACTTATGAGCGCTGCACCAAAATCCTAGCTGATCGGGAGCTACACTGCCCGAAATAGGATCACACGAGAACACGCCGGAACTGGACATGGATCCATCACAAGGAAAATCCATCGCCCGGCCTCTCCAGAGGGGGGAAGGCAAACGGGAAATCAGGACGAGATGTAACGCTGGGGTTTGCGGTCTTAGGACTTTGGCACTGAGCAGCGTTGCGCCATGACCGTAATTAAAACGGACGGTCAAGACGACCATATATTTATACAGATAAGGGAAATAAACTAACTAACTAGGGCATGACTTAGCGCGACCCTGAAGGAGGGCATCAACACACAACCACCCACGCAAAACTAAAACAACATACATCCACCCACGCAATGCTCAATTAGGTAGATAAAGCGATAGTTGTAGAATAGTTGTAGAGTAGGAATCCCGTAGAGAGAATAGTATAGGAAAGAGAGATCAAAAATCTGGAGATAGAAGAAGAAGAAGAAGAGTTAAGTTCCCAAAAAGCGATTTCAAACATTGTTAACTGTAAATATGACACATAAAAACAAGATCGCATAGGAGTGCTCGACTGCGCACATGCGCAGGCGGCCGCTTGTATGCGACCTACATGATTATATGCATTTGTACTAACTACATTGCTAACGAGATCGGCACATGATATCTCGGGCGCTCAAACGACTAGGTAGGAATACAATTCCTCCTATGGTGCCTTCCTTCAAGTAGGATTTGATAATGACATGTAAACATGGCGACTCAGAATGACCCACTTACGGTCCCACAGAAAATGACATCCTACGTGGAGGAGGGCACCACATTTTCCTAACTTTAACAAAAAAATGCAGAAAAGGAGATTGACCTTCTTCCACATCCTCCGCGATAGAGGTCACCCACAAACTAAAATAAACACGAACTTGGGCCCGAGACGGCGGAGGCCGTCACACTATACTATATGTTGTATGTACAGAATAAACAAAAATCACAAAATATAATCTACAAGCACAACCTTGCAGGTACAAAAACTGTCCTACCCAGCATAAGAGAGCGGGTGGGCTTGCCCCAAAACGGACAACACCATCTTTAAAGCACAAGAAAAACAAACACGACAGGTCCGTGGCGGGGCGAGCACATCCGCCCGCATATATACTCAATAAGCTGGGGGCACAGACCAAATAATGTAAAAATGTACATACGTTACAACAATATGCAAAAATCAAACAAAAAAAAAATAAAAAAAAAAAATACCAATATCAAACTTGATACAAAAAGCGTAGACGACATCCATAGACATGGTGCTGGCGTGAGGGTGTAGATGCGGCTGAAGCTACAAGCTAGAAGAAAGAAATGGATGGACTCTACAATTTTGTGGTGCAAATAAGCACCACAAAATGGCTAAAAAACTTTGTCTCGAATCCCCTGATTGAATATAAGGTGCATAACACGTAACATGGAAACGTGTATAGCAATCTTTAGAAACGTCTTCCAAATCGCAATGAAACTTTCAAACAAAATTAACTGCTAAACGATCCCCTTAATGATAAGTTCAAACTCGGAGCCTACCCTGTTACACAAAACAACCCACACCCCTTTGCGGCAAACCGCAAAAACCCAAGGCACAGCACTGCTATAACTTAAACGCAGTGCAATCACAAAGCCAAACCTTTAGAATGGAGTTCCAAATTACTACAACTAAACTATGTTGCACAAAAACAAAGGCTCACATTGGAACTGTGCAACATATCCACAGCACTTGAAATATGAAGCACGCCTAGCCCAGAAACTCCTACATTTAAAGATGCCCTTTAGCGACAGGACACATGTACTCCTGAAGCAAACGGGAAGACAAAATATAAGCCCCACCGAGACCTGGAAAGGTCACGGCACCGTTTCACAAATCTCTCAGGACGGAGCTCGGCGATTGGCTACAGGGCAAGGGGATGCCCGTGGGCTCGGAGACACCTGAGACGTGAGACGACAAACATGGACGGACGGGACTGGAGCCGAGCGATGGTCTCCCTGTTCACCGGCAACGGGGAATAGGGGTACCACCGAACGGCTACGGTGTAGTGCCAGCATGGATTCGTTCCCTGGGACCCCACCAGCTGACGACCCGCGACACGGGGAAACTGGAAAACAACAACAATCCGCGAATGAAGTCACCTAACTCCCAATCGGCTAGCTGATAACTGTCAAGCAGACAGGAGTCAGCATATTGGCAGCCTAGGGAAAAGAGCAGTACCTCCAACTAATCCCAGCTGGCGAACTGGGGGTAGCCCCTATGTGCCCTTGGTGGGAACAGATTGTTAAAAACGGCTACAGAAAGTGTCCTTGGTGGGGACATTCTATTAAACATAGCTACAGAAAGTTTCCTTGGTGGGAACAGTTTATTAAACATACGTATAGAAAGAGTCCTTGTTGGAAACAGTCTATTAAACATATATACAGAAGTGTCCGTGCTGGAAACAGCCTATTAAACATAGCTACAAAAAGTGTCCATGCTGGGAACAGTCTATTAAACATAGCTACATGAAGTGTCCTTGGTGGGAACAGTCTGTTAAAAACGGCTACAGAAAGTGTCCTTGGTGGGGACATTCTATTAAACATAGCTACAGAAAGTGTCCTTGGTGGGAACAGTTTATTAAACATACGTATAGAAAGAGTCCTTGTTGGAAACAGTCTATTAAACATATATACAGAAGTGTCAGTGCTGGAAACAGCCTATTAAACATAGCTACAAAAAGTGTCCATGCTGGGAACAGTCTATTAAACATAGCTACATGAAGTGTCCTTGGTTGGAACAGTCAGTTAAAAATGGCTACAGAAAGTGTCCTTGGTGGGATTTTTTTATTAAACATAGCTACAAAAAGTGTCCATGCTTGGAACATTCTATTAAACATAGCTACATGAAGTGTCCTTGATGGGAACAGTCTGTTAAAAACGGCTACAGAAAGTGTCCTTGGTAGGGACATTCTATTAAACATAGCTACAGAAAGTGTCCTTGGTGGGAACAGTTTATTAAACATATGTATAGAAAGAGTCCTTGTTGGAAACAGTCTATTAAACATATATACAGAAGTGTCCGTGCTGGAAACAGCCTATTAAACATACCTACAAAAAGTGTCCATGCTGGGAACAGTCTATTAAACATAGCTACATGAAGTGTCCTTGGTAGGAACAGTCTATTAAAAACGGCTACAGAAAGTGTCCTTGGTGGGGACATTCTATTAAACATAGCTACAGGAAGTGTCCTTGGTGGGAACAGTTTATTAAACATACGTATAGAAAGAGTCCTTGTTGGAAACAGTCTATTTAACATATATACAGAAGTGTCCGTGCTGGAAACAGCCTATTAAACATAGCTACAGAAAGTGTCCTTGGTGGGAACAGTTTATTAAACATACGTATAGAAAGAGTCCTTGTTGGAAACAGTCTATTAAATATATATGCAGAAGTGTCCGTGCTAGAAACAGCCTATTAAACATAGCTACAAAAATTGTCCATGCTGGGAACAGTCTATTAAACATAGCTACATGAAGTGTCCTTGGTGGGAACAGTCTGTTAAAAATGGCTACAGAAAGTGTCCTTGGTGGGAACATTCTATTTAACATAGCTACAAAAAGTGTCCATGCTGGGAACAGTCTTTTAAACATAGCTACATGAAGTGTCTTTGGTGGGAACAGTCTGTTAAAAATGGCTACAGAAAGTGTCCTTGGTGGGAACATTCTATTTAACATAGCTACAAAAAGTGTCCATGCTGGGAACAGTCTATTAAACATAGCTACATGAAGTGTCCTTGGTGTGAACAGTCTGTTAAAAACGGCTACAGAAAGAGTCCTTGGTGGGGACATTCTATTAAACATAACTACAGAAAGTGTCCTTGGTGGGAACAGTTTATTAAACATACGTATAGAAAGAGTCCTTGTTGGAAACAGTCTATTAAACATATATACAGAAGTGTCCGTGCTGGAAACAGCCTATTAAACATAGCTACAAAAAGTGTCCTTGGTGGGAACAGTCTATTAAACATAGCTACATGAAGTGTCCTTTGTGGGAACAGTCTGTTAAAAACGGCTACAGAAAGTGTCCTAGGTGGGGACATTCTATTAAACATAGCTACAGAAAGTGTCCTTGGTGGGAACAGTTTATTAAACATACGTATAGAAAGAGTCCTTGTTGCAAACAGTCTATTAAACATATACACAGAAGTGTCCGTGCTGGAAACAGCCTATTTAACATAGCTACAAAAAGTGTCCATGCTGGGAACAGTCTATTAAACATAGCTACATGAAGTGTCCTTGGTGGGAACAATCTGTTAAAAATGGCTTCAGAAAGTGTCCTTGGTGGGAACATTCTATTAAACATAGCTACAAAAAGTGTCCATGCTGGGAGCAGTCTATTAAACATAGCTACATGAAGTGTCCTTGGTGGGAACAGTCTGTTAAAAACGGCTACAGAAAGTGTCCTTGGTGGGGACATTCTATTAAACATAGCTACAGAAAGTGTCCTTGGTGGGAACAGTTTATTAAACATACGTATAGAAAGAGTCCTTGTTGGAAACAGTCTATTAAACATATATACAGAAGTGTCAGTGCAGGAGTGAGTGAGTGAGTTTTAGTTTTACGTCCCACCAACAGCTAAGGTCATACGGAGACGGGACCTCGGTTTAAAGACTCATCCGAAAGTCTGGAGAAGCCCGGGATCGATCCTGCGATCCCTGGTTTACAAGGCGAGTAGCGTAACCACTGCACCACGGAGGCTTCTGTGTCAGTGCAGGAAACAGCCTCTTAAACATAGCTACAAAAAGTGTCCATGCTGGGAACAGTCTATTAAACATAGCTACATGAAGTGTCCTTGGTTGGAACAGTCAGTTAAAAATGGCTACAGAAAGTGTCCTTGGTGGGATTATTCTATTAAACATAGCTACAAAAAGTGTCCATGCTGGGAACATTCTATTAAACATAGCTACATGAAGTGTCCTTGGTGGGAACAGTCTGTGAAAAACGGCTACAGAAAGTGTCCTTGGTGGGGACATTCTATTAAACATAGCTACAGAAAGTGTCCTTGGTGGGAACAATTTATTAAACATAGGTATAGAAAGAGTCCTTGTTGGAAACAGTCTATTAAACATATATACAGAAGTGTCCGTGCTGGAAACAGCCTATTAAACATACCTACAAAAAGTGTCCATGCTGGGAACAGTCTATTAAACATAGCTACATGAAGTGTCCTTGGTGGGAACAGTCTGTTAAAAACGGCTACAGAAAGTGTCCTTGGTGGGGACATTCTATTAAACATAGCTACATGCAAGAAAGAGTCCTTGTTGGAAACAGTCTATTAAACATATATACAGAAGTGTCCGTGCTGGAAACAGCCTATTAAACATAGCTACAAAAAGTGTCCATGCTGGGAGCAGTCTATTAAACATAGCTACATGAAGTGTCCTTGGTGGGAACAGTCTGTTAAAAACGGCTACAGAAAGTGTCCTTGGTGGGGACATTCTATTAAACATAGCTACAGAAAGTGTCCTTGGTGGGAACAGTTTATTAAACATACGTATAGAAAGAGTCCTTGTTGGAAACAGTCTATTAAACATATATACAGAAGTGTCAGTGCAGGAAACAGCCTATTAAACATAGCTACAAAAAGTGTCCATGCTGGGAACAGTCTATTAAACATAGCTACATGAAGTGTCCTTGGTTGGAACAGTCAGTTAAAAATGGCTACAGAAAGTGTCCTTGGTGGGATTATTCTATTAAACATAGCTACAAAAAGTGTCCATGCTGGGAACATTCTATTAAACATAGCTACATGAAGTGTCCTTGGTGGGAACAGTCTGTTAAAAACGGCTACAGAAAGTGTCCTTGGTGGGGACATTCTATTAAACATAGCTACAGAAAGTGTCCTTGGTGGGAACAATTTATTAAACATAGGTATAGAAAGAGTCCTTGTTGGAAACAGTCTATTAAACATATATACAGAAGTGTCCGTGCTGGAAACAGCCTATTAAACATACCTACAAAAAGTGTCCATGCTGGGAACAGTCTATTAAACATAGCTACATGAAGTGTCCTTGGTGGGAACAGTCTGTTAAAAACGGCTACAGAAAGTGTCCTTGGTGGGGACATTCTATTAAACATAGCTACATGCAAGAAAGAGTCCTTGTTGGAAACAGTCTATTAAATATATATACAGAAGTGTCCGTGCTGGAAACAGCCTATTAAACATAGCTACAAAAAGTGTCCATGCTGGGAACAGTCTATTAAACATAGCTACATGAAGTGTCCTTGGTGGGAACAATCTGTTATAAATGGCTACAGAAAGTGTCCTTGGTGGGAACATTCTATTAAACATAGCTACAGAAAGTGTCCTTGGTGAGAAAAGTCTATTAAACATAGCAACAGTATGTGTCCATGCTTGGAACAGTCTATTAAACATAGCTACAGAAAGTGTGCTTGGTGGGAACTTCTTATTAAACATACGTATAGAAAGTGTCCTTGTTGGAAACAGTCTATTAAACATACCAACAGAAGTATCCGTGCTGCAAACAATATATTAAAATACCTTAAGAAAGTGTCCTTGGTGTGAACAGTTTATTAACCATATCTACAGAAATGTCCGTGCTGGGAACAATCTATCAAACATAGCTTCAGAAAGTGTCCGTGCTGGGAACAGACTATGAAGCGTACTACAGAAAGTGTCCGTGGTGGGAACAGTCTTTTAAATATACCTACAGAAAGTGTCCATGCTGGGACCAGTCTTTTAATGAAAGCTTTAGAAAGTGTCCGTGCTGGAAAATGTCTACTAACCATAACTACGAAAAGTGTCCTTGGTGGGAACAGTCTATTTAACATACCTATATAATTGTCCGGGCTGGGAACAGTCTATAAACATACCTACAGAAGTGTCTGTGCTTGGAACAGTCTATAAAACATACCTACAGAAAGTGTCCTTGGTGGGAACAGTCTATTAAACATACCTATATAAATTTTCCTTGCTGGGAACAATCTATTAAAGGAGTCCATGTATAGAATCCACCAATCGCTAAAAACAATTGCAGGAAATTGTTCAAATGTCTAGTTTGCTTTAAATCATGTGTATTAAATAAGGCTAAAAGGGATGCCCTTTGAGAACCATGAACGCATTCAAAAACGAAAATAGCAGAATCCATTTGTTGTTTGGGCCAGACAAGCTTGTTTCGGCCATCAAGGCCTCATCAGTAGCCCTAAAAGAAATGCTGAAAACGAGTATCAGTGGTTACGAGTATCAGCGTAAAACGTGGAAAATGACGTTGAAAGTTGACGTTTCGTCAGAAGAAATTTCCAGTTTAATTTAACGTCATGCGGCAAATTTTGATTACGGATTATTTTGCTCCAGACAAGTGGAAAGTGTATGGATTTGTATGCGGTTTGTAGCCTGCTTCCACAATAGAATAATTTTTGTCTTTTAGTCAGAATGTTTCTTTTGTAAGGACTAATTGATTCTTAATTAGCTGGGTTAAATGCTTCTTTAAATGGACATTTTACTGACTCCTTTGATATTCATTTGGGATCACGATACAATAAAAACATCCCTTCGAATTCAACGTTATTCTTCTTTTTTTTCCTGATGCAAAATAAATAAATGACTTGACGGATGTTTTAAGGCAACCGGGCGCCAAGGGCACATAGGGGATACCCCCAGTACGCCAGCTGGGATTAGTTGTAGGTCTTTTCCCTAGGCTGCCAATATGCTGACTCCTGTATGCTTAACAGTTATCAGCTAGCCGATTGGGAGTTAGGTGACTTCTTTCGCGGAGGACCGCAACTTACTATTAGTATCAAGATAATTTCAACTATGAAAAGGTTTATTACCAGCAAATATTTTGTCACCAATACAAACTGGAATAGATTCATAAAACTTTATGTTAGGCATATTTTTATGTATTTTTTAATTGAAATCCTTTAATCAAAATTAAAGTGATTAACCAAACTATTGCAAAATATGCAGAGTGTTGATTTTTTGGTTTGTTTTGATTTGTTACGCCCCTTGAAAGTCTTATAAATAACTTAGCATGACACGCCAACTATTCAACAGAAATGCAATGTCCCCAACACGGACAGTGTGTGCCCACGAAGGACTGTTCCGGACAAGGTCATAGTGTTGCGTGTTGCAATTATATACTGTAGGTTCTAACGAGCACCGACAACCTATGTTATGAGTATTTATAATAAAAATATCACGGATTTTCAATAGAAAAGTAGCCATTATGGAGATGCACTTTGTCGCACGGGTATGTTATCATAATGAGAAAGAAGTATTTTACTGGCGGGGGGTTGGGGGTGCGGTTAGTTAAATCGAGTGGGTGAGTGTTTGAGTTTTACGTCCTACCAACAGCTAAGGTCATACGGAGACGGGACCACTCATCCGAAAGTCTTGGGAAGCCCGGAATCGATCCTGCGACCCCTGGTTTACAAGGCGAGTAGCGTAAACACTGCACCACGGAGGCTTCTAGTTAAATCGATAGCACGTGGTCACAATCCTCGCCCTAGGTTGTGTCGTAGTTTGGGCAGGCTTAGACCTTCTAAGCGATTTACTAGGACCCGTGTGTGATCCGTTTCAGCTCTGTATGGAATCACCATGCAGCCCAATCTATTCCTCCAAGCCCCAATGGTCGGGTACTAGTAAACGAAGGTTAACAGATGTTTACATATCTTTTTTTTTCTTATTTCTGCTCTCAACACAGAGTGTGCGTACTTGTTCGAACCACCTCGAGTGGTTTCACCGTATTAACAGGTACCCACACTCTAACTTTTGAGTGGAAATAAATAAATATATAAATAAATAAATAAAACAAAAACGTCGAACGTATTTTTTTTTCTTCTTCTTCGTTATATCACTTTATCATATGACGTTGCGTCTAAGAGTGTAATAACGCCATGTGATATTTTCGATAATCCACTAGTGGATTAAATATGCACATTAGCTAGTTACATCCCGTAACGTTACATGTACGACGTCCTTAACGACGTCGCGTTTACTAACGGCGAAATATTGACATTTTTTGTAAACAATCGTGAATGAAACGCGTTTTAAATGTCATATGATAAATAGAATCTTGCATTCGTGCTCATGCATTATTGAATTTATTAAACTCGTTGAGGAAAAGGGATAAAATGCTTGGCAAAACCTCGCATTTTATCCCTTTTCCTGAACTCGTTTAATAAATTCAATACTACATGAACTCTCATGTAAGATACTCTATATAAATCATAAACGTTGACTTATAAATGATCTGTTGTTTGAAGGTTGTATAAAAATGAAATGATTAAATCTCTGTTCATCGACACATTTGCATATAAATGAGCAGTATGTACCACATTTAGCTGATCATATTCAATTATACTGCATAATGAAACAAGTAATTATGAGTTAACAATGTAAAAAAAAATAAATAGGCAGATAAAATAAAAACCCAGTGACTGCTATATAGATGAGTTTAGGACGCCACCGGTCGCTAAGGAAATGCTATCCCACCATTCCGTATTTTTGCGCATGCGCAGTTTTGTGTGGCCAAAAAAAATAACCGTTGTTCAGACAAATCCGATAGCAGTTATTAAATTCTTTGAATTTGACAATTTTAAATAGAGGGTAAGATAAAGGTGACGTATATCTTGCGTCACTGTGGCACCCAAGTGATATTGGCTGACAATTGGGTAAGACCTGCTATCCTTGCAACAGGTAAGGGTAGAGGGGAGCCACGGTGCTCTTATTCCTTCTTTTTCTACACTTCCATTCATTTTCCTCTTTCTCCTCTGTCCTTTACTGTGACCCACGATATCTTCTATATTTCTTTTCTCCCTTTCTCTGGGAGACGAGACAAAATTACCAAGATGGGTTGACGTGTGGTTAAACCCAAAACAATTAATAATCGAATAATTAACTGACAATGGTCGCGCCATGTTGCGCTAATTGCAAGACAAACGATGTGACAGTGAAGATGATTGGTTGGTTTGTTATATTGCGATTGAATGTCCCCGTCAACACTATTTAGGCCATTTTGGAGACGCTGCTTCCATTTTTGTGGGACTTTTACCCGACATTGAGATGAAATGACATCTCAAGCACTGCCGCCTATTGGAACCAAAAGGCTTATATGCATTTGACGGTCTGACGACTCACATCACTTTGCCTGGGCAATCTTAGTTCATCTAAGCGTTTACCAGTATACTAATGTGTGGTCAGTTTCAGCTCTGCGTGGAAGCACCATGCAGCCCAATCTATTTCTTCAAGCCCCGATGGGCGGGGGCGAGACAGTGAAGATGAATCGAAGGATTACCAACCTGACGGATTCAACATGTGGAAGATCAATCGTTAACAACCAGTGACAGGGTTGTTTGAACATTGAAATTCGCCGTCCCCGCGACCCCCGCCCATCGAGGCTTGAAGATAACCCCCAGGGTCAATCAGATTTCAATGATCCCTTTGAAGGGATTTTTTATAGAACACACACTTCTGAATCCAGACTCAGCATCACTTTTGTATCCGGCGTGTTCTTTGACTTATTCAAAAAAAAAAATGCACTCTGATTATAGAAGCAGCATGGATATTGACAAGACAAGTTTTGTATCGAAGTGTACAACTCATATTCAAGGTGCAAAGTGCGATATTAAATTAGACAGTCACTTCAGGTCCGTTGAACTTAGCGGAATTGGTTTCAAACTATGGAGAGAAGACCGTTTTCCACAAATTGCTCAATCCTTGTTCAAAACATTTATGCAGGATTTGGACAGCCGGATAGAAGACTCGTCCCAGTGTATGTCGCTTTCAGACGAAACAACAGAACCAACGAAAACAACGAAAGAAACCCATCAGCAAAGACAGCTCAGCGAGATAACAACAAGCAGCGTAGATGACGTCAAAGTCGCGGCAAAAAGTAACGTCGCGCAGACACACGTTGCGCACTCTCGAGAAATGGACGTATCAAGCTCTAGGGCGCGTTTGGATCCTGCGCAGTTTGTGTCAAACCGTGAAATCAGCTGCCCCGGCCAACAGAGTAAAGAGTTCAATGCCGAGAATATCACTGCGTCATATTTACAGAATTTTGGAGGACGACCACTTTATCCCGAACACGGCAGTCACTCATTTCAGTTTCAAACACCGGTATTTAATTGCGGATATCCTGCCGAGAGAGATGCGAAAAAAGTGCAGCCTGCTTCCGGTAATAGAAACATTGTAAACAACGAAACGCTGCCGTCAGTCTTCACGTCAACACCTATATTAGTGCACCATAATGCCCCGGTCTCCCCTACAGCCATTATACCCAATGGAGTCACGAGTCAAAATGTCACCGTGTTACTGAGCAGAATAGACCAACTTGATTATAACATCAAATCAATTAAAACAGAAGTGATTAGACAGATGGAACAGAAGCTGAATGATCTTAAACTTTCTGTTGTCAGTATGATTGAAGGTCTAAGTCCGAATCTATCGTACGCCGATGCTGTCAAAGGTGGATCGCCAGAAGTCATAGTCCAGGATACAACAGAGAAAACCCGAAATGAGACCTTATCCCGCTATGCAGATGAGGGTTATGTAGACCAGTCAAATATTAGCGTGAGAAGCTCAGCCTCCGAGACTCAACTGAAAACTGTGTACACTGCAGAAAGGACTAAACACGTTCAGTGGCCTAAAACAACAACAGCTTCTCAACCCATTCCTGTCCATTTGACCAACCGGAATCAAACTCAGTCACCGACAAATAGCAATACAGGTTCCAACGAGGCACGCAGGAATCAGATAAATGCGTCTTCAGATCAGCAGAAACGAGTTCTAGTCATAGGCGATTCTTTACTCAAAGGTATCAACTCCAGAGGTCTCCGCAAAGGGGTGAAAATCTGCTCTAAAGGCGGGGCTACTGTATCAGACTTGTGGGATGAGATTTCGATGTATGACCTCAGATCATTTGCACATATCATCATATGTGTAGGAGGAAATGACTGTTCCAGCGGTGTTGACATACGAGCGTTTGAGGAGAAATACGATCAGTTGCTGGGTTTCATAAAGAGCTCAAATAAGGACTGTATTGTAGATCTCGCCAAAATACTACCGCGCGGAGACGTAAATGTTGCGGCGTTTAACAGTGCTATCCAACGAGTAGCAGAGCACTGGGCAAACCATCATGTGAAGTACATCCAGGATACCAGTGACCTATTCTATGGACGAAATGGGTTGCCATTAGTACGTTATTATTCAAGGGACGGGATTCATCTTTCCAACTCGGGTACTAAGAGACTGTTAGACTCACTAAACAGGCACGTGTCCATCGTCAGCGATTTTTCACTATGTGTCTTTCGTTCTCCAAGATTTCAACAGACGAGAAAAACTATGAATGAACCTGCTATCACTGAGCCTCAATATCGACAACCGCTATACAACAGTCAGAGGTCTAAGGGTCGCCGTGGAAATAGTTCTGAGTGCTATGGATGTAACATGCCGGGCCATATCTTCTCAGAGTGTTGGCATGTCAAATAGGGACATGGCACAATCGCCGATAGTGAAAATAAGCAATTGTTTTCATATGCACATACGAATGACTTCAGTATTTTTGAAAATCTATGTAGTGAATGTAACAGTTTTGAATGTTCGTGTGACATATTGAACTCTAATGAAGGTGAACAGCAATGTCCAATAGTCATGGTGTCAGATACTAGGACTGTGCCTAGTCCACGTGCAATGCGCACATCTACTTGCAACGTTGCATCAGTTTCAAATGATAGCAGATTAATTACTTCATCGCAACCATGTTCTGTACCTTATCCGTGTCATTCATCAGAATCTTATAGTTCACTGGAACGTGCATGCACAGTTGATTTAAATTTATCTAAAAAGGGTTTTAATATCGGACATTTAAATATACAGGGTATCTGTGGAGAAAATCTTAATAAATTTTCAGAATTAAAAGTATTATTGACATCACCCGAGAATAGCAATTTACATGTTTTCGCTTTGAGCGAGACTAAATTGAAAGATCATAAATCTTCGGAAATTTTCAAGATAAGTGGCTTTCAGACGCCATTTAGAAAAGATAATGCTTCAAATGGCGGTGGAGGTTTAATTGTATATGTTAGAAATGGTATTAACGCAAAGCGAAGATATGACTTAGAAACAAACACCATTCAATGCATGTGGCTAGAAATTTCACCTGTTAACAGCAAATCATTCTTAATAGGTAATATATATCGCCCTCCTGATTCTAGAATTGAATTTAACGATCGTTTTGAAGATTTGATGGACTTAGTTATTAATGAAAATAAGGAAATACTTTTGCTTGGGGACTTTAACAAAAATCTATTAAACGAAGATATTGAAAGGGACTGGGGAAATTTCACAACATCATTAGGTCTTGTGCAACTTGTAAGTGAACCGACGAGAGTAACCGATAATTCAAAAACCCTAATTGATCATATTTATACAAACCATGAAGAAACTATTCAGCGAATTGATGTTAGAAAAATGTTTTTAAGCGATCATTTTGCCATATTTTGTAACCGAAAAACCACCAGTAATACAGTTAAAAACAACCATCACATCATTCAATACAGATCTTTCAAACATTTTGACGAATCCAGATTTCTGTATGACTTAAGTCAAGTTCCGTGGGAAATTATACAAACTTTCGATAATATAGACGATATATGTTCGGCTTGGTATTCTTTGTTTCTTGAAATATTAAATAAACATGCCCCAGTGAAGAAACATAGAGTTAAAAAGAAACATCAACCAGACTGGCTATCTTCTGAAATACTAGACTGTATGAAAGAAAGAAACAAATATAAGTTAAATGGAAATAATGAAACTTATAAGTATCTTAGAAACAAAGTATCACGTTTAATTGAAATTGCTAAAAAAGAGACTTACCAAAATAAAATTGAAGAAGGAAAATCAGATCCAAAATCAATCTGGAAAATTTTTCAGGAGTTAGGTGCAAACGGTAAGGGAAATAATGATGAATCTAATATCAATATTAGATTGGGTGAAAATTTAGTAACAAGTGAACAAGAATTAACAGATGTTTTCAATTCTTACTTCACCAATGTCGCTTCCAATCTTAAAGAACCAATTATTTTGTCAGATTTTGAAATGCTTAATGCATATGTGCAGTCGAAAGTCCCTCCAAATGTTGAATGCAATATTCCATTTACAAATGAGGTGTTTGTTAACAAATTCTTGTCGAATCTGAATGTAAATAAATCCACTGGATTAGATAATATTGGCCCAAACATTCTCAGATTGGCAGCCAACATTTTAGCCCCTAGTCTTACATTTATTGTTAATAAAAGTATACTATCCGGTGAGTTTCCTAATTCCTGGAAAGAAGCTAAAGTAAAGCCTCTTTTTAAATCCGGAGCTAAAGATGACATCAACAACTACCGTCCAATATCAATCCTTCCAACTGTGTCAAAATTAATAGAGAAATGGGTTGATATACAATTTTCCAAATATTTGAATAACTTCAATTTACTACATAAATCACAAAGTGGATTTCGACCTAAACATTCGACAGAATCAGCTCTTACTCTCATGATCGATTCATGGTTAAGGGCGATAAATTCGGGAAAGCTCATTGGCTGTGTTTTAGTAGATTTTCGAAAAGCCTTCGATTTAGTTGATCATAAAATTCTTTTAAAGAAACTGAAATGCTACAAATGCAACAACAGCACTATAAAATGGTTTGAGTCATATTTGACAGACAGAACTCAACGTGTTTCCTTGAACAATAACATGTCAAAGTCTGCAGGTGTTACATGTGGTGTCCCTCAAGGATCTATCTTAGGACCATTATTGTTTTTAGTATTTATAAATGATTTGCCATTATCGCTTCAAAACTCGGCTGTTGTTGACCTTTATGCTGACGACACTACGTTTTATGACTTCCAAAGTGACATGCATTTGCTAGAAAGTAACCTACAGAGTTCGTTAAACTCACTCCATGTGTGGTGTAAACAAAGTGGTATGGTTTTAAATATCGACAAAACAAAAATAATGCTAATAGCTAGCAGACAGAAACGAACTAGTTTACAAAATCCAAGTTTAAGTTTGCAATATAATGATATTGATATAAGAATGACAACTACGGACAAAATATTAGGGGTACATGTAGATGAAAATCTTATGTGGAACGATCAGTTCAAACATGTAGCAAAAAAGGTTTCTACATATCTATGGCTCTTAAGTAAAATACGACCATATTTATCAACAGAGCATAGACTTTTATTTTACAAGGCTTATATAAAGCCACATATTGAGTACTGTAGTGTGATATGGTGTAATACGTCTAATTATAATATAAATAAAATTAACAAATTGCAAAGGCGCGCCTGTAAGTTAATTTTGTTGCAGGAATATAATGGTCTTAACGCAGCTCTTGAAAGGCTGGATATTTTATCATTCGATCAAAGTGTTTTCCTTAATAAAGCAAAAATAATGTACAAAGTATATAACAACATCGCTCCTAGTTATTTACAGGAACTTTTCCAAATGAGGGATATGAATCTTAATAATACTGCAACGAATTTACGATCTGTAACGCAGAAAAATTATATAGTGCCACAGCCAAAATGTAATTTATTTAAGGGAAGCATCTCATACTCCGGTGTGATCATATGGAATAGTATCCCAGTTAGCATAAAGAATTCCTCATCGTTAAAAGTCTTTATAACTAAATGTACCGAATGGATAAAAAGTTAAATTAACAATTAAGTAAGGACCTCCACCGCCATAAAGTCTACATTTTGAAAATATGAGTTCTTGGTAATGAATGAATATATGTATACCTTAGCATGTTCTCTCTCTCTCTCTCTCTCTCTCTCTCTCTCTCTCTCTCTCTCTCTCTCTCTCTCTCTCTCTCTCTCTCTCATTTCTTCATTTTGAAATTTTGAATGTGTATTAATATTGTTTCTTGTACTGTACTTTGATAATATGACTGTTACATGTCATGCTTTGAGGGCCCCAAGGAAGATTGGGTAAACCAATTGGGTCACCCTCGTTAAATAAAGTATTTACTTACTTACTTACTTACTAAGAAATAGATGGGCTGCATGATGCTTCCACGCAGAGCTGAAACCAACGCACACGAGTACTGGTAAACCAATTAGAGGATCTAAGCCAGCCCAGGCATAACGGTGCGAATCGGACCATTCATGCTTATAAACCCTATTGGTTTCATTGGGAGACAGGGCTTGAGATGTCATTTCATCTCAATATCGGGTAAAAGTCCCACAGAATTGGTTGCAACGTCTCCAAAATAACCTATACAGTGTTGGCGGGGACGTTAAATCTCAAAACAAACAAACAAACAAAGCACCGTCACCGTTAACACTGTTTGGGTCATTTTTGAGACGTTGCTTCCAATTCCCACATTGAGATTAAATAACATCTCAAGCCTTCCGCAAAATAAAAAAGATGCTGTTTTTAACGGTTTAACAGTACTCATGTGCGGTCAGTATTAGCTCTGCGAACCCCGGGCCCCTCGTATACCGTACAAACACTCTACCGACTGAGATACCGAGCCACACCTTCGACCTTTTACATCCCCCACCTCCCTGCCCCGAATCTCTAAGTGCTATCCAGTCTGGCTATGGTACTTTCATGTTCAGGTTTTTCACAGTATCGCTTCTGAAACTCTGCCAGTAATGTTTTTGCTTAACTGTTCATTTTTTTCTTGCAAGTCAAATCATGTCAAAGATTTATTCAGGGCCCCCTAACTCAGGGTATGAGAATTAAAGAAGCATTCATTTAAAACATACAGCAAACAACAAATAGCATGTACATGTATAATGGTATAGTAAAATAACTTATGAAATCGGAGAATTCGGACATTCGGAGATGGTATCTGCTAAGTACTGTTGTGATTCAAAAGATTATGAACTGCAGGTTTTGTTTCTTTGATTTGAGGTTTAACGTCCCGTGAACAATGTAAATGTCATTTTGGAGACGTTGTTTCCAATTTTTTAGGTGAAATGACATCTCAAGCCCTGCCGCCAATTGAAAGCAATAGGGTTTATAAGCATGGACGGTCCGACTCGCAGCGCTTTGCCTGGGTAGGCTTAGATCCTCTAAGCGGTTTACCAGTACTCGTGTGCGGGTCGGTTTTAGCTCTGCGTGGAAGCATCATGCAGCCCATCTATTTCTTCAAGCCCCGATGGGCGGGGGCCGCTGAACTGCAGTACAAAAGTATATGAATGTTGTGGATGAAATGAAAAACACTATGCTTAAAAAATCGTATTTGTCCTTAGTTTGCTGTACACACACGGGCTCGATTGATTTCTTTTTGCCGCACACAACTGCACATGCGCAGCGTAACCAAGGAAGTTAATCAGCCTAAGCTCATCTATATATATTAAGAAGGGAAAATCAGCTGCTCTTAGTACAGCAGCGCCCTCTGTGAGTGTACTTTACCGCTTAACACCCCCATTAATTTGGTCAACCCACATGAAGGATTTCTAGCTCATCTGTGCAACATCTCCGAGAACATAAGAATATAAGAATCAAAGTATGGACTCGACAGCATGAAATAACTAAAATGCTGGAGTAGAAAAAACCCCACACACAACAGTTGGACTCCGGTGGGTCCGACCAGAGACACAGCATCAGGCACCAACCCACATTAAAAATGCAAAAGTGTTTAAGTAAGTCTTTAGGATGGAACCGTCATAGAGTCAGAGGCCCGACCCGCCGGCGTGCAACTAAAGAAGGAAGCAAAGTTATCCACCGTGATTGGGTAAACTATCATGCATGTAGTCTGTCGTATAACATTTATGTTGTACCCAATCTTTTTATCTCGAAGACTGACTTTACGAACTTGGGTACTGAAAACATTGCAAGCATATGTTTTGCTGAATTTATATACTTTGTCACCATAACATTCAGGTTCAGATAGGCCTTGTTGCAGAGAAGGTTTAAGTCCAGCATTGACGTCTATAAAACTTAGAAAAGGCTTTGCGAAGTTTATAAAACGAACCCTGATTAAGAAGTTTAGCAGTAAATAATCTTTTACGAGTGGTCAAGTCAGTTACATGACTAGACACTCTGGCAAACCGAATTAATTGGGTTATATAAACACAATATGATGTCGCACACGAGGAACATCACCACTAACTCCACTTTTTTCTGGTCAGGCTAGTCTTAAGCGATCCACCAGTGCAGTGCGCATTTTAACGCCAGAAACTAACAACTGCCCTTCTTGAATCAGCTGAATAGAAAGAATGACAGTAGTAAAGGTTTCATGAGATCACGTGAACAAGTCCGTGAAATGAACACCCCTAAACCCCACTTTATAAAGAGAAAACTGGGGTTTACTGGAGTATACACTATTTTTCTTATTTCTGGTCTAAGACATAGGTTGTGGGTACTCGTTAGAACCGCCTCATTGAGGCGGTTCTAACGAGCACCATCAACCTATGTTTGCAGTATAAATAAGAAAAATATCACAGATTTTCATCAGAAAAGTAGCCATTTTTAAGATGTGAAAAAAATGCACTTTTTCGCACGGGTGTGTTATCGTAATGATCAATCACCTCGAAAGAATGTTGAAATGATCCTCTGTTAAATAAATGCATATTATGTGTTCACACAACATATCGTTTCAGGATCGTTTCAGGATAAAAACAGAAAGACCTCCCTAAATTATCTTAAAAATGGATACACGTATCTGTTGCTATAGGAAGAATTCTCATAAATAATCCTAAAAATAGATACATGTATCTGTTCCTATATGAAGAATTCTCCTAAATTATCATAAAAAACGGATACATGTATTTGTTGCTATAGGAAGAATTCTCCATAATTATCCTAAAAATAGATACCTGTATCTGTTGTTATAAGAAGAATTCTCCTAAATTATCCTAAACATAGATACATGTATATGTTTCTACAGGAAGAATTCTCTTAAATTATCCTAAAACTAGATTTCACTTACATTATCCTCAAAATAATACATGTATCTGTTGCTATAAGAAAGTTTCTCCATAATTATCCTAAAAAAGATACATGTATCTGTTTCTATAGGAAGCATTCTCCTCAATTATCCTAAAAGCAGAAATATGTATCTGTTGATATAAGAAGAATTCTCCATAATTATCCTCAAATGGATACATGTATCTGTTGCTATATGAAGAATTCTCCTAAATTATCCAAAAAATGGATACATGTATCTGTTGCTATAGGAAGATTCTCCTAAATTATCCTAAAAATGGATATATGTATCTGTTGCTATAGGACGATTCTCCTAAATAATCCTAAAAATGGATAGATTTATTTGTTGCTATAGGAAGAATTCTTCTAAATTAACCTAAAAATAGATACATGTATCTGTTGCTATAGGAAGAATTCTTCTTAATTATCCTAAAAATAGATACATGTATCTGTTGCTATAGGAAGAATTCTCTTAAATTATCCTAAATATAGATACATGTATCTGTTGCTATATGAAGAATTCTCCTAAATTATCCTAAAATGGATACATGTATCTGTTGCTATATGAAGAATTCTCCTAAATTATCCTTATAATGGATACATGTATCTGTTGCTATAGGATGTATTCCCCTAAATTATTCTAAAATGGATACATGTATCTGTTGCTTTATAAAGAATTCTCATAAATTACCGAAAAAATGGATACATGTATCTGTTGCTATAGGAAGAATTCTCCTTAATTATCCTGAAATGGATACATGTATATGTTGCTATATGAAGAATTCTCCTAAAATATATATTATCCTAAAAATGGATACACGTATCTGTTGCTATAGAAAGATTATCCTAAATTATTTTTAAAAATGGATACATGTTTCTGTTGCTATAGGAAGTTTTTCCTAAATTATCCTAAAAATGGATAGATGCGTCTGTTGCTCTAGGAAGGATTCTCCTAAATTATAATAAAATAGATGCATGTATATGTTGGTATAAGAAAACTTCTCCATAATTATCCTAAAAAAAGATACATGTATCTGTTGCTATAGGAAGCATACTCCTCAATTATCCTAAACATTGAAATATGTATCTGCACCTATAAGAAGAATTCTCTATAATTAGCCTAAAAAGGATTCACGTATCTGTTGATATATGAAGAATTCTCCTAAATTATCCTAACGATGGAAACATGTATCTGTTGCTATATGAAGAATTCTCCTAAATTATCCTAAAAACGGATACATGTATCTGTTGCTATAGGACGATTCTCCTAAATTATCCTAAAAATGGATAGATGAATCTGTTGCTATACGAAGATTCTCCTAAATTATCCTAAAAATGGATAGATGTATCTGTTGCTATAGGAAGAATTCTCCTGAATTCTCCTTAAAATGGATACATGTATCTGTTGCTATAGGAATAATTCTCCTAAATTATCTTAAAAATGGATACACGTATCTGTTGCTATAGGAAGAATTCTCTTAAATTATTCTAAAAGTCGATACATGTATCTGTTGCTATAGGAAGAATTCTCCTTAATTATCCTTAAGTGGATACATGTATCAGTTGCTATTGAAAGAATTCTCCTAAAAATGGATAGATGTATCTGTTGCTATAGGAAGAATTCTCCTAAAATATCCTAAAACTGGATACATGTATCTGTTGCTATTGGAAGAATTCTCTTAAATTATCCTAAAATGGATACATGTATCTGTTGCTATAGGAAAAATTCTCCTAAAATGGATACTTGTATCTGTTGCTATAGGAAGACTTCTCCTAATTATCCTAATAATGGTTACATGTATCTGTTGCTATATGAAGAATTCTCCTAAATTATCCAAAAAATCGATACATGTATCTTTTGTTTTAGGAAGATTCTCCTAAATTATCCTAAAATGGATACATGTATCTGTTGCTATATGAAGATTCTCCTAAATTATCCTAAAACGGATAGATGTGTCTGTTGCTCTAGGAAGGATTCTCCTTAATTATGAAAAAATAGACGCATGTGTCTGTTGCTATAGGAAGAATTTTCCTAAATTATCCTAAAAGTAGATACATGCTTCTTTATCTATAGGAGGAGGGATGTATTCTTCTAAATTATCCTCAAATAGATGCTTGCGTCTGTTGCTATATGAAGAATTCTCCTAAATTATCCTAAAATAGATACATGTATCTGTTGCTATAGTAAGAATTCTCCATAATTACCATAAACAAATGTATACATGCATCTGTTACTATTGGAAGAATTCTTCTATTTTATCCTGATAATATATAAATGTATATGTTGCTATAGGAAGAATTCCCCGAAATTGTCCTTGAAATAGATACATGTATCTGTTGCTATAGGAAGAATTTTTCCAAATTATCCTTAAAACAGATTCATGTATCTGTTGCTATAAGAAGAATTCTCCTAAATTATCCTAAAAATAGATACATGTATCTGTTGCTGTAGGAAGAATTCTCCTAAATTATCCTAAAAATAGATATGTGTATCTGTTGCTATAAGAAGAATTCTCCTAAATTATCCTAAAAATAGATACATGTATCTGTTGCTAGAAGAAGAATTCCCCTAAATTATCCTAAAAATACATGCATGTATCTGTTACTATAAGAAGAATTCTTCTATATTATCCTAAAAACTAGATATATGTATCTGTTGCTATAGGAAGAATTCCCCTAAATTATCCTAGAAATAGATACATGTTACTGTTGCTTTAGGAAGAATTCTCCTAAATTATCCTAAAAAGAGATACATGTATGTGTTGCTTTAGAGAGAATTCTCCTAAATTATATTAAAAATAGATACATGTATCTGTTTCTATAGGAAGATTTCTCCTAAATTATCTTAAAAAAAGATACCTGTATCTGTTGCTATAGGAAGAATTTCTCCTAAATTATCCTAAAAATAGACACATGTATCTGTTGCTCTGTGAAAATTCTCAATAATTATCCTAAAAATGGATACATGTATCTATTGCTATAGGAAAAATTATCCTAAATTATCCTAAAAAGGATACATGTTTCTGTTGCTATCGGAAGAATTCTTATAAATTAACCTAAATAGATACATGTATCTGTTGCTAAGGGAAGATTCTCATAAATTATCCTAAAAATAGATACATGTATCTGTTGCTATAAGAAGAATTCTCTTAAAATATTCTGAAAATAGATACATGTATCTGCTGCTATAAGAAGAATTTTGCTAAATTATCTTAAAAATGGATACATGTATCTGTTGCTATAAGAAGAATTGTCCTAAATTATCCTAAATATAGATACATGTATCTGTTGCTATAGGAAGAATTCTCTTAAAATATTCTGAAACTAGATACATGTATCTGTTGCTATAGGAAGAATTCTCCTAAATTATCCTAAATATAGATACATGTATCTGTTGCTATAGGAAGAATTCTCTTAAAATATTCTGAAAATAGATACATGTGTCTGCTGCTATAAGAAGAATTCTCATAAATTATCCTGAAAATAGATACATACATCTGTTGCTATGTGAAAAAGTCTCCATAATTATCCTAAAAATGGGTACATGTATCTTGTGCTCTAGGAAACATTCTCCTAAATTATCCTCAAATGGATCGTGTATCTGTTGCTATTGGAAGAATTCTCCTAAATTATCCTAAAATGGATACATGTATCTGTTGCTATATGAAGAATTCTCCTAAATTATCCTAAAAAATAGATACATGTATCTGTTGCTATAGGAAGAATTCTATTAAATTATTCTGAAAATAGATACATGTATCTGCTGCTATAAGAAGAATTTTGCTAAATTATCTTAAAAATGGATACATGTTTCTGTTGTTATAAGAAGAATTCTCCTAAATTATCCTAAATATAGATACATGTATCTGTTCCTATATGAAGAATTCTCCTAAATTATCCTAAAAATAGATACATGTATCTGTTGCTATAGGAAGAATTCTCTTAAATTATTCTGAAAATAGATACATGTCTCTGCTGCTATAAGAAGAATTTTGCTAAATTATCTTAAAAATAGATACATGTATCTGCTGCTATAAGAAGAATTTTGCTAAATTATCCTAAAAATAGATACATGTATCTGTTGCTATAAGAAGAATTCTCCTAAATTATCCTAAAAATAGATACATGTATATGTTGCTATAAGAAGAATTCTCCAAAATTATCCCCAAAAAAGATACATGTATCTGTTGCTATATGAAACTTTCTCCATAATTACCCTAAAAAATGGATACATGTATCTATTGCTATAGGAAAAATTCTCCTAAATTATCCTAAAATGGATACATGTATCTGTTGCTAAAGGAAGATTCTCACAAATTATCCTAAAAATAGATACATGTGTCTATTGCTATTTGAAGAATTCTCCTAAAAAATCCTTAAACAAAGATACATGTATGCGTTACTATATGAAAAATTCTCCATAATTATCCTAAAAATGGATACATGTTATGTATCTGTTGTTATAGAATGAATTCTCCTGAATTATCTTACAAAAAAAAAGATAATGTATCTGCTGTTATAAGAAGAATTCTCCTAAATTATCCCAAAATAGATAAATGTATCTGTTGCTATAGAAAGTATTCTCCTAAATTATAAAATATATACATGTATTTGTTGCTATAGGAAGAATTCTCCATAATTATCCTAAAAATGGATACATGTATCTGTTGCTATAAGAAGAATTCTCCATAGGGGCTCTAAGATGAGTTCGAATCCATTACGATAACACATCCGTGTGACATAGCTTTCACATCTCTAAAATGGCTACTTTTCTGATGAAAAGCCTTGATATTTTTCTTATTTATATTGCAAACGTAGGTTGTTGGTGCTAGTTAGAACCGCCTCAATGAGGCGGTTCAAACAAGTACCCACAAACTATGTCTTGGAGCAGAAAAAAAATAAAAAAGAAAAATAATATATACCCCCGTAAATCCAAGTTTGCTCTACATAAAGTGGGGTATAGGGGTCTTTAATTTCAAGGACTTTTAACGTGATGACAACATACTTTTTCAGGATATAATCAGAAATACCTCCCTAAATTATCATAAAATAGGTACATGTATCTGTTGCTATAAGAAAAATTCTCCGTAGGGACTCTTAGATGAGATCTAACCAGCCATGGTAAACGAAACATCCGTGTTCAAGTTATAGAAGTTACACTGTAATTGTCCGTACATTCCAAGCGTCAGCGCACGTGTGCGTGCGTGTACGAACACGCGTATGTTTTGGATTCCACTCGTTTTGCTTTAGAAAGAAAAAAACAAAATGTATTTTCACCAGAGAAAGCGCCAGTCTTCTGAAAAATGGTAAGAGGTCTCAGTCCATAGAGACAATCGACCTACCAGTGCTGTCAGTGCTTTGATCTTTTCATTCTAACTCCAAAAAATATATGCAGTAAAATTCCTATAAAAAGACCACCTTTGGAACTTCCAAAGGTGGTCTCTGACCAGACGACACTGTGTGCAGAAAATACAAAGAAAGAATAACTGCAACTTACTAAATAAGCTTTTTATAGCAGAGTTAGTCTTAATTTTTTTGTGGTCTTAATAGCGGAATTTCACTGTATATCATTGTTGCTCATTATGGCGGCCTGATTTTGTTTCCACAGCTGTTTCTGTTGGAAAAAGTATTTTCCATATTATATACTCTCAAAAACATCACTTTCCATTTCATAAAGTTGGTTTTGCAAGGGTACGAATTATACTTTTGAAAAACTTAAACTTTTTAGTGTAAGGGAAATAACTCAAACTCCAACTGGTCGTTCAGTATGGAAACAGTGATTATACTTGTATGTTCTCTACATAAAATTATAGCATTTTCTATCACCCAATATTAGTCGGAGACTCTCATATCAGCCCGAGGACCGAAGGCCCGAGGGTTGAAATGATCCGAGGGCTGATATGATCCGAGGCTGATGCAAAACGCCATATCATAATCTATTTATCCCAACCTTGGCAGTAGTATGGGTTATGTACATTATATTGCCAATATCATCGCCATAGGTGACTCGCCATATACACACCTGTTTATCTAAACTTGGCTAGGCTAGACGGGGCTTGGTTGACTTAATGTGGATGGCACTTCAACTTGGACGAGCGTTTGTATGAGAATTTATTACGAGAATTTATAGCGAGATTTTGGGTGACATCACGTGAACAAGTACGTGAAATGAGCACCCCTCTAAACCCCACTTTATATAGAGAAAACTGGGGTTTACGGGGGTAATAATTATTTTTCTTATTGCTGCTCCACTACATAGGTTGTGGGTACTCGTTAGAACCGCCTCATTGTCATTCAGCCATCAAGTTTGCTGTATGTGTTACAAAAGGCCAAGACAAACTTCCTAAGTTATAATGCTTACCTAAACTTCATAAAAGACCATACAAAGCACTGTTTATTGCAAATTCAAGCTCCTGTACCACCACCGAACTTTCTAAACTCTTAACTTCTTGTTTTCCTACCGTCAAACAGCCTGTGATTATATATTGCGGCAAAGTCTTTGAAAGATCAGGAAGAAATCTGTTTTTGGTTCATAAAATTCTAACCTAATGAAGTAAAACTTTAAATAAATTGAAATCCAGAAGTCTTAGTGCTTCAAGTCTGCCTACTTATGATTTTTCCACCCATTACTATATACTTCCTCATAATCTTATAAAAATACTTAAAGGTGGACATTTCATAGGGAAGATTCCCTCTATCTTGCATGTCAGAAAGTGTGTGAAACTCTCACCTTTCTACTTAGCAATATTTACATAAGATTTGGTACTAAATTATTTAGACAAATTGGGTATTCCGATGTGTACAAATTGCGCTCGTTTTAAATATCCTTCATTAATAAGGGTTTGGGTTTTAAAGATTTACCTAGTATCTTCCGGGACAGTTCGGTGATTTCATCAATTCCTGCTTATTTTCAAAATACTGAAACACCCATAATTTGCTATAAATACAATACACCTGTTAGATATGTCATTTTTAATTTCAATAAACTTGATTCTGATCTTGATATTGACACTAACTCTCCTGATACCTATGATTGTAAATATTCAGTGTATTACTATCCTGCTGCTGGTCATATTATTACTGGCAATTTGAAAATTTTTCCTGATTCTAGGATTCGTAATATAATTTCTAAAGGACCGAAATATCGATTTCCTTCTAAAATTGATTTCAATACATGTAGAGATGAAATCGCTGCTGCCTTGATTGAATTTGGTAATCGATGGTGTAAACAAGAGTATGTTGAGCATAAAGCTCTTATAGAATGGTAACTTCCAAAGGATAACCCTTTTATAGAACATATTTAGCATTCTGAAATTAGTGAACAAACGCATTTCTTTTTATTCGCAAAATACGAACTTATTACCTCCTAAACCTAAGACGTCTTTATGCCACCTTAAACTAGGTATTCAAAAATTTCATAAGAAGTTTCTTTTGGCTCAAGCAGATAAGGCCGCTAACAATGCCGTCGTTGTTTGACGGCTTCACTGTGTTAACACTCTTCAGCAAGAACATGGTGGTACTAAGGCCTATCAAGTGCAGCCTTTAGTTGTAGAGAGGGCTTTAGCTGATGACCACATTTGTCGTTCAGCCACCAAGTTTGCTGTCTGTGTTACAGAAGGCCAAGACAAGCTTCCTACGTTACATTGGTTACCTAAACTTCATAAAACATGTGACAAAATATTGCGACAAAGTCTTCGAAAGATCAGGTAGAAATCTCTTTTGGTCTATAAAAGTTCTAATGAAGTTTTAAATAAATTGAAATACAGACGTTTTCGTGCTTCAAGTCTGTCTTCTTATAATTTGTCCACTCTTTACACTGCACTTCCTCATAATCTTATAAAAGAAAAACTTAATGATTTCATTGAATGGGCATTTCATGGAGAAGACTCCCTCTATCTTGCATGTGATGCAAGAAATGCTTTTTTCACTTCTGAAGAGCATAAAAATTATACTTTATGGTCATGTCAGAAAGTGTGTGAAGCTCGCACCTTTCTACTTGACAATATTTACATAAGATTTGGTACTAAGTTATTTGGACAAGTTGTGGGTATTCTGATGGGTACTAATCGCCCACCCCTTGTGGCTGATCTTTTTTTGTTTTGGTATGAGAGAGACTTCATGCTGTCCCTTTCTGTTGAAAACCGACTTCATGCTGTCCCTTTCTGTTGAAAACCAATCTGAAATCATTGAAGCTTTTAGCTCGACTTCCGACTTCTAGATATTTGGATGATTTATTAAATATTGAAAATACCGATTTCGATGGTTTGATCAGTCAAATCCCCCCCCCCCCCCCCACACACACACACCCCAGAACCTCAGTTAAATAAAGCAAATTTTTGGATTTACATCTATCTATTGTAGATGGGTTTGTTTCTTGCAAAATTTATGATAAACGCGATGATTTTGATTTTGAGATTGTAAATTTTCCTTTTTGGGATGTTGATGTTCCTCGTGCGCCATCCTATGGCGTTTATATTTCGCAATTAATTCGATTTGCCAGAGTGTGTAGTCGTGTGGCTGACTTCAACACACGTAATAAATTCTCAACTGCTAAGCCTTTTCAAAATTTTATAGACCTCATTCTGATTAAAAAGTAGAAGTAAAGATCAGGAATCGATACAATTAACTTACTCCACCCATCAAAGACACCAAAGGGAAAGAAATTTCAAAATTCAATATTGGACTTAAATCTCTTCTGCAACAGGGTCTATCGGAACCCGAATTTTATGGTGACTTAGTATATAAATTCAGAACAATATATAGCCGCAATGAACTCAGCACCCAAATTCGTAAAATCATTCTTCGATTTAAAGATTGGGTACAACATAAATGTTATACCACAATCACGGTTGACAGCTTTGCTTCTCTCTTTAATTGCACGCAGGTGGGCCAGGCCTCAGATTCTATGACGGTTACAGCGTAAAGGCTTAAGGAGAATTAGAGAGATGTAATTCTATGTAATGTTGGTTGGTGTCTGATGCTCTGTCTCTGGTCGGGCCCATCGGAGTCTAACTGTTGGTTTTCTTTTGCTCCAGCATTTCAGTGTTTTCTTGCTGTCGAGTCCTCGCCGTTGTTTCATCTCTGTGGTAGTTTGATTTTTTTTGTGTGTTAACGTAGATGTTGCACTGATGAGTTAGGAGCCTATCATGCGGACTGAACAAATATTTTGTTTAAATCGCGACGGGATTAATTGCGAGGAATTTGGCCACGTAAAATCGATTTAAGCCCCGAGTGGAATTCGTTTCACTGATCGTTCCAAGGCGGTTCTTCTGTTGCGGTTTATTTTTTTGTTATGGTTCGTCTTTGAGTGTTTGTATCGCTTATATTATTTTGTTTTGGATAGCCAATTGGCCATTTGTGGGAAAGTAACTGACCTTTTGGCTTTCCGCTATTGATGTTTTCATTAGGGTCTGTTGTTTCATGTTTGTGTTCTTTCCCTTTGGTGTCTCTGATGGGAGCTGTGGGTTAATTGTATCGATTCCTGATCATTGCCTTCACTTCTATTTCGCGGCTGACCTGTTCTTACCAAACTTCGTGATTCCTCCATTGAAAACCAAACTGAAATGATTGAAGCCTTTTTATGTAGTGTTGGTTGGTGCCTGATGCTCTGTCTCTGGTCGGGCCCATCGGAGACTAACTTTTGTTTTGTTGCTGTCGATTCCCCACCGTTGTTTCATCTCTGTGGTTGTTTGATTTTTGTGTTCTCGGAGATGTTGGACTGATGCGCTAGGAAGCCTTAATGCGGACTGAACAAATAATTTGTCTAACTCGCGACGTGGTATGGTCTTAATCGCCACGTGGTATAGCGGTGAAAAGTCGGTAATTTGAGTGGGCACATAGCTCCCAACAGTGACACCACAAACATGAAACAACTAGACCCTAATGGAAACATCAATAGCGAAAAGCCAAAAGGACAGTTACTTTCCCACAAAATGGCCAAATGGCTATCCAAAACAAAACAATATAAGCGAAACACACACTCAAAGACAAACCATAACAAAAATAAACCGCGACAGAAGAACCGCATTGGAACGGTCAGTGAAACGAATTGCACTGGGGAGCTTTAATCGATTTAACGCAGCTGCAATCCTCTCCCTTACTTCCGTCGCGATTTACGATAACACACCCGTGCGACATACTCCAAAATGGCTACATGTATCCACACTTTTCCTGGTCAGGCTTATACTTAAGCGGTTAAATAGTACAGTGTATAATCTTTCGCCAGAAACTGACAACTGCCCTTCTTGAATCAGCGGAAGGGAGAGAATGATCGTAGAAAAGATTTCATGATCAATCTCAACGAAAGAATATTGCCGACCCCGGCAGCTATCGAACCCGCGTCCTCCTGATCACCAGTCAGACGCTCTTCCGACTGAGCTACGGAGGCCGGCCATCAGCATGGGTAAACCGGCTAATATACAGTGACATTCCGCTAAATTAAGACCACCTACAATTAATACTAATTTCTTTAAAAAGCTTATCTAGAAGGCTGCAGTCATCTTGGTATCTTCTACATACAGTGTCCTCTAGTCAGAAACCACCTTTGGAACTGTTCAAAAGTGGCCTTAAAGGCCACTTTTGAACAGTTCCAAAGGTGGTTTTATTATTGGAATTTTACTGTATAAGAGCCGGCATCGGTACCTCACTCAGATAAGCATCTGATTGGTGATCAGAAGGTCGCGGGTTCGATTCGGGCTTCGTTTTTCGTGGAAATTGGTCATGAAATCATTTCTACGTCATTCTTTCCCTTCTGCTGCGGATTCAAGAAGGGTAGCTGTCAGTTTCTGGCAAAAGAATGTACACTGGACTGGAGGTCCGCTTATGTGTAAGCCTGTCCAGGACAAGTGTAGTTAGGCTTGGTATGACCTAAATAGTTTTGACTGGATCGTTTAACTCTTATTCTAGCACAGCGCGCCTATATAGGCAATGGAAAGTAACTGTGTTTCATTCTACAACAAATCACGGAAAGGAAGAACGTGACGAGTGACGTCATTAAAAACTGCCAATTTATGACGTCATTAGTCGATTTCCTTGACGTTAGACGGTGTTACGTCATATTCTCACATCGAAAACGTTAGAAAAGGATATAAATACATGTGTTTCAGTCGATGATTTTATCGGGATTTCTTCTAACTATGGCGAAAAGTTGTGAGATTTTGAAGGAAACAACAGCATTATTTTCGATTTCAGCCTATTAGAATCGAAATAGATCAGCTCTAGTTTGTGATTTGTTGAGTAATAAATCACAGTTTGTCGGTCAGTTGAAAGTAGACAAATCACGCGCGCTTCCCGCTCGTGATTTGATCTACTTTACAACTGACCGACAAACTGTGATTTATTACTCAACAAATCACAGTTAGAGCTGATCTATTTCTTAAACAAACAAAAAAGGTTCATGCTACATGTAACGCATTTATTGGCTCATGAATATCAACACATGAACAAGCAAAGCTATGTCAGACAATGCGTTACTTAACATCTATTAAGTATTTCTAAGCCCAGGACACCGCGGCATCATGTTAACAGCAAAGGTTTTACTTAATAAATATGTTTACTTGATATTAAGAGAAATGAGAACACCTTCAGGGGAGGCAACTCCTCCAAACGTATTTTTGTCTCCCATGTCAATGGGGTCAACTCCTTAAGGAAAGAATTTGCTCCTGAGGAGAAAATTCTTTCCTTTTAGAGTAGACCCCTTTTTTAGTGGAACAGTGCTTATAGAAAAGCGAACAGGAAGTCCCGAAAGTTGTCTCCCTTTGAAAAATGGCGAACAAATCTGGCAGGTGGTCCCATTCCCCTTAAAATATTTCTTTTTTGGTTTACTGTTGAGAGTAGACGCAACACAATAACAAGTCTGGCCCCCGCCCATCGGGTCTTGGAGAAAAGGATTGGGCAGCATGCTGCTTCGACACAGAGCTGAAACCGACCGCACATGAGTACTGGTAAATTTCTTAGGAGCTGTAAGCCTGCCCAGGCCAAGTAGTGCGATTCAGACCGTACATGCATATATTCACTATGGTTTCATTGGGCGCCAGGGATTGAGATGTCATTTCATCTCAATCTCGTGTAAAATCCCACAAAACGTCTCCAAACTGACTCGTCATGTTAGCAAGTCCATGTAATGAGTTTCGCTCTAAAGACACCAAAGGGAAAGAAACACAAAGATAAAATATCTAGACCTAATGGAAACATCAATAGCGGAAAGTCAAAAGGACAGTTACTTTCCAAAAACCAAAAATGGCCAATTGGCTACCCCCCCCCCCCACACACACACCAAAAAAATAAAAATAAACAAAAATATAAGCGATACACACAGTCAAAGACAAACGCGAAAGAAGAACCGCCATTGAACGGTCAGTTAAACAAATTCCACTGGAGGGGGTGGGGTGGTCTTAAATGGATTTTACGCGGCCGAAACCCACGCCCTTACCTCCGTCGCGATTTAGACAAATAATTTGTTCAGTAAGCATGAAGGCCTCCTAACTTAACAACCACAGTGATGAAACAACGGTGAGACCTCGATAGCAAGAAACCACTGAAATGCTGGAGGAAAAGAAAACAAACAGTTAAGACTCCGAAGGACCCGACCAGCGACAGACCAATCAACATTACATGCAATTAAATTCTAATTTTTAATAAACCCCACTATAAAGAGAAAACTGGAGTGTTCGTGGGTAAACATTATTTTTTTCTTATTTCTCCAGGATATTTGTTGTGGGTACTCCTTAGAACCGCCTCAATAAGGCGGTTCTAACGAGCACCCACAGACTATGTTTGGAGAACATGTATAAATAAGAAAAATATCACAAATTTTCTTCGGAAAGTAGCCATTTTGGGGATATTAAAGAATGTGCCATGTCACAAGGGTGCTAAATAGTGTTGACGCGGACGTTAAACCTCAAATCCAACGAAACAAATAATAACAAGTCCGTGTAAACAGAACAGCTGAGTGTGTAGGAGTATACATTAATTATTTCAAATTTCTGTTGACGTTTGTTTGTTTGAATTGAGGTTTTGCGTCTCTGTCAACACTATTTAGGTCATTTTGGAGACGTTACTTCCAATCATAAGTTTGTTGGACTTTTACCCGACATTGAGATGAAATGACATCTCAAGGCCTGAGCCGAGCCCAATAAAATCAATAGGGCTTCTATGCAGTGGACGTTCACACTCGCAACACTTTCCCTGGGCAGGCTGGATTACCAGTACTAGTGTGCGGCCAATTTCTGCTCTACGTGGAAGCACCATGCAGCCCAATCTATCTCTCCAAGCCCCGATGGGCGGGGCCCATTTTCTGCTGACGTAAATTTTGCAGTTCAAACTTTTGTTTTGGAGTAAAGGTTAGAAAAAAAACCCTATAGCCTTGAAATCCCCACTTTTCTATATGGGTCGTGCCAAGCGATAATGGGGTCTTCGAGTACGTGCACCCAGCGAAAACTCAGATCAGCCTCTGCGCACCCAAGCAGTCTTATCAGAGACTTCGTTGTATGCTACATACGCCAAGCTTATTCATTCAAATTACGAAATCACACCTATTCTAATATATTGAAAATTTTACCTCAGAGAAATGAAAATAAAAATAATAATAATTATACTATGATTGGATGATGGGGACGTAACGGCGCCAACGATGCTGTTCCGCTGTCATTAGGAAAACTGCGTGCAGTTGTTTTCTCATTACGAAAACATGCCTATATAATTTTGATCCCCTTGAACCCCAACTTTTATATAGTAAAACAGGGGTTTCCGGGGGTATACCTTATTTTTTCTTATTTCTTCTCTAAAATATATATTGTGGGTACTCGTTAGAACCGCCTCGATGAGGCGGTTCTAACGAGTGCCCACAATCTATATTTTGAGCAGAAATAAGAAAAAATATCACCATTTTTCATCTTAAAATTTTCATTTTCCATCGGTGATAAAGTTGGCAATGTATTTGTATAGGCGTGTTTTCGTATTGTCATTAAACAAGAATTTTTCATCATATGATGGATGGGAAATAATGTAAATACAAGTAATAAAGGCAATTTATTTAACGTGCATTGAAATAAATACACAAAGGGCAGAGTTTTCAGCCATTTTTCAAAGGGAGACAACTTTCGGGACTTCCTGTTCGCTTTTCTATAAGCTCTAGCCCACTGAAAACGGTGTCTACTCTTTAAGGAAAAATTTGCTCCTCAGGGGCAAATTCTTTCCTATAAGAGTTGACCCTTATTGACATGGGAGAAAAAATACTTTTGCAGGAGTTGCCTTCCGTGAAGGTGTATCCATTCCCCTTAAATGGCCCCTCGGCCCCCGCCCATTGGGGCTTGAAGAAATATATGGGCTGTATGACGCTTCCACGCAGAGCTGAAACCGACCCGCGCACGAGTACTGGTAAATCGCCTAGAGGATCTAAGCCTGCGTAGGCAAAGCGGTGCGAGTCGGCCCGTCATTGCTTATAAACCCTTTGGTTTCATTGGTCGGCAGGGCTTGAGATGTCATTTCATCTCAATGTTGGGTAAACGTCCCACAAAATTGGAAGCACCGTCTTCAAAATGACCTTTACAGTGTTGACGGGCACGTTTAACCTCAAATCAAACAAACAAACAAAAATGGCCCCAAATGGGTTGCGTCAATGAAGTTTCTTCTTCCGGCCCTAGCAGCTGGGCATCAGGTTGACAAGTCGGTTAATGAACACCCCATGCAAACCCACTTTGTACAGAGAAAACTGGGATTTAAAGGAATATACATTACGATATCGCCGGCCACGGTAGCTCAATCTTTTGCGCGTCTGGCTGGTGATCAGGAGGACGCGGGTTGGATACCTGCCCGGGTCGGTAACATTCTTTCGTGGAGAATGATCATGAAATCTTTTCTACGGTCATTCTCTCCACTCCACTTATTCAAGAAGGATTATGTCCGCAGTTGCTAAGCTTGTCCGGCGTCGCGTGCATAATATACGTTGTGTAGGTGCAAAAGGTGACGTCGTCAACGTCGGAATGACGTGAAAACGTGCGTGACGTAATTTCTGTCACACATTAATAACCTTTAGCCGAGTAATTGACTTTTCACAAACAGAGAAATATGTTATTTTTTGTGGCTATATCGAATTCACAAACAGTGAAAAATAAAAATCATATTTTCACTGTTTGAAACAGTAAAGATATCAATTTCGATTTCAATGAGAAAATCTCTATCATTCATTGAAAAGCATGCAAGAAAGTGAGGCTATGTAAACTGACCGGCACGATATAATTAAACATGTTAAACAAGCGTGCTTAACCGAAGTGTGTGTAGACGGATATTATCCATGCCAATTCTGTGAATATTGTCTGGAATACAGTTAAAATTTTCCGTACTTAATGATAGATTACCAAAAAGAAGTGAAGCCAAAGCCTTTTTAAACGACATAAACTAATTTCGTTGCCTTTATACTTGACGTATTACAAACCGTTTAATCCATCTGACGTTCAGCTCAATCATATTTCATTTTCATAAACTGAGAGAACAAAATATGCGTGCGCAACTGCGACCTAGCCCCGAAACAGGCGTAGTGTGACAGATATAAACACAACACACATAATAGAAGTGAAGGCAATGCTCAGGAATCGATACAATTAAGCCACAGCTCTCATCGGAGACACGAAAGGGAAAGAAGCACACACGCGAAACAACTAGACCCTAATGGACACATCAAAAGCGGAAAGCCAAAAGGACAGTTACTTTCTTGCACACCAGACAAGGAAATCCGTATTTTTACCCTGGGATAGAAATTTATGTTCTGACCCTGGTGTTCCGACCAAGGCAACTTACATAAATGCGCTTCAATTCTATTCAACTGCAGGAACTGCTTCCGCACTACTTTTATTTTGTAAACAATATACATGTGCGAGCTGTCAAAACTAAGAGGAGGTGTTGTGCAAGAAAAATAATCCAATATGGGGTTCTGTTGTAGATGGGCGTTTCCAGCCCTCGGGATGACCTTGCTGAGCGGAACCTCGGCGTAGCCTCGGTTCCGCTCAGCACGGTCATCCCTCGGGTTGGAAACGCTCATCTACAACAGAACCCCATATCAGATTCTTATATTCCCACAAAGCTGGAAAAATGTTCTTATACACCCTTTAAACGCAACATTCAAATTGTGTGTGTTTGTTTGATTTGGGGTATAACGTCCCCGTCAACACATTATAGGTCATTTTGGAGACGTTGCTTCCAATTTTGTGGGACTTTTACCCGACATTGAGATGAAATCTCAAGCCCTGTCGCCCTATGAAACCAAAAGGGTTTATAAAGTTTTAACATGGACGGTCCGACTCGCACCGCTTTGCCTGGGCAGGCTTAGATCCTCTAAGCGGTTTACCAGTTCTCGTGTGCGGTCGGTTTCAGCTTTGCGTTGAAGCATCATGCGTCTCATCTATTTCTTCAAGCTCTGATGGGCAGGGGCGTGCAACGTTCAAATATCCCCCTGCCAAAGATAAACTTCATGGATGACAGACAACTGTCTTCGATGTCTCCAACGTTTTTCGGCCTTCGGCAATTTGCTCGAGACAGAGGTGGTTCGAGCCAATGAGGGGTGATTTTAGTGTCATTTCGGGAGCCATATTAGAATTACGACAACACGCCTATACAAATACATTATAAACTTTACTGCCGAAAAAAAAACACACGAAAAAATCCGATTTTCTGAAAAATAAGGGTATGTTGTGTGTAATCATTAGTATCGCCTCAATGACACAACATACATTTTCCAGACAAAATAAGACAGATATCCCGAAAACACTGATATCAACAGTTGTGGTAACTTTTTCACACGGACTCCAGAACGAATTCTAAATAACCGTGGTAACCCCGCGCATCGGGGCTGGCAGAAATAGATTGGCTGCATGATGCTTCCCCACAGAGCTGAAACCGACTGCACCCGAGTGCTGGTTAACTGCTTAGAGGATCTAAGCCTGTCCGGGCAAAGCGGGGCGAGTCGGACCGCCCATGCTTATAAACCCTATTGGTTTCATTGGGCGACAGGGCTTGAGATGACATTTCATCTCAATGTCGGGTAAAAGTCCCACAAAATTGGAAGCAACGTCTCCAAAATGACCTTTGCAGTGTTGACGGGGACGTTAAACCCCAAATCAAACAAACAAACAAAGCAACCGTGGTAAACGGTCCTTCGATGTTCGAGTTGTCGAAACTATACTGTATGTCATTAGCAAAGGTATCGCGCCCGACTGAAAGTCAGCTAGTTAGTAAGAACTTGTAGAGTTTTTGTCAGATGTCAGTTTCATACACCTGTCAAGAGACATTTGTGACCAGGCAGTAACAAGCAGCAATTCAAAGTAGCTCTTAATCTATATGTGCCTGTATCACGCCAAAATTGACCGCCTACAATATGGCTGTGATATATCTATAGTATCAGGTAGACTGTTTTCATCAAATCAAAAAGTGTGCCCGTTGCAGATATCTGCGGAAGTGGTGTCATCTTTGGCTTCTTGAGTTCATGATATCTCTTAAATGCGGTGATAACCGTGTTCGCATGGCGTTTAACAGTCCACTCAATATAATACAGGTCATTTAAGAAAGGAATTTTATTATTTATTTTTTTTTCTGTTCATAAATGTATGAACGCAGTTTGTCGCCTCAAAGTAAGTGAACCACGAAGGGGTTCATGTAAACTTTGCTAGCGACCCGCTGTCGTTCATACTTTCACGAACAGCAGAAAAATTAAGTTCATTTCTCACATCTCAATGTCGAGTAAAAGTCCCACGCAATTGGTAGGATCGTCTCCAAAATGACCTAAATAGTGTTGAAAGGGACGTAAAACCTAAATACAAACAAACAAACATTCTTTGCTCTTCATCACTGGGCGAAAGAATGCTTATAGGGCAAAGTTTTAGAGCTGAAAAAACATTTATACGCTGTTTTTTTCTACAATGAGCGGAACAGCGTTGACGTCGCCAACGACAATCAAATCGTAGAGAACCATGGTTTAGACTGACGTCACTTGACGTCACTGAAAGTCACGTGACGTGACCCGGTGCGTTCATGGAATAAAGAACAACATTGTTTTCTACTGGTTTACATTAGGCTTTACACTGGAAACGTAAATATTATGAGTTGATCAGTTAACATAACCGCCCTTTCTCTGGACAGGCTTTTACATGTATGATTAACCAGTACAATGCAAATGCTTTCGCCAGAACCTCCTTACAGTGATAGAAGCCTCCGTGGTGTAGTGGTTACGCTACTCGCCTTGTAAACCAGGGTTCGCAGAATCGATTCCGGGCTTCTCCAGACTTTCGGATGAGACTTCAAACAGAGGTCCCGTCTCCGTATGACCTTAGTTGTTGGTGGGACGTAAAACTCAGTCACTCAGTCCTTATAGTGGCATTCGTTATAACGAAAAAAACTCGTTATAACGCCAATTTCAATAGAATGAACCCTAAGCGCAAGTCTTAGCCTCGGTGCCGATCATACCTATGAAAACCACGTACATGTATGTCTTAAGCGGAATGGGAACACCTGGTAGATTCTTCCGCAATTTTTCAAAGGGAGATAAATTTTGGAACTTCCTGTTCGCTTTTCTATAAGCCCTGTCCCACTGAAAAAGGGGTCTACTCTTAAAGGAAAGAATTTGCTCCACAGGAGCAAATTCTTTCCTTTTAGAGTTGACCCCTATTGACATGGGAGACAAAATACTTTTTCAGGATTTGCATCTATATATCTTTGCTTTATTTCACTACTATTTATCATTTTGTAACCCGCATAAAATTGAACTTGCAATATTTTCACAATAACTTGCAAATTCGAACAATTTTAACAATCACAATAATATTATAATTAGTAAATTGATATTATAATCAAGGGGTACAAATTTGAATACGTCATTTAACTTTTTTTCTGAACTTCTTTGTATGATACTTGTATTTTTGTCAACATTGCCTGTGTAAAAGATGTATGTCATTACGCAAACATGCCTATACAAATACGTTGCCACCTTTATAGTTGAAAAAATGAAAATTTTATGATGAAATATTTTGATATTTTTCTTATTTCTCCTCAAAATATAGATTGTTGGTACTCGTTAGAACCGCCTCATATATATTTTAGAGCAGAAATAAGAAAAAATAAGGTTACCCCTGTAAACCCAAGTTTTACTGTATAAAAGTGGGGTTCAAGGGGGTCAAAATTATATAGGCGTGTTATCAAAATCGTTGATCATGTTGTAGAGTTGAACAGATTTGATTGACCTTCACTCTATGTTCAAGGTCAGCACATGATTAAATGTAATGTCTAGTGAGGACTGCGTCGTCTAAAAACCAAATCCAGTTAAGTTACTTAATTATATTCTATGCAAAGGGAAGCCCACAAATTAGAAAGAACACAATACCAAAAAAAAAAAAAAAATAAAAAAAATAACAATAATAATAATAGCATCACGCTAACAAGTCCGTGAAATAAACACCCCATTACACCCCACTTTATATGGAGAAAACTGGGGTTTTAAGGGTTATACATTATTTTCCTTATTTCTGCTCTTAGTCATAGGTTTGGATACTCGTTAGAACCGCCTCAATGAGGCGGTTCTAACGAGTATCCACAACCTATGTTTTGATTATAAATAAGAATAATATCACAAAATTTCTTCAGAAAATTTACCGTTTTGGAGATGTGAAAAATGCACATATGACGCACGGGTGCGTTATCGTAATGGTCTATGCATTTCTAGAAGGAAACCGGATATTTTTTAGACAATTTACAAGACCCATTCACCATCCTGAAAACCTCCTCCCTGCTTCAGTATCTCATTATGGAAATTATTTCCGATTATCTGCACTTTTTCATTATCATTTTGATCATTTTTCTCATTACCGTGAATATCAATTTGTGCTTCAACTTGTGCGTCATTTAAGTTTCCATGTGCAAGTTTTGGGTCGCGTAGGTTTCTGTTATTATTCATCCCATCAATCATTTCATTCATTATAACAACATTACGCTTGTTTTCTTGAGCAATGACTTCGGGCGCCTTGTTAACATCTTCGAGCCTTTCAGGATGTTTGTCCGACTTTTTGTCTGATAGGGAGTACACTAACTTATCCCAGAAAAGTCTGTCGTCAGTTCTGAGATATGTGAATGTTTTTAGACATCTCTTCATTGTTGGTTCAATGAGGTCATTATCTAAGTCCTCAGTAATAATCATAATCAAGTGGCGCTTCTTTTGAGTAAGGCTTTCAGTAAAGGCGGCCCAGAACTCACACTTACACCAGGCACTTCTCAGAAAATTATTAGATAAAATCAAAACGGTGTGCCTACTTGCTTTCACTTTACTGTCGATATTGTCAAAAATTGTTCCGCCTATAGGGAAGTCTCTGTGATGGATACAAAGCTTGAAACCCGGTCCATTGTCGGGTTCTTCAAGACGTGGCAGTATGGTATATATAACCAAATTCATGTCATGTTCACTGTAACAGATGAACGCGTCATATTCGTTGTTTGCCATTACTACCTCTCTGCATGGTAAACTAATGTGGAAGCGGGTGTATGCTAAAATCATTACTTCTTTTCTGTATCTGATGACAACAACAAGTACAAAAGTCAGAAGGACGAGGCAGCAGGCCATGATGACAACAGGTACAACGAGAGAAAATATTTCAACGAATTCACAGAACTCCTGCCCCACTTGAGACAGTTTCTTGCCAGATAAAGAAGCAGGTTTAGCACATCTGAGATCCAAGATATAGTCATATTTCTCCAGTAACACAGATGATCTATTTTTGATGGTTGTCATCAAATCAGACAGTTTGCAATCACAGTTTATAGGGTTGTTTCGGATGTCGATAAAGACAGTTTCACTCTGGAACTTAAGAGTATTGATATCATCCTTAGAGAGCGTAGTGATGTTATTGTGTCTGAGGTCTATTACTCCTATAGGATCAGTTGACAGGCCGTTATCAGCAATTCCGGAAATGTATCTGATTCGATTGTGGCTTAGGTCTAAGTATTTCATTTTTGGAAATTTTCTTCTCCACTCTAGAAACTGTATGCTCATGTCCTGTAATCTAGAATGAGAAAAGTTATAATATTCAAGAACGGGGAAATCAGAATTTTCCGACAACAGCTGTACATGAGTGTTTGAAACCAAGCTTGACCTACTTTCATCAAGGTATTTCAGGTGTTTGTAATTGCATCTGTATTGAGCCCTATAACTGTCCTGGTTTACCCTTGAGAAGGCGTCATATATCTTCGTTTTGGTTGACTTCTGGGCTGCTTTCTGTATATGCCCTGAAAGTGATTTTGTCACGTTGCTTAAAACTAGTTTCTCGGCATTTTCTGCCCCACAGTAATATTGGCGAGTTATATTTCTATAACCCATTAATGTCTGTAGAAACTGCTGCACATCGTTTTCTAAAACACTGTTGGTAGTTTCTATTACATTCAAATAATCTTGATAGGGCTTCTCATCATTGAATTCTTGCAGGAAATCCAGTATTTTACAGTTATCAACAAGTATATACCACAAATATTTGGCCTTCATTGGCCATGGCAAGGACACTCTACCAGAGCTTGAACATTTCAATTTAACTGCAAACCGCAAACCTAGTTCACGAGGTATTAGTCGTGTAAGCGGTCTTTCCGCAACAGAAATCCACGTGCGGTAGCTGTGTAAATCCCAATGACTAGTGTCTGTAAGGTGACAAGACAGTGTGATTGCCCAGTTCGCTGTAAAATTAGAACCAGAAACATATTCAAATCTAGCAACACACGAAGGCTTCCATATTGCCGGAAGCAGAGTGTTGATACCGCGACTTATTCTTTCAACGAAGTCCTCGTCCAACTGTCCCGCAACAGTGTTGGTTACATTGTGTCTGCCTAGATGATAACGTGTGACCAGAGAAGTATTGACGACGTTTACAACATTTGTATCATTGTCCGACAATGACGATAATCTATTGTCATCTGATGAAGCTGCAACACATGGTAGGCTCAAAGATACTGTGAGCATGCAACTGAATATTTTCCATATCCTCGTATTCATCATAATTAGCGACGACCGGTTGTGAAAATGTTTATTTTCTTCAGAGTAATTCACTTAAAACCCTGCAGTGCTCTAGTGTTTAGACTTCCGTTTTCATGGTTTATAAAGATATTTAAGAAGGAACGATCCGGCTTGAAAAAACAACAACGATATAATGCCTTTTACAAAGACTGATAGTAATTATCATCATCAAACAAACAAAAATCATAATAACAACGCATCAGAAGAAAACGACCCTAGTTCTATAGTACCATCAGCGTTGCTTTGCGCATAGATCTACGAACACTGGTGCACACCATCCCAGCAGGCACTCAACGTTGAACTAACGTTGAAAACGTTGTTTCAACGTTAGTTCAACGTTGAGTCAACGTTTTGTGCCTGCAGGGATATCGCTGTTTGTGTTTACTGTCTACAAAATTGAATCAAGAGATCCGACTGTAGAACCAAACAGACTGGTCTTTCGAATATGGCGTACGACACGGTTTCTGATGACACAAAAAGGATACAACCGGACTAAATTATGACAAATGATCCCGATCACGGGACACTTGTCTTTGGTATATCCAATCAGTGTAGAGACAATTCAGTCGATGTAGTTGCTGAGTGTAATAGGAGGCGCCAGTGTTTTCCTGTCGAAAGTCTGGAATCCATAGAGCCCCTACTGTGAACAGCAAAGGCTCAGACCAGACTGCTTTGCGCCGTCTGATCCGAACCTTCGCTTGCCGCATATGCTACTAAACGTATTATAGCCATTATATAAACAGATTTAGTTTTTCGCTCAGCTTCCCGTTACATCAATCTTAATTGTCATTAAGGAAATACAACATTGTTAACATCTCACAAGGAACGTTTGACTTAAAACGTGAGACAAGATTTTCCCCAGTGCTTTCCTGGTATACGTAATATCACCGACGGAAACAAAAGTAAAGCGCTGCTTTGATAATCAGTGTTGCTCGTTACGTAAATACGCCTATACATATACATTGTACACTTTATCGTCGGAAAAAATGAAAATTTTATGATGAAAAATTGTGATGAATTTCTTATTTCTGCTCAAAATATAGATTGTGGGTACTCGTTAGAACCGCCCCGATGGAAATATAGATTGTGGGTACTCGTTAGAACCGCCTCATCGAGGCGGTTCTAACGAGTACCCACAATCTATATTTCAGAGTAGAAATAAGAAAAATAAGGCTTACCCCTGTAGACCGCAGTTTAACTATATAAAAGAGGGGTTCAAGGGGGTCAAAATTATATAGGCGTCTTTTCTTGATGGTATGTAATATTCATACACCCGGACAAAAGCATTTTTGCCATTAATCAGTGTATGTTTGTGTGAGTCTACTAATACACATTGTGTCCGCGCGCGCGTGTGTGTGTTTGACGTCCCCGTCATTGAGATGATTTGGGAGATGTTGCCCCTATTTTTTGTGGAACTTTTACCCGACATTGAGATAAAATGGCATCACAAGCCCAACCACCAAAAGAAACCGCTAGGGTTTATAGCCACTGACGGTCCGATTCGCACCACTTTGCCCGGGCAGACTAAGTTACCCATGTCCAGCTCTTCGCGGATGTACACAAAACCATGCGGCCTAATCCAAGATGGGCAGGGGTCCTCAGTCTGATTAGCTTTATTCATCGAATGGGCAGGTAACCAGGATATTCAATTGTGCCTCACCCATTGGGGGCACGGAGAAATAGACTGGGCTGTATGGTGCTTCCGAGCAAAGCTGGAACCCACCCAACAATCAGTGTATGTTTATGCAAGTCAACTGCAGCATTGGCAATTGACCTAAAATTCAAACACTATTCTATTGCACTTGCGTATGTAACGCGACGTCTGATTGGATAGCATCAAAAATTTGCGACAGTATGTTCTGCAGTATACTCTCGGAAACCCGACATCACGTAACGTCGCTTTTCACTGGCTGGCATTTGGTTTTACGCAGCTCACAGTGCTTGCCGCTTTGTGAAAAATAGTACATTTTTACATAACACACAAATAAGTTCATTAGAATGGGGATAACTGTATTATAAATTGCCATTTGGGGAGGTAAAGTGTCGGCTTTACGGCCGCAAATTACGTTTTACGGTTTCGCTGACGCGTCGCCGTAAAACGAAATTTCCGACCGTAAAATCTCCGATTTACCTCCCCAAATGACAATTTTTGAATACAGTTATCCAATAAATTTAGGATAAGTCAAGATAATAGTTTATACTCTGTTCTAACACAGAGCGTCTATATAGGTAATGGAAAGAATCTGTGATTTATTCTGTAACAAAACACAGGGAACACGGACTTGACGGCGAAAGCCACCATTTAATGATGTCCGTCGAAGATTCCATGGCTTTATAGACGGTGAAACTTTGTTTACTCGCATCAACTGAACTCCAAACTTTGATTTATCATTCAAACAAGAGGGTCCAAAGGCCCTATATCGCTCACCTGTGTACCAGAAAATCGTAAGTGTAGGAGACCACTTGACATTGCTACATACTAAATATCTGAGCCTTGGGCCTTATGGCTTTGGAGAAGAAGATTTTTGATTTTTTTTTCCAGTATAAGTCCATAGGTCAATTTTGACCCAAAGGGCATGCTTGGCAGGATTTGTGTAGGCGACCATTTTATGTTGCTATATACTAAATATCTAAGGTCCGTACTTCATGGTTTCAGAGAAGAAGATTTTCAAAGATTTTTTTTTCATTGTAAGTTTATTGGAGTTAAGAAGCCACAGGATTTGGCCAATTTGAACCCCAGGGACAAGACTCAGGCAGGATTCATGTAGGCAACAACTCCATGTTGCTATATGCTAAATACCTAATCTCTGGGCCTTATGGTTTCACAGAAGAATATTTTTCAAGTTTTTTTTTTCCATTTTAAGTTTTTTTTTTCCATTTTAAGTCCATCCATGGTAGCTAATGGGCCATGGGTGTGGCCAATTCTGGCCCAAGGGGCAAGATTGGCAGGATTTATGTGGGTGACCTGGGCCCTGTGGTTTCAGAGAAGAAGATTTTTGAAGCTTTTTTTTCCATTTGGAGTCTATGAGAGCTAAGGGGCCCCGGGGCGTGGCCCATTTGAACCCCAGGGGCATGATTGGCAGGATTTATGTAGGTGACCACTTACTGTTGCTACATGCTAAATGTCTAATCTCTGGGCCCTGTGGTTTCAGAGAAGAAGATTTATGAAGCTTTTTTTCCATGAGGAGTCTATGGGAGCTAAGGGGCCCTGGGGCATGGCCCATTTGGACCCCAGGGGCATGATTGACAGGATTTATGTAGGTGACCACTTGCTGTTGCTGTATGATAAATATCTAAGCTGTGGGCCCTGTGGTTTCAGAGGACAAGATTTTTTAATCTTTGTTCCATTAGGAGTCTATGGGAGCTAAGGGGCCTCGGGGCGTGGCCCATTTGGACCCCAGTGACATGATTGGCAGGATTTATGTAGGTGACCCCTTGCCGTTGCTACATGCTAAATATCTAAGCTCTGGGCCCTGTGGTTTCAGAGAAGAAGATTTTTTGAAGCTTTTTTCCATTAAGAGTCAATGGGAGCTAAGGGGCCCCGGGGCGTAGCCAATTTGGACCCCAGGGGCATGATTGGCAGGGTTTATGTAGGTGACCACTTGCCGTTGTTATATGCTAAATATCTTAGCTCTGGGCCCTGTGGTTTCAGAGAAGAAGATTTTTGAAGCTTTTTTCTCCATTAGGAGTCTATGAGAGCTAAGGGGCCCAGGGCGTGGCCCCTTTGGACCCCAGGGATATGATTGGCAGGATTTATGTTGATGACCACTTGCTGTTGCTACATGCTAAATATCGGAGCTCTGGGCCCTGTGATTTCAGAGAAGAAGATTTTTGAAGCTTTTTTCCATTTGGACCCCAGGGGCATGATTATCAAGAAATATGTAGGTGACCACTTGCTGTTGCTTCATGCTAAATATCTAAGCTCTGGGCCCTGTGATTGGCAGGATATATGTAGGTGAACACTTGCCGTTGCTACCTGCAAAATATCTAAGCTCTGGGCCCTTAGGTTTCAGAGGAGAAAATTTTTGAAGCTTTTTCCATAAGGAGTCTATGGGAGCGAAGGGGCCCCGGGGCGCGGCCCATTTGGAACCCAGGGGCATGGTTGGCTAGGATTTATGTTGGTGACCACTTGCCGTTGCTACATGCTAAATATCTAAACACTGGACCCTGTGCTTTCAGAGAAGAAGATTTTTGGAGCTTTTTTCCATTATTAGTCTATAGGAACTGAGAAGATTTTTGAAGCTTTTTTTATTAGGAGTCTATGGGAGCTAAGGGGCCCCGGGGCGTGGCCTATTTGAAACCCAGGGACTTGATTGGCAGGAATTATGTAGGTGACCACTTGCCGTTGCTACATGCTAAATATCTAAGCTCTGGGCCCTGTGCTTTCAGAGAAGAAGATTTTTGGAGCTTTTTTCCATTATGAGTCTATAGGAACTGAGGGGCCCCGGGGTGTGGCCCGTTTGGACCCAAGGGGCATGATTGGCACGAATTTTGTAGGTGACCGCTTGCCGTTGCTACATGCTAAATTTCTAAGCTGTGGGCCCTGTGGTTTAAGAGGAGAAGGTTTTTGAAATTTTTTCCAATTATGAGTCTATGGGAGCTAAGGGGCCCCGGGGCATGGCCCATTTTGACCCCAGGAGCACGATTGGCAGGATTTATGTAGGTGACCACTTGCCTTTGCTACATGCTAAATATCTTAGCTCTGGGCCCTGTGGTTTCAGGGAAGAAGCTTTTTGGAGCTTTTTTTCCATTATGAGTCTATAGGAACTGAGGGGCCCCGGGGTGTGGCCCGTTTGGACCCCAGGGGCATGATTGGCAAGAATTTTGTAGGTGACCGCTTGCCGTTGCTACATGCTAAATATCTAAGCTGTGGGCCCTGTGGTTTAAGAGGAGAAGGTTTTTGAAGCTTTTTTTCCATTATGAGTCTATGGGAGCGAAGGGGCCCCGGGGCGTGGCCCAATTGAAACCCATGGACATGATTGACAGGAATTATGTAAGCGACCACTGGCCGTTGCTACATAAGGGGCCCCGGGATGTGGCCGATTTGGACCCCAGGGGCATGATTGTCAGGAATTATGTAGGTGACCACTTGCTGTTGCTACATGCTAAATACCTAAGCTCTGGGTCCTGTGGTTTCAGAGAAGAAGATTTTGAAGCTTTTTTCCATTATGAGTCTATGGGATCGAAGGGGCCCCGGGGCGTGGCCCATTTGAAACCCAGGGGCATGATTGGCAGGAATTATAAAGGTGACCACTTTCCGTTGCTACATGCTAAATATCTAAGCTCTGGGCCCTTTGGTTTCAGAGAAGATTTTGAAGCTTTGTTTTCCATTATGAGTCTATAGGAGGGAAGGGGCCCCGGGGTGTGGCCAATTTGGACACCAGGGGCATGATTGGCAGGATTTTCATAGGTGACCGCTTAACATTGTTACAAGATAAATATCTAAGCTCTGGGCCCTGTGGTTTCAGAGAAGAAGATTTTGTAATTTTTTCCCATTATAAGTCAATGGGAGCTTTATATTGCCATGGCAACCAGAATTCCAATCTGATCAGCCCAAAAACCTTATGCAGCCTTTCCCCCTACCTGATGATGCTTCACATTAAATTTGATCAAGATTGGCCATGTGGTATTAGAGATATACTTATACTTGAAATTGTTTACGGATGCACGCACGACGGACGACGGACAAAAAGTGATCACAAAAGCTCATCTTGTCACTACGTGACAGGTGAGCTAAAAATCACTGCTAACTAAAGCTGATCTATTTCGTAAACATTTACAACGATACGGTTACTCGTATGTGTTAGAATCGCCCTCTTTTTGCATGGCCATATCTATCCATCTATCTTCTTATACGGAGTCGGTCATATTTGGTCAATACCTCAGATAGGTTTTGTTTGTTTGAATATGGAGTTAAACGTCCCCATCAACACTATTTAGATCATTTTGCAGTCGTCGCTTCCAATTTTGTGGGACTTTTACCCGACATTGAGATGAAATGACACCTCAAGCCCTGCCATACAATGAAACATGAAGGCTTATACGCATTGGACGATCTGACTAACACCACTTTGCCTGGGCAGGGCTAGTCTTTCTAAGTGATTTACAAGTACTCGAGTGTGGTCAGATTCAGCTCTGCGTGGAAACACCATGGAGCCCATCTATTTTTCAAAGCCCGATGGGCGGGGGCAAGCCTCAGATAGGTAAGTTGTAAGCTTGAATTTACAGTAATGGGTATGTGATAAAATCCTAAATACATGTATATGTATATCTGGAGCTATGAAATCTTTGTTTGTCTGGAGTTTTACGGCCCAGTCAATACGCTATGAAAAGAATTCTATATGGACTTCGGATCACAACCACTTTGAATTCAAGGGTATGTGCAAGAACGTGGCTGGGTCAAATTTTTAAACAAGCGTTCAAAATATTGCTTCTGACGAGGTAATCTAGCCCACAATCCGGATTATGAGTTTAAAGCAGATAATCGATTGATTGATTTGGTAACAGGGCGCTAGAGGCTCATTGGGGCTACCCCAGCAGATAATCATTTATTTCCAAATGCCAGAACGGGGCTATGTCCAAGACTAAACAAAGCCTACCAATTTTCCTCAAAAAAGGTGGGAACCCAATAGTTTTCCTTAAACATTTGTATATCATTGGCTAAAGAATCTTAACTACATTTTAAAATAAACAAAAAATAAATAAATATAATTAAATAAATAAATGGCCCGTTCTTGCACCAAACATTCGTCATTGAACTTAGCCTCATGCTCAAAGTATAATAAAACACCATTTGTAATGTCAATAAAGTTAGAAGATGGGTGTATATCGATTTCAGATATTGGTACGATGTGTCCAAATATGACCATATCTCTATTTTTGTTGTTGTTGTTGTTGTTTTGTTTATTTTTTTCTACAAAAAAATGGACTTAGCCGCATTCTTGCATAAACCTCTTCAATTCTCAATGGTAAATGAGGCTAAATAGCTATCGATGTTTCACTCAATAAGGTGATGCTATAACAAGAATTCCGCCGAAGGCTATGTGGCGCAAAGTCACTGAACCATGAAATCTAGGTCAAATGTAAATGAAGGTCAAGATCAAACATGGATGCCTGCATTGAAGCTGCCGTCTGCACCAAGTTCTTGAGATTAGGGTGAATGTTAAGGCGGTTGAAATAATTCACAAAGTCACTGAACCATTAAATGTATGTCAGTATGAGATATAGATGCTTCTCTCCACTTGTTCCTAGATGCAATCTTGTACCAAGTATCATTAATGGAGCTCCTATAGTTCTTGAGAAATGGACTGTTGCATACAGGCGAAAGTTAGGGTGGTCGCAATAATTCACAAAGTCAGTGAACCATGACATATAGGTCAATGTCATATATGGAAGCTTGATTTGAAGTTGCTTTTCCTAGATGCAAGGTTGTACAGATGTTTAGGGCAAGCCTTGGTAGCTCAGTCGGATGCGTGTCTGACTTGTGATCAGGAGAACGTGGGTTCGATACCTGCCGGGGTCGGCAACATTCTTTCGTGGAGATTGATCTTGAAATATTTTCTATGGTCATTCTCTCCCTTCCGCTGATTCAAGAAGGGCAGTTGTCAGTTCTAGGCGAAAGCATGTGCACTGTACTGGTTAACCGCTTGTCGCGTTTGAGAGTGTAATAACGCCATGTAATATTTCCGATAATCCACTAGTGGATTAAATATGCAAATTAGTTAGATACGTCCCGTAACATTACATGTACGACGTTCTTAACGACGTTGCGGTTACAAATAGTGGAATATTGTCATTTTTATCAAACAATCGTTAATGAAATGCGTTTTTAATGTCATATGATAAATAAAATCTTACATTCGTGCTCATATATTATATCGAATTTATTAAACTCTTTGAGGAAAATGGGATAAAATGCTCGACAAAGCCTCGCATTTTATCCATTTTCCTCAATTCGTTTAATAAATTCGATAATACATGAACACTCATGTAAGATCCTCTATATACGTAACATACTGCTCCAAAGCAGGTTTTGGCTCACTGGAATGGATGAAATAAAAGCTCAAAGTTTTTATGTGCGCAAAATTAGCCTACAGCACTGTATCATTAATGAAGCTCTTATAGTTCTCCAGAAATGAGCTCTTACACACGGGCGAAAGTAACAGTGGTCGTAAATGTTGACAAACGGCCGGACAACCATACTCCTATATCACGACATGCTTAATGCAGGCGCGACAACAATTGCATTTGGACTTGGTTGGAGCCTGATGCTCTGTCTCTAGTCGGGCACGCCTTTTGCTTCAGTGTTTTCTAGTAGTTGTTTCATGCTTTCAAGTTCTCTTTATTTTTTCCGACTCTGTGTCAGTTTGGCTTTTGTATTCTCGGAGATGGTGCACTGGTGGGTTGGAGATTCATCGTGTGGGCTAAGTGGGTTGTTTGTGCGGGCCACATATTTATGTAAAAAAAAAAAAAATGAAATTTCAGCTAGATATTCAGCAAGATTCTCACCATCTCTGGCTTTCCTGGTTTGTATGATCCGTTGGAATAATTGCGCACTGCTACTGCGGTTGTGTCTAAATGTTTAAAACCTTTTCAGAAGTTAAAATAAACTATTTATTTGCAGATTTTCACACAGAATGTAAAGCGTCAAGACACTTTGATTCGAGTGACCATGTTTCTCGTCTCTCAGGTGCTGTGGCGCTGTGACGTCACAAACATTACAGTCTTTGACGACACGTTATGCTACGTCTGCGTGCCATGACAATGAATGCCTTTTAACACATAGGCGTCCATGTCATAAATTGGCTTAGCAAGAGGGCTAAACTCCATTTTTGTGCATATGGCGATCGTAGCTGGTCATATTGGGTGACTTATGGGCTTTAATTGAACCTAAGAGGCCCGTGTTTAATATGCCACACTGTCTGCAGTCTGTTTGGATGAAAATTACAAAATTAAAGCAAAACCCTTTGAATTTTTGGATTGCAGTATTAACTAAATACATGATTAGTGTCTTTAATAATAAAATATTATCGGTTAGCTGCGATGATTCTATAGGTAGCATTGCACTAAATACTGGGAGGTACCGGGTTTTATCACTTTTGGACCGAGTTTTTACATGTAGTTGCGTTCTAAATATCAGACTTGTTTTCATTGCTCTTAAAGAAACTCATTTTTGATTTTTATTTGCCTTCACTGCAGCTGGTGTTGTGCCGTGTGGCGGCCGTAAAACGTCTCCCCGTACATCAACCATAGTGCAGTTTATATTTTACTTTTGGTCCTTTGAGATCAGCGTAAATATTCTGAGAAATCAGAAATAAATTATTGGTTTAGGCTCATATTCTAGACAGGTTTTTAATTATTTGGACCCCATTTTGATTTATATCAGTCTTTGAATCGAAATACGCAAAATTGCAGTATGTTTCCTCTCTGGCTTTCGTTGCCAGATCATTACAGGGTCACTGACGAGGCTTTATTAGCCGAAACTACGTAGTATGACCCATCTTCTTTCTTATGAATGTTTTCATTGCTCTTAAAGGAACTCATTTTTGATTTTTACTTGCTTCCATTGGATATATATCCCATGTTTTATTTAAATATGAGAAAATGATAGGTATAAGGGACTAAAATGATGCATGTTTTATTAATATACTACTCAAAGTTTGATAGGGATCACTTTTTTAATGCATAGTAATTTTTGGATAAATTAATCAGTTGAATCCAAACTTGATAAATAATGATGGAAAACATATCCTTCACAAAAACTAGTGATTACTTTTGTCAACTGGCTCTGCATTCAAGCGTGACAACAACAACCGTCTTGGCACCCACAAAATTTGGCGTAACACGAAGGGATTCGGACAATTGATTTTTCACAAATTTCCAGATTTGTTTAGACAAACGTGTCTAATAACGTGTAAGGCGTCCACGGGCATCAATTACAGCACGACATCGCCTGCACATGCTCGTAATCAGAATCTGTATCCGGTTTTGTGGAATCATCCTCCATTCAGTAACCAATGCATCTTTGAGCTCCTGTAAAGTTCTCGGCTTCACAGGTCGGGCTGAAACAGCATGCTGTAGCATGTCCCATGCATGCTCAATTGGATTTAAGTCCGGTGACCGAGCAGGCCAGTTTATACGAACGATTGTCTCACGTTCCAGATAGGCATCAGTTACGTGGGCATAGTGGGGACGGGCATTATCGTCCATCAGAATAAAGTCCGGGCCGATAGCACCGGCATATGGTCTCACAAACTGATCAAGAATCTCATTTCACTACCTCACTGCCGTTAACGTTGCGTTTCAACGACGTACAAGTCAGTTTTACCGTTCACGCTTATCCCAGCCCAAACCATGACTGATACCTTTCCATAGTGATCATGCTCTGCCACATTCAAGTCATTGAATCGCTCTTTAGACATTCGCCACATTAATTGACGATTATCAGTGAAGTCTAGACAGAATCTGGACTCATCAGTAAACAGTTCTGGCGTCGGGCCACGAATCATCCACCTGACGTGAGTTCCTGCAAATTCAAACCGGTATAGCGCGTGCTGTCTCGTCATCGGAACACGTACATCGGGCCATATGGCATTAAGTCCGAACTCTCAAAGCCGATTTCTGACAGTTTGTGTAGAAATTCGTACTCCAGTTCCGTTCCTAAACTCGTTATTCAAACGCGTAGCGTTCAGGAACTGTTGACGTCGAGACTGAGTCCACAAAAAACGGCCCTGACGTCGAGCTGTAGCCCTTTCTAGACACCCGCCGTGTCTGTGTGGAGGATTTCCGTGGGTAAGATGCCGACTCCACATGCGGGAAACCACGCTCTGAGACACATTCAGAATCCCAGCAACACGACGTTGAGAGACGCCAGAATCCACCCTTCCGACCTCACGGTTTATTTCTTCAAGGCTCAGATTGTGTCTTCACTTTGCCCTGGGCATTTTAGAGTTTCACAAATCAAATGAAATCATTTTTACACATAGTAAAGGAACAATGACAAATTTGATTTTTCTGTTGGAATGCAGTGTTTCGCAAGATTTTTGGGGTGCATGAATTCAATTGCGAAGTTTGAGAACTGTGCAATTTCATGAGTACTGAACTGCACACGAGTTTCTGCTTAAGATATTCATCAATATATGGAGTACAAATTCTCCCATGAAATTTTAAATTTTCAGCGAAAAATTTGGCATATAAAAAGTGATCCCTATCAACTTTTGAGTAGTATATATCTGCAAGCTCAAAGAAATTTTCGCTGATTTTATATGGTCACCCCTCCTTTAAAAATGTTGGTTTGTATTTACTCCATTCTAGCAGGTAAACAAACATGGTTGACTGTAACTTGAAAAGGAGCAGATCGAAATGTGGATTTTTCTCATTTACTTGTTGGGCTAGGATGGCTCTATAAACAAGTAAGGTTTGAAAAGTTTTGTATGTGTAGTTTTTGTTGGAGAAGGTAAAAGGTTACTATTGTCACCTATGGAAAACATTTAGTGGAAAGCTCCCTATACCATAAGTTGGACCGCTGTCCTGTTTTCAGTCATTACATACTATTTCCACACATTTGTAGGTTCTGTCCAATTCTGTTTCATAAAATGTATCTTCATGGCGTGTATTTGGCCATAGAAACTGTAGAAAATGTGATGGTAGTGCTACAGTAATTTAGGTCTAACTGGGCGTATTTGATGAATTTTTGCCTCTGATCTATGTTCTTGGGAGGGGGGGGGGGGTTACTTTAAAGCTATGTAAATCAGTTTTACTGATGTGTTAGGAAAGGAGACTTGCAGTAATTGTATTTGCACAAACACAAGAAAGAATCTACTCCATCTGGAATATAAGAGTAAGGTTTCATGGCCCTAGGACTATGTCTCAGACCAAAGCAAAACTTCAAAATTGTCTCTCCGAAACAGCCTGCTGCAATATCCAGATAAGTTTTCTCATCCGTTATAAGTTTTATTTTATTGTATTCATGTAAAAGGATGTGAACAGATATATTCAGCTATTCCTCATGTCATTAAGGCATTTATAAACATTTTCTTGGCATTTTTTGTCCTCAAAATATCCTCAAAATGCCACTTTTTATCTATAAATAGGGGGTGCAGGTGTGAAAATAGCCATAAAAATGAGTATTGGTGCTATTTAGGCATAAATCTGTGCATTTTGGTATTGAATTGTTCCAAAGACATTTGAGAAGAACCACTGATGCAAGCTGGTGTCTTGGTTCCATTGCAGAAAGTGATAAACTTTGCGCTTTTCAAAAACTATGGTTTGTTTGGCTTTCATTGTTGAATCTGAAAGCAATAACTTTTTTGCAAACTTGAAAGATTCTTTGTGACTGAGTGAGTGAGTTTTAGTTTTACGTCCCACCAACAGCTAAGGTCATACGGAGACGGGACCTCGGTTTAAAGACTCATCCGAAAGTCTGGAGAAGCCCGGGATCGATCCTGCGATCCCTGGTTTACAAGGCGAGTAGCGTAACCACTGCACCACGGAGGCTTCTTCTTTGTGACTGAACTTTTATTATGCATAAATTATTAGATGTGACCTAAATTTCTATTTGGCAATTCTTTTGATGCATCATAAAGAAAATGAGGGTTTGGTATAGGTAGCATTGCACTAAATACTGGGAGATACAGGGTTTTTGGACCAAGCTTTAAGTTGCGTTCTAAATACCAGACTTGCTTCCATTGGATATATATCCCATGTTTTATTTAAATGTGATAAAATAATAGGTATAAGGGACTAAAATGATGCATGTTTTATAAATATATCTGCAAGCTCAAAGAAATTTTTACTGATTTTATATGGTCACCCCTCCTTTAAAAATGTTGGTTTGTAGATACTCCGTTCTAGTATATAAACAAACATGGTTGACTGTTACTTGAAAAGGAGCAGATCAACATGTGGATTTTTTCTCATTAACTTGTTGGGCTAGGATGGCTTTATAAACAAGTAAGGTCTGAAAAGTTTTGCATGTGTAGTTTTTGTGGGAGCAGGTAAAAGGTTATTGTTGGAAAACATTTAGTGGAAAGTAGAAGTAAAACAAAGATCAGGAATCGATACAATTAACTTACTCCACCCATCAAAGACACCAAAGGGAAAGAAATACAAACATTAAGCGACCAGACCATAATGGAAACCTAAACAAAAGAAGGCCATAAGGACTGTTACTTTCCCACAAAATGGCCATATGGCCATCCAAAATTAAAAGACACAAGTGATACACACAGTAAGTAACAAACAACAATATAAATAAATCACCACAGAAGAACCGCCTTGGACCGGGCAGTGGAAAGATTTCCACTGGGGGGCTTAAATCGATTTTACGTGGCCACAATCCTCGCCCTTACTTCCGTCGCGATTTGTTCACTCCACATGAAGGTCTCCTAACTCATCGGTGCAACATCTCCGTGAACACAAAAAATCAAAGAACCACAAAGGTGAGACAACGGTGAGGACTCGACAGCAAGAAACCACTGAAATGCTGGAGCAAAAGAAAACCAACAGTTAGACTCCGATGGGCCCGACCAGAGACAGAGCATCAGGCACCAACCAACATTACCAAGAAATAGATCTCTCTAATTCTCAATAAGCCTTTACGTTGGAGCCGTCAAGCGAGCTTCAGCTAGGCCCAATAAAACTGTCTAAGGCTCACCATTTAAGACACTAACAATGTATTAACTATTTGGATGGCCGTTTGTGGGAGGGTATGAATGTAAATGTGGATAATGTATCCGTCTAAAACTGTAGAGAGATTGCAAAACGAATCTTGTAAATAGTTAGAAATAATATAATGCTTTATTCTTTAACGAGGATTACCAAAAGCCCGAAGGCTACTACTAGAAATATAAAAGTAAAATTTGTCATTTGCATGTACATTTTAACAAGAAAATTATAACATGTTTTCTAACATGTTATAATGGTCGGTATCTTGAATGATGTGGAATTTGAAAGAAATACGAGCACTCTGTTTTGTTTGTTTGATTTGAGGTTTACGAGTAACATTCCCGTCAACACTGCATAGGTCAATTTGGAGACGATGCTTCCAATTTTGAGGGACTTTTACCCAACACTGAGATGAAATGACATCACAAGTCCTGTAGCCAAATGAAATCAATAGGGTTTATAAGCATGGACGGTCCGACTCACACGGTTTTGCCTCGGCAGGCTTAGAGCTTCTAAGCCGTTTAAAGGTGGGGGGGTCAGTTTCAGCTCTGCCTGGAAGCAGCATGCAGGCCATCTATTTCTTCAAGCCCCTATGGGCGGCGGCCAACGAACACTCTATAAAGTCCTACTTATTGAATGCATCTGATGTATATGTTTTCCAACACATGCAGTTTGAAGTAAATTCTGTATTATTGTAGTCTAAGCCAACAGTATGGACCCTCATAAGACGCCGCATTCTGTGGCGGCCAATCTGAACATACACTGTTTGCCAAACCCAACACTTGCCTGATTCAAGTCCAGATTCTACAGTTAACCCCATTACGCAACACGCTGACCTCACTGCAAAACCAAGAAATCAGTGACAGTCATGTGGACTTTTATCACTGAAAAAGATTTTGCCCTCAGTAACATGGTCGACTGCCCCCTCTAACGGGGTCTTGGAGAAATAGATTGGGCTGCATGATGCTTCCAAAACCGACTGCACACGAGTACTGGTAAACTGCATAGAGGTTCTAAGCCTACCCAGAACTAGAGCTGGTGTTTATGAAATACTATGCCCCCAACACTGATTGTCACAAAAATTTTACATAATGGAAATGCTAAATAATGCTGAGAATCTATCTTAGCTTTCATGGTTCTAAAGTTATGCTTTGCAATGTAAAATGGCCAAAGTTACAGAGGGCCATCATAAATCATTTAATACTTTCAAAATTTTCAAAAGTTATTTTCTGATCATCTACTCATAACTACAAACTATACACCAGGTTTCAAACCCTGATTTCAATAGTTTTCAAGATATTTTGCTGACAAGATTTCATGAAAAAAATTTCAATTTCAATAAAAATTTTCAAAGGGCAAAAACTCAGGAAAGGACCATAATCCTGATGGGATATCATGTATGGTTCAGAAGTTATGTGGTGCATAAAAAGGTGTGGAGTATGTAACAAACAGACCAGAAGCAATATGCTTCTTCTGAATTCTTTGAAGTTCTGGGCATTATTTAACAGGTGATCTAAATGTCAGTTCTAATTAGCATATAAAAGCTCCAGCTCAAGTCCTCTATGATAGTTAGTCTGCTTTTTCTAACTATGTTGTCTTTACAATGACTATCATTCAAATGGAATGTTGTGCTTAAGCAGGAGTATTATGTTCATAAGGTGGAACATTTCAGTGAATATGATGACATGTGAAATTTAAAATAAAGAACCAACACTTACCAAGCAATTTTTGTCAGCTGTAACTGGAGTTGTGGAAGCAGAGGTATGAAACTGCATCATCTTTGGCCTGCCATGATGTTACATGAAAAAATAATTCTTCACTTTGTTTCTTCTTATTTGAAGTGTTTTACTGCATTTGTTTTGGGAGAGACATTGGATGTGATCTGCACAAATGAAGCATTGTTTGTTTAATTGGCTTCTACAAAAAGACAATATATGTTCATGTGGATGAAGTCAATTTTTCCACTGGTTTCAAGAAGCTCACCAGTGTAGTTGATATGAGTGACTGGATTAATATTCCCGCTGGTTTCAGCAGGGACATTTATAGAGGAGATTTTGTGTGGATGAAGTTATGTTTGTTCCACTGAATTCAGCAGGGACATGAATGGGTGAGCTTTGTGTTGATGAAGTGACATTTGTCCCACTGGTTTCAGCAGGGACATGAATGCATGCGATTCGTGTAAATGACCTTACATTTATACCACTGGTTTCAGCAGAGATGCCAATGGATAAGGTCAGTGCAAATGAAGTGACAAATATCCCACTGATTTCAGCAGGGACATAAACGAATGGGATGTGTGTAAATAAAGTTATATTTTGCTACTTGCTTCAGCAGAATGTGAATGCATGTGATTTGTGTAAATGGCTTACATTTGCCCCGCTGGGTTCAGCAGGGGCATGAATGGATGACATTTGCTTTGGAGAAGTGGCACTTGTCCCATTGGTTTCAACAGGGACATGAATGGATGAGATTTCAGAGAAGTTAAATTTGTTTCAGCAGGGAGCAGTGTATGAGATTTGGGTGGATTAAGTTACATTTGTCTCACTGGTTTATGTAGAAGTATGAACGGATGAGATATGTTTGAGATCATAGATGTCCCGCTGATTTCAGCAGTGACATGAATTAATGTGATTAGCATATCTGATGTTTTCTGATATTTGCCCCGTTGTTTTCCTCGGACAATTGCATGTGATATGTTTTTTCCTGAGGAAACCATATATGAAATTTCAAAACACTAGCATACATGGTTATAAAGTTATGTTATGCACCAGAAAGCAACACAAATAAATGGCCAAGAATTGCAAAGGACCATAACTTTAACAAAATTTCATTAAATTGGTTGAAAATTTAATCAGGTAATCTCCTCCTTAGTCCAAATCAGTACACCAAATATCAAGGCTCCAGCTAAAATACTTTCTGAGATATCTTGCTAACGAGATTTCTATGTTATTTAATTAAAGAGGCAATAACTCAAAAAGGGGAGATAATTCGGAAAAGAAAAAAAATATGGGTCAACTATTTTTCATGAGAAATCCATATATGAAATTTCAAAACACTAGCATACCTGGTTATAAAGTTATGTTATGCACTAGAAAGCAACACAAATAAATGGCCAGAAATTGCAAAGGGCCATAACTTTAACAAAAGTTCATTAACTTTGTTGAAAATTTAATCAGGTGATCTCATCCTCAGTCCCAAGCAGTATACCAAATATATCAAGGCTCTAGTTCAAATATTTTTTGAGATATCTTGCTAACGAGATTTCTATGTTATTTAATTAAAACGGAAATAATGCAAAAAAGGGGAGATAATTCGGATATGAAAAAAAATTACTGGTCAACTATTTTTTCATTAGGAAACCATATATGAAATTTCAATACACTAGCATACATGGTTCTTAAGTTATGCTATGCAGAAGAAAGCATGACGAAGGTACGAACTAACGAACGAACAAACAAACAAACGAACTAAGGAACGAACAAGCCAGAAGCAATATGCCCCCCAACTTTGAAAAAGTTGGGGGGAAGTTGGGGGCATAAAAAGCGGGAGAGTCGGACCGTCCATGCTTATAAACCCTACTGGTTTTATTGGGCGTCAGGGCTTGAGATGTCATTTCATCTTAATGACGGGTAAAAGTCCCACAATATTGAAAACAATGTCTCCAAAATGACATTTACAGTGCCGACGGGGATGTTAAACCTAAAATCAAACAAAAAATTGGGTTAGCAATTGACGATAAAAATGTGAATGAAACAGCTTCACAATGTTTTTGTTTCTAAAGCTTTACTAGTAAACTATTATGTCTAAGGGAAGACGCTCATATTGCAACTTAATTATTGGCTATTTAGTCAATTATCAGATTGCTTTTTAATAAATGATACAGTAACACTACCACCCCCGCCCATTGGGGCTTGATGAAATAGATGGGCTGCTGCTTCAATACAGAGCTATATCCGACTGCACGAGTACTGGTATACCGCTTAGAGGATCTAAGCCTGCCCAGGCAAAGCGGTGCGAGTCAGACCGCCCATGCTTATAAACCATATTGGTTTAATTGGGAGACAGGACTTGAGATGTCATTTCATCTCAAGGGCGGGTAAAAGTCCCACTAAATTGGAAGCAATGTCTCCAAAATGACCTATACAGTGATGACAGGGCTGTTAAACCTCAAATCAGACAAATACAGTAACACTAATTTAATACAAATGTTTTCGATTTCAACTATTAGTAACGTACAGTTGACTCTCGTTATCTCGACCCCGCTTATCTCGACCCTTTCGCTTATGTCGAACTGATTTCTTAGTCCCGTACATTTCCCCTATATATTTATTGTATTTCAACTTTGCATGTGTCGAACTACTTTTAAGTCGACACTTCGGCTATCTCGCCCATCATTTTCAGACCCCGAATGTATTTTTCACTGTTTTTACTACTGCGTATCTCGAACCAGGATTCTTGACGTCCGGTCCTTCAATTTTGTAATAGGCCTTTAGAAAACAATTCATCAATACTCATAATGTTGTTAATCATCCAATTTGTCCAGGTGCGTTTGCAATTAAAATTAGCACACACAATACCTTTTTGGCTACTAAGAAAATTATGTGCGTGTAATAAAGACTGACACGCGGTGCTCAACCTTTAATCTTACACCGTCTCATGTCAATAATTTGCAAGATTTCCATGATAAAAGGCGGCGTAATCTTTCTTGCAGAAATGTCAAAGAAAGTGACAAAAGTTGTGATTATCTCGGCGTATTAAAAACGCAGTTGTTCGGAACAATTCACGTGTATCGTTGTTAACCCGTCTGTTTCTTAACCGATGCAAATCCATGTACAAACAGTGTAGATCCAAAAGGGATGGCTCATAACGAGCTTTCGCGGCAGGACCTAAACTGTTTGCCCTAGAGACGGTTAATCAGTTAGAGGGGAGATGAGTCAAACTACTGTATGACCTATATAGCATGTACTGCTCTCCCAAGTAATATACTACGCGTTGCATTCAGTCTGTTTAGTATCTAACTATATTTAGCGTATTTGGAAACCCAGATTTGTAGGAATTTAAAAGACAACAAAATACGTGAGAAATCTATCCGTTTTATTTATTTATTAATTTGTTCATAAACACTATACTCTGACAAGCTCCAGTACTTTCATAAACAAGTTTTAAAAACTCAGTAAACCGTTCATGTAAGAATTACCAAGAATACCAAGCATATCACGGCAAACAATGTGTTCTGACATACATGTGACTTTACACTTTGGTTATCTCGTACTACGGATAACTCGACCTTTTTTATCCGGTCCCGTGACGTTCGAGATAACGAGAGTCGACTGTAGTTTAAATCAAACATTTACTCATAAAACTACTAGGAAATATGCTTACCAACTTAAATGCATTCTAAACCATGCCAACTTCATGTCCACCTTCCAATAGTTTAAGGATCCAATAGGCAATTACGTAATAATTGAGTCATTTGACAGAAAACTAGTTTTAATCAGGCAGATCAGAATATATCTATGAGGTATACATTTCATAGTAAATACTGTAAGTACAAATGTACTTGTATATATCTTCCAATAAAAATCGCCAAAGAAAATATATGGTACCATCAAATATACTGGAGACGTGACCCGACAATAGGTAAAGGGATTCAGTATATTGCTACAGTTGATGATTATTATAATTATCACCAGTGTTATTATTGGCATGCTTAGGTGTTTCTCCTCAATTCGATGGAACAACAAGAGACCCATGGGCCACTACACTCATCAGAAGTCATGTGTGAAAAACTTCCAACGGCTCCAGGCAGCCATGATTTGTTTTCAAGAAACCAAGCTGGTTTGAACAAGAGGCCCATGAGAGCTGTGGGGGGGGGGGGGGGTCACTGCCAACTGGCAGCCATGCATTTTAATTAACTATGAAAGCCCTGCACCCAAGTACGTTACAGATAAAACTGGGACCAAATCAGCCTAGTGGCTTCAGAGGTCTAATGTCGCTTGAATGTATTGTTGCTAGACAACAGATGACAATTGACAACCACCTGTGGCAACCAATAGGCCTAAGATCATATGGAAGATAGAACATTTTTATGAAAGTTTTTAAAATATCTTGAAAGGTGTAAATGTCATTTTAACAATTTTATCCATTTTTAAGTTTGGTTTCCAATGACAAACAATAAAACTGAGCAGTAGGCCTAAAATGAAATGGCAGAAACAAAATTGCTTATAAATATTTCTATGAATGTTTTACCAAAATAGCTACTAAGGCTTGGCAGTAAATGCAAATTTTCAATTTTCCCCATTATAAATCTATGGAAACTCTAAGCTGGCCTCGATAGCTCAGTCGGATGCGGGTCTGACTGGTGATTAGGGAGGACGCGGGTTTGATACCTGCCGGGTCGGCAACATTCTTTCATGGAGATTGATCAAAAAATCTTTTCTACTGTCAGTCTCATCCATTCGCTGATTCAGGAAGGGCAGTTGGCAGTTTCTGGCAAAATAATGTGCACTGTACTGGTTAACAGCTTAAGTATAAACCTGCCCAGGAAAAGTGTGGATAGGTAAACTAACTCGCTCAAAAATGACCTAAAATAGTGTTGACTGGGCTGTTAAACCCCGATACAAACAAACAAAATGGAAACTCTAAGTTGCCATGGCAACCAACTAAAAAGCCGAATTTCTTAACAAGAGGCCCATGGGCCACTATGCTCACCAGAGCTCAGATGGACACTGCCGACTGGCGGCAATGTATTTAAACATGGTATGATTTTAATCTACCATTCATTAAGTCATATATGAGACCCCTTTATGAAGTGGAGGGGAGAGAAACAGCTCCTGTGGACCCCCCCCCCACACCAAGTTGTATTGCATCTAATCATAAGGAACAACAATATATATGATTATGGGAAAGTGATCTGAGTGGTATCTGAGATAAATGGCCTTTTATAAAGTGGAGGGGCGGGGCATGGCCCACGCACATTGCCCCAGCACAAAGAAACCCCAGGTTGGTGTGATTGAATGAGACCCTATGTTGGTGCAGCATTACCCCAGGCACCCCTTTATGTCATTGAACAAGTCTTGTCATAAGGAACATGAATATATATATGGTTGAAGGGTGGGGCTCTGAACAAATGCTCAGATATTTGGCCTTTTGAGAAGCGGAGGGGTGGGGCATCGCCAAGTTGCACCCAGTGAGACCCTTAGGTTGCTATTGTTGAATGAGTCTTATCAGAAAGAACAAGAATATGTATGGTATAGGGGTGGGGACCTGAACGGTTTCTGAGATATTGGGCATTTTATGAAGTTGAGGGTGTTGGTAATGGCCCTGGCACATCCGGTGGGGGGGGGGGGGGGGAACCTCACGTTTACCCACGTACACTCCAGTTTTCTCTCCATATAAAGCAGCCCCGCCCATTGGGGCTTGAAGAAATATATGGGCTGCATGATGCTTCCACGCAGAGCTGAATCCGGCCCACACACTAGTACTGGTAAACCGCTTAGAGGATCTAAGCCTTCCAGGAACCACGGTGCGAGGTGGACCGTCCAAGCTAATAAACCCTATTGGTTTCATTGGGTGACAGGGCTTGAGATGTCATTTCATCTCAATGTCGGGTAAAAGTCTTCAAAATTGGTAGCAACGTCTCCAAAATGACCTTTACAGTGTTGATGGGGCCGTTAAACCTCAAATCAACATAAAAAAAAAACATCTTATCTGAAGCTATGGAAAGAAACACCTAGGAACTCAAGAATGCATCACGAGAATATGGCTATATAATTTTGACCCCTTTGAACCCCACTTTTATATAGTAAAACTGGGGTTTGTGTAAAGGTGTATTCCTTATTTTTCTTATTTCTGCTCTAAAATATATATTGTGGGAACTCGTTGGAACCGCCTAAATGAGGCACTTCTAACGAGTACCCACAATCTATATTTTGAGCAGAAATAAGAACAAGAGGGCCATAAAGACCCTGGATCATCGACTTGATCCATATGATAGAGTAACAAGTGGGCCTCGGGGAGGGCCATTATTGACCCAAGGGCTACAATGTGCATAATGTTGAGGGAGGTCTAAAAAGGTGAAGCTTCATACCAAATATCAACAAAGGCTATAATTTGAACAATCTTGGCAAAGGTCCACTAGATGAAGCTACACACCAAATATCAAATACCTGGGCATTGGGGTTTCAGAGAAGAAGATTTTTTAAAGATATTCCCTACATTAGCCTATGTAAAACCAAATGGCCCCGGGGCAGGGGCATTTTTGGCCTCAGGGCCATAATTTAAACAATCTTGATAGAGGTCCACTAGATGAAGCTTCACACCAAATATCAAAGACCTGGGCCTTGCTGTTTCAGAGAAGAAGCTTTTCAAAGATTATCTCTATATATAAGTCTATGTAAAACCAAAGGGCCAAGGGGCGGGGGCTATATTTTGAACAATGTTGGTAGAGGTCCACTAGATGAAGCTCCATACCAAATATCAAAGACATGGGCCTTGTGGAAGATTTTTGAAGATTTCCCTATATTAGTAGAAGTAAAACGAAAGGGTCTCAGGGCTGGGGCATTTTTGGCGCCAGGGCTATAATTTGAACAATCTTGATAGAGGTCCACTAGATGAAATTTCACACCAAATATCAAAGACCTCTAGTAGGCATTGTGGTTTCACAGAAGAAGATTTTTAAAGATTTTCCCTATATAAGTCTTTGTAAAACCAAAGGGCCCCGAGACAGGGGCATTGTTGGTCTCAGGGCTATGATTTGAATAATCTTGGTAGAGGTCCACTAGATGAAGCTTCATTCCAAATATCACAGACCTAGGCCTTCTGGTTTCAAAGAAGAAGATTTTTCAAGATTTTCCCTGTATAATACTATGTAATACCAAAGGGCCCCAGAGCGGGGGCATTTTTGGCCCCAGGGCTATAATTTGAACAATCTTGGTAGAGGGCCACAAGATGAAGCTTCATACCAAATATCAAAGACCTAGGCCTTGTGGTTTCAGAGAAGAAGATTTTTCAAGATTTTCCCTATATAAGTCTATGTAAAACCAAAGGGCCCCCGAGCGGTAGCATTTTTGGCCCCAGGGCTATTATTTGAACAATCTTGGTAGGGGTCCACTAGGTGAAGCTTCATACCAAATATCAAAGACCTGGGCCTTGTGGTTTCAGAGAAGAAGATTTTTAAAGATTTTCCCTATATAAGCCATGTAAAACCAAAGGGCCCCAGAGTGGGGGCATTTTTGCCCCAGCACTATAATTTGAACAATCTTGGTAGGTGTCCACTAGATGATGCCTCATACCAAATATCAAAGACCTGGGACTTGCGGTTTCAGAGAAGAAGATTTTTCAAGATTTTCCATACATAAGTCTATGTAAAACCAAAGGGCCCGGGTGCGGGGGCATTTTTGGCCCCAGGGCTATAATTTGAACAATCTTGGTAGGGGTCCACTAGGTGAAACTTCATACCAAATATCAAAGACATGGGCCTAGCGGTTTCAGAGAAGATTTTTAAAGATTTTCCCTATATAAGTCCATTTAAAACCAAAAGGCCCCGGAACAGGGGCATTTTTGGCCCCAGCACTATAATTTAAACAATCTTGGTAGGTGTCCACTAGATGAAGCTTCATACAAACTAGAGCTGTCAGTGAAACTGACTAGGGCCCCGGCAGCGCTATCAGAAATTTGTGGACGGACAGACAGACGGACGGACAGAGTGATTACTATAGGGCACCCACACTTTCAGTGCAGGGCCCTAAATATCAAAGACCTGGGCCTTGTGGTTTCAGAGAAGAAGATTTTTTAAAATTTTTGGTGAAAAAAAATCTTTTTTTTGCTCCTTTGACCTAGATATGCAATGGACGGGGTGTCCCAGTTTACCTTGACCCCTGGGTAGCTATACCCCCGGCGGTAAAGCTAGTCAGGGGTAGCTTTACCCCCAAGGGTAAGGATATCCCGATTTATCTTTACCCCCACCCTGGATATCTTCACCCCTGGGGGTAAAGCTAAACTGGCCAGGCTATCTTTAACCCCGGGAGTAAAGGTAAACTGGCCAGGATATCTTTACCCCCACCCCAACTTTTGGGTATAAACTATTTTCTTAATACCCAATTTCATCTTATATGTAAGAGAAGCAAGATAGTAGCCTCGATGTTTCACTTTAACATTTTTCGTTTCAATCATGACCCGGGGGTAAAGGTAAACTGGCCAGGATATCTTTACCCCCAGTGAGTGAGTTTTAGTTTTACGTCCCACCAACAGCTAAGGTCATACGGAGACGGGACCTCGGTTTAAAGACTCATCCGAAAGTCTTTCTTTACCCCCACCCCAACTTTTGGGTATAAACTATTTTCTTAATGCCCAATTTCTTCTTATAGGTAAGAGTAGCAAGATAGTGGACTCTTTGTTTCACTTTAACATTTTCGTTTCAATCATGACTCAGACTAATAGAACTACCCTTAGTAAGAAATATGACCACATTATAGAGGCAAATGATTATTTAATAACTTCTATTTGTATATTTTCATATTCAAAATGTCCCTTATGACAATCTTTCATAATCTTGCATTATCCCTGTCAGTTGTGAAATGGGTGGTGGTGGTGAGTGGAAAGGCGGGGTAAAGCTAAACTGGCCAGGATATCTTTACCCCCACCCCATCTTTTGGGTATAAACTATTTTCTTAATGCCCACTTTCTTCTAATATGTAAGAGAAGCAAGATAGTTGACTCGATGTTTCACTTTAACATTTTTCGTTTCAATCATGACTCTGGCTAACAGAACTACCCTTAGTAAGAAATATGACCACATTATAGAGGCAAATGATTATTTAATAACTTCTTTTTGTATATTTTCTTATTCAAAATATCCCTTATGACAATCTCTCATAATCTTGCATTATCCCTGTCAGTTGTGCAATGGGTGGTGGTGGTGAGTGCAAAGGCGGGGGTACCCGGCTGGGATATCTTTACCCCCGGGGGGTCAAGCTAAACTGGCAAGGATATCTTTACCCCCAACCCCAACTTTTGGGTATAAACTATTTTCTTAATGCCCAATTTCTTCTTATATGTAAGAAAAGCAAGATAGTGGACTCGATGTTTCACTTTAACATTTTTCGTTTCAATCATGACTCCGACTAATAGAACTACCCTTAGTAAGAAATATGACCACATTATAGAGGCAAATGATTATTTACTTACATATAAGAAGAAATTGGGCATTAAGAAATAGTTTATACCCAAAAGTTGGGGTGGGGGTAAAGATATCCTAGCCAGTTTAGCTTTACCCCCGCCTTTCCACTCACCACCACCACCCACTTCACGACTGACAGAGATAATGCAAGATTATGAAAGATTGTCATAAGCAACATTTTGAATAAGAAAATATACAAAAAAGAAGTTATTAAATAATCATTTGCCTCTATAATATGGTCATATTTCTTTCTAAGGGTAGTTCTAATAGTCTGCTTCATGATTGAAACGAAAAATGTTAAAGTGAAACATCGAGTCCACTATCTTGCTACTCTTACATATTAGAAGAAATTGGGCATTTAGAAAATAGTTTATACCCAAAAGTTGGGGTGGGGGTAAAGATATCCGGGCCAGTTTAGCTTGACCCCCGGGGGTAAAGATATCCCAGCCAGGATATCTTTACCCCTGCCTTTCCACTCACCACCACCCATTTCACAACTGACAGGGATAAAGCAAGATTATGAAAGATTGTCATAGGCAACATTTTTGAATAAGAAAATATACAAAAAGAAGTTATTAAATAATCATTTGCCTCTATAATATGGTAATATTTCTTACTTAGGGTAGTTCTATTTGTCCGAGTCACGATTGAAACAAAAAAATTCATGTGAAACATCGAGTCCACTTTCTTTCTTCTCTTACATATAAACAGAAATTGGGCATAAAGAAAATAGTTTATACCCAAACGTTGGGGTGGGGTAAAGATATCCTGGCCAGTTTAGCTTTACCCCCGGGGGTAACGATATCCCAGCCGGGATATCTTTACCCCCGCCTTTCAACTCACCACCACCACCCATTTCACAACTAACAGGGATAATGCAAGATTATGAAAGATTGTCATAAGCAATATTTTGAATAAGAAAATATACAAAAAAGAAGTTATTAAATAATCATTTGCCTCTATAATATGGTCATATTTCTTACTAAGGGTAGTTCTATTAGTCCGAGTCATGATTGTAACAAAAATGTTAAAGTGAAACATCGAGTCCACTATCTTGCTTCACTTACATATAAGAAGAAATTGGGCATTTAGAAAATAGTTTATTCCCAAAAGTTGGGGTGGGGGTCAAAAATCTTCCTAGCCAGTTTAGCTTTACCCCCGGGGGTTAAGATATCCAGGGTGGGGGTAAAGATATCCCGGAATATCTTTACCCCCGGGGGTAAAGCTACCCAGGGGGTAAAGATAAACTGTTACACCAGAACCATTTGAACAACTTTGAAAGGGGACCACCTAAGGATCATTCCTGTGAAGTTTGGTCAAAATCCAATCAGTGGTTTAGGAGAAGATGTCGTTTAGAGAAATTGTTTACGGACAGACGGATGCACGGATGCACTGAAGCACGGATGCACGGATTCACTGATGCACGACGGATGAAAAGTGATCCCAAAAGCTCACCTCGTCACTACGTGATTGTGAGCTAAAAATAGCACGAAGGGGTTCTAACGAGTACCCACTATCTATATTTTGAGCAGAAATAAGAAAAATAGCACAATTTTTCATCTTAAAATTTTTGTTTTTTCTGTGGTAAAGTTTACAATATATTTGTATAGCATGTTTTCGTAATGGGGTCAATCAGTCATCAGCATACAACTCATAGGAGGTACTGTGTATCTCTTAAAACAATTCATAATCATGTCTGTTTCTAGGTCTTTTAACAAAATCTGGATTGTATTGTGAATTGTATCTTCTTTCCCTGTCTGAAACTGGTCTCTCTGGCTCCTGACTGACTTCTGTTTGTCTGCCTTTTGACAGCAATTCCCTAGTCCTTATTCTTTCCTCTTGTTCTCTCTTTAACCTTTCCGCCCTCAGCTGCTCAACTGTCTTTGTTTGACTTGAATGTTGTTTCTTCTCTTCTTTCTTGTCTCTGTCTTTTGATTTGTGCTTATGTTTACCATGTTTGTGCTGAAAGAAGGAAACATTTAACATTCTTTATCATATGACGTCGTCGATAAGCAGTGGATAATGTTGTGTAATAAAAATCGTATGACCACACATGTAATAACACTTTGGCGGGATTAAGTAACGTCATGACAACGTCCATGTCAACCATGTATTTTTTGTGGAAAAAAATGTCAAATTTTAGCGATAAAATCCCATTTAAAGTGGTCATATGATAACAGAATCTTACACTCGTGGTCATTTCATATGAAATTAATGAAACTCGCCGAAGACCATGAGTGTAAGATCCTCTATTTAAGTGAAGAAGGTACACTGGACATATATTCCATCACGTTAACTGGACATTACATTACGATAACACATCCATGCAATGTAGTGCATTTTTTCATATCTATAAAATGGCTGCTTTTCTGATGAAAATCAGCGATTTTTTTTCTTATTTATACTGCAAACAGGTGGTGGGTGCTCGTTTGAACCGCCTCAATGAGTACCCACAATGGTCAAGCTATGTCTTGGAGCAGAAATAAGAAAATTAATATTTACCCCCATAAACCCCAGTTTTCTCTATTCAAAGTGGGGCTTAGGGGATGTTCATTTCACAGACATATTCATCTGATGTTCCATCAGATTAACAAGTCCGTGTGATGAACACCCTATACAGCCCAACTTACCATACAGAAAGAAAAATGGAGTTCATAGGAAATACATAATTTTCCTTATTTTTGGGTACTCGTTAAAACCACCTCAACAAGAGGGCTCTTACAAGCACTCACAATCTAGGTTTGGAATAGAAATCAGAAAAGTATCATAAATTTTCGTCAGCAAAGTAACCATTTTGGAGATAGATGCTATAATGCACTTTGTCGCTGGGATGTCATTATGAAAACACATCTATGCGACGTGGATTTTTTTGTATCTCCAGAATGGTTATTTTCGAGATGAAACTGTGATATTTTTCTTATATTTACTCAAAACATAGGTTGTAGGTGCTCGTTAGAATTGCCTCATTGTGGGGGTTCTAATGAGTTTGTTTGTTTGCATTGGAGTTTAACCGCCAAGTCAACACTATTTAGGTCATTTTTGAGCCGGTCAGTTTACCTATCCACACTTTTCCTGGGCAGGCTTATACGTAAGCGGTTAACCAGTACAGTGCACATTATTTCGCCAGAAACTGACAATTGCCCTTCTTGAATCAGTGGAAGGGAGACAATGACCATAAAAAAAGATTTCATGATCAATCTCCACGAAAGAATGTTGCCAACCCCCGCGGGAATCGAACCCCTGACCTCCTGATCACCAGTCAGACACGCATCTGACTGAGCTACCGAGGCCGGCTGGGTTCTAATGAGTACCCACAACCCATGTCTAAGAGCAGAAATAAACAAAATAATGTACATGTATAGACCTATAAACCCCAGTTTTCTTTATATAGAGTGGGGTTTAGAGGGGTGTTCTTTTCACTTACATGTTGACATGATGGTTGTGTTATAGTAATGTTCGTTTTTGACAAGGCAGGCAACATTATTTGGTCCTGAGGAGAGTGGTCTGCTCTTGATATACATCACCTGAACAAGCCTGTGGAATGAACGCCCCCCCCCCCCCCTCCTCCCTACTAAACCCAATTTTATATAGAGAAAATTTGGGTTTATCGGGGTATACATTTCTTATTTCTCAATGGGGTGGTTCTAGCGAGCATCTACAACCTACATGTATGTTTGCAGTATAAATAAGAAAAATATCACAGATTTTCATCAGAAATATAGCCATTTTGGAGATGTGATAAAATGCACTATGTCACACAGGTGTGCTATCGTAATGGGTGATAAAAAAACGTTTCATTATGATAATACATCCCTGTGGTATAGTACATTCTTTCATACCATCAAAACAATCAATTTTTCTGATGAAAATGTGTGATTTATTTCTTATTTATACTCAAAACATAGGTAGTGGGTGCTCGTTAGAAACAGGCAGTTTCTTATAGTACCCCCAACCTATGTCTTGGAACACAAATTAGAACAAGAGGGCCATGATGGCCCTGGATCGCTCACCTGACCCATATGATAGAGTAACAAGTGGGCCTCGGGGAGGGCCATTATTGACCCCAGGGCTACAATGTGCATATTGTTGAGGGAGGTCTAAAAAGGTGAAGCTTCAAACCAAATATCAACAAAGCCTATAATTTGAACAATCTTGGCAAAGGTCCACTAGATGAAGACCTGGGCCTTGGGGTTTCAGAGAAAAAGATTTTTCAAAGATATTCCCTACATTAGCCTATGTAAAACCAAATGGCCCCGGTGGGGGGGGGGGGGGGGGGGGGCATTTTTGGCCTCAGGGCTATAACTTAAACAATCTTGATAGAGGTCCACTAGATGAAGCTTCACACCAAATATCAAAGACCTGGGCCTTGCTGTTTCAGAGAAGAAGATTTTCAAAGATTATCTCTACAAAAAAACTATGTAAAACCAAAGGGCCCCGGGGCAGGGGTTATAATTTGAACAATCTTGGTAGAGGTCCACTAGATGAAGCTCCACACCAAATATCAAAGACATGGGCCTTGTGGTTTCAGAGAAGAAGATTTTTTAAGATTTCCCTATATAAGTCTATGAAAAACCAAAGGTTCTCGGGGCAGGGGCTTTTTTGGCCCCAGGGCTATAATTTGAACAATCTTGATAGAGGTCCACTAGATGAAATTTCACACCAAATATCAAAGACCTAGGCCTTGTGGTTTCACAGAAGAAGATTTTTTAAAGATTTCCCTATATAAGTCTATGTAAAAACAAAGGGCCCCCTAGACAGGGGTGTTTTTGGTCTCAGGGCTATAATTTGAACAATCTTGGTAGAGGTCCACTAGATAAAGCTTCATGCCAAATATCAAAGACATAGGTCTTCTGGTTTCAGAGAAGAAGATTTTTCAAGATTTTCCCTATATATAAGTCTATGTACTACCAAAGGGCCCCAGTAGGGGCATTTTTGGCCCCAGGGCTATAATTTGAACAATCTTGGTAGGGGTCCACAAGATTAAGCTTCATACCAAATATCAAAGACCTAGGCCTTGTGGTTTCAGAGAAAAAGATTTTTCAAGATTTTCCCTAAATAAGTCTATGTAAAACCAAAGGGCCCTGGAGTGGGAGCATTTTTGGCCCCAGGGCTATAATTTGAACAATCTTAGTAGGGGTCCACTAGGTGAAGCTTCATACCAAATATTAAAGACCTGGGCCTTGTGGTTTCAGAGAAGAAGATTTTTAAAGATTTTCCCTAAAGAAGCCATGTAAAACCAAAAGGCCCCAGAGGGAGGGCATTTCTGGCCCCAGCACTATAATTTGAACAATCTTGGTAGGGGTCCACTAGGTGAAGCTTCATACTAAATATCAAAGACCTGGGCCTTTCGGTTTCAGAGAAGATTTTTGAAGATTTTCCCTATAGAAGCATATGTAAAACCAAAAGGCCCAGGGGGGGGGTGGGGGGGGGGGGGGGGACCTGGGCCTTGTGGGGTGAAGCTTCTTACCAAATATCAAAGACATGGGCCTTACAGTTTCAGAGAAGAAAATTTTTAAATATTTTCCCTATATAAGCCCATGTAAAACCAAAGGGCCCCAGAGCGGGGGCATATTTGACCCCAGCACTATAATTTGAACCATCTTGGTAGGGGTCCACTAGATGAAGCTTCATACCAAATATCAAAGACCTAGGCCTTGCAGTTTCAGAGATGAAGATTTTTTAAGATTTTCCCTATATAAGCCCATGTAAAACCAAAGGGCCCCGTGATGGGGGCATTTTTGGCCCCAGCACTATAATTTGAACAATCTTTGTAGGGGTCCACTAGATGAAGCTTCATACCAAATATCAAAGACCTAGGCCTTGTAGTTTCAGAGAAGAAGATTTTTTAAGATTTTCCCTATATAAGCCCATGTAAAACCAAAGGGCCCCGGGATGGGGGCATTTTTGGCCCCAGCACTATAATTTGAACAATCTTGGTAGGGGTCTCCTAGATGAAGCTTCATACCAAATATCAAAGACCTGGGCCATACGGTTGCAGAGAAGAAGATTTTTAAAGCTCTTCCCAATATAAGCCAATGTAAAACCAAAGGGCCCAGGAGGGGGGGCATTTTTGGCCCCAGCACTATAATTTGAACAATCTTGGTAGGGGTCCACTAGATGAAGCTTCATACCAAATATCAAAGACCTAGGCCTTGCAGTTTCAGAGAAGAAGATTTTTAAAGATTTTCCCTAAATAAGCCCATGTAAAACCAAAGGGCCCCGGAGAGGGGGCATATTTGACCCCAGCACTATAATTTGAACAATCTTGGTAGGGGTCCACTAGATGAAGCTTCATACCAAATATCAAAGATCTAGGCCTTGCGGTTTCAGAGAAGAAGATTTTTAAAGATTTTCCCTATATAAGCCCATGTAAAACCAAAGGGCCCCGGGGCGGGGGCATTTTTGGCCCCAGCACTATAATTTGAACAATCTTGGTAGGGGTCCCCTAGATGAAGCTTCATACCAAAAAACAAAGACCCGGGCCTTATGGTTTCAGAGGAAAAGATTTTTCAAGCTCTTCCCTATATAAGCCCATGTAAAACCAAAGGGCCCCGGAGCAGGGGCATTTTTAGTCCCAGCACTATAATTTGAACAATCTTGGTAGGGGTCCACTAGATGAAGCTTCATACCAAATATCAAAGACCTGGGTCTTGTGGTTTCAGAGAAGAAGATTTTTTAAGTTTTTGGTGAAAAAAAATCTATTTTTGGCTCCTATGACCTAGATGTTCAACGGACCAGAACCATTGGAACAACTTTGAAAGGGGACCACCTAAGGATCATTCCTGTGAAGTTTGGTCAAAATCCGATCAGTGGTTTGGGAGGAGATATCGTTTAAAGAAATTGTTTACGGACGGATGCACGCACGGACAGACGGACGCACGACGGACGACGGACGAAAAGTGATCCCAAAAGCTCACCTTGTCACTATGTGACGGTGAGCTAAAAATAATGTATAACCCATGTAAACACCAGTTTTCTCCATATAGAGTGGGACTTAGATGGGTGTTCATTTTATGGACTTTTATGGTAGGGCCCATCGGAGTCTAAATGTTGGTTTCTGTTGCTCCAGCAATTCAGTGGTTTCTTGCTGTCAAGTTCTCACTGTTGTTTCATCTCTGTGGTTGACAGATTTTTGTGTTCACAGAGGTGTTGCACTGTCTGATGAGTTAGGAAGCCTTCATGCGGACTGAACAAATTATTTGTCTAAATCGTGACAGAAATAAGGGCGAGGATTGTGGCCACATAAAACCATTTTAAGCCCCCCCCCCACCCCACCCCCCCCCCCCCCGCCGCCCCCCCCCCCCCCCCCCCCACAGTGGAATTTGTTTCACTGACCGTTCCAAGGCGGTTCTTCTAATTGCTTCATGTTTGTTCTTCTTTCCCTTTGGTGTCTCTGATGGGAGCTGTGGGTTAATTGTATCAATTCCTGAACATTGCCTTCACTTCTGTTTTGGTGTCTAGAAATTCAAACAAGAGGGCCCAGAGGGCCCTGGTTCGCTCACCTGTATGTCACTGTCTCGAGTGCATTCTATTTTTAGCTCTTGTGGCCATCTTGTTCATCAGCAGAGTGATTTTAGCTTATTTGGTAGGGAGTAACCTAGGCAACATTCCTGGGAACTTTGAATCAAATTGGCCTTTGGGTTTAGGGGGAGTTTCCGTTTGAATCAAATTTACAATATTTTTCTATTTTTACCTCCGGTGGCCATTTTGTTCATCCGAGTGATATTGTTTTAGCCTTTTTGGTAGAGGATAATCTAAGCAACATTGTTGCAAGGAACCTACATGCTAAATATGAAGGCTGTATCTCAAATGCTTTAAAAGTTATGACAAAGTAGGTCAAAGGTCAAGGTCATGGGTCAAAAGTTTGGAATGGCTGAGAAAACCTTGTCACAAGGAACATGCATGCCAAATATGAAGGCTCTATCTCATATGGTTCAAAAGGAATGATAAAGTAGGTCACAGGTCAAGGTCATAGGTCAAATCTTTATGAGTGGGAAGCCCTTGTCAGAAGGAACCTACATGCGAAATTTGAAGGCTCTATCTCAAACGGTTCAAAAGTTATGACAAAATAACCTACTGATCTACTTTTTGATTTGACATGACCCATATTTGAACTTAACTGAGATATTGTCCAGATGATCATTCTGAGCAAGTTTTATGATAATTTGACTGAAACTGTGGCCTCTTAGAGTGTTCAAAACGTTTTTCTATGATTTGACCTGCTGACCTACTTTTTGACCCGACATAACCCATATTCAAATTTGACACAGATATTGTCAAGATGATCATTCTCAGCAAGTTTGATGATGGTCGGACCAAAACTTAGACCTCTAGTGTGTTCACAAGGTTTTTCAACAATCTGACCTACATATTGACCAGACATGACCCATATTCGAAATTAACCAAGATATTGTCAAATGATCATTTTGAGCAAGTCATTTTGATCGGACCAAAACTGTAGCCGCCAGTGTGTTCAGAGGGGTTTTCTATGATTTGACCTACTGACCTACTTTTTGACCCAACATGACCCATATTTGAACTTGACTGAGATATTGTCAAGATGATCATTCTATGCAAGTTTGATGATGATTGGACCAAAACTGTGGCCTCTAGTGTGTTCACAAGCTTTTTCTATGATTTGACTTACTGACCTACTTTTTGACCCGACATGACCCGTATTCAAACTAGACCCGGATATTGTCAAGACTATCATTCTGAGCAAGTTTGATGATGACCGGACCAAAACTGTGGCCTCTAGTGTGTTCACAAGTTTTTTCTCTGATTTTACCTACTGGCCTACTTTTTGACCCTACATGATCCATATTCGAACTTGCCCGAGAAATTGTCAAGAGAATCATTTGGAGCAAGTTTCATGATGATCAGACAAAAACTGTGGCCTCTAGTGTATTCACAAGGTTTTCTATGATTTGACCAACTGACCTACTTTGTGACCCGACATAAGCCATATTCGAACTTGACCATGATATTGTCAAAATGATCATTCTGGGCAAGTCTGATGATGATCGGACCAAAACTGTGGCCTCTAGTGTGTTCACAAGGTTTTTCTATGATTTGATCTACTGACCTACTTTTTGACCCGACATGACCCGTATTCAAACCTGACCGAGATATTGTCAAGATGATCATTCTGGGCAAGTTTGATAATGATTGGACCAAAACTGCGGCCTCTAGTGTATTCACAAGGTTTTTCTATGATTTGACCAACTGACCTACTTTTTGACCCAGCATGACTCATATTCCAATGTGACCAAGATATTATCAAGATGATCATTCTGAGCAAGTTTGATCATGATTGAACATAAATTGTGGCCTCTAGTGTGTTCAGAAGGTTTTTCTATGATTTGACCTACTGACCTACTTTTTGACCCGACAACACCCATATTCGAACTTGACTGAGATATTGTCAAGATGATCATTCTGGGCAAGTTTAATGATGATCAGACCAAAACTGTGGCCTCCCGTGTCTTCACAAGATTTTTTTCTGATTTGACCTACTGACCTACTTTTTGACCCGACATGACCCATATTCGAACTTGACCGAGATTTTGTGGTGGTACAAATTGTGTGCAAGTTTAGTTAAAATTAAATCATAGATGAAACATCTATCATGCAGACAAGACCAAAATAAGCAATTTTTGCCATTTCAGGGGCCGTAACTCCGTAACACATGATGGGATATGGCTGGTTCAAGAAAGGAACCCAGATCTCATGGTGGTACAAGTTGTGTGCAAGTCTGGTTAAAATCAAATCATAAATGAAGATGCTATCGTGCGGACAAGACCAAAATAGGCAATTTTTGCCCTTTCAGGGGCCGTAACTCCTTAACACATGATGGGATATGGCTGGTTCAAGAAAGGAACCTAGATCTCATGGTGGTACAAGTTGTGTGCAAGTCTGGTTAAAATCAAATCATAAATGAAGATGCTATCGTGCGGACAAGAAATTGTTTACGCACGCACGGACGCACGCACGGACGGACGCACGCACTGACGACGGACGACGGACAAAATGTGATCACAAAAGCTCACCTTGTCACTACGTGACAGGTGAGCTAAAAATTCAGACACCTTGAGAACTTGCTGTAATTATCCTAAAATTTTAACAGACTTCAAGGAGTCCAAAAAGTGCAAATGGAATGGAAAACATCTCATTCAGGAGCAGTCTGATCTGGGTCTGCACTGTTTGCTTAGGCCTGTCTGTCCAAATACTTAGTATCATTATGTTAATTATGAACTAATACACAGTTGTTTCTTTTTTCTTTAAAGAAATCCTTAACCCTTATCCTGCTGTTCAAGACAAGCCATACCTTTGCAAACAGTGTAGATCCAGATCAGATGGCACCATCTGATCATGATCTACACTATTTGACATTAAGTTTGTGAATTTACAGGAACAAATTACATCAAGTAATCTGATTGGTTCAAAGTCGGAAATAGGTGTGCCAAACAATAATATTCAGCGGGATAAAGGTTACAAGACATATTTGCTTGTTCAGACACCTTGTGACCAAGTCCAGGTGGCTAGATACATGTACACCTGGCACAGTTTGTCATTGTTTCATTACCCTAACACATCAGCAGTATCCAGTTGTTCAAAGCCTTGTTAGCTTAATGAGCACATTAGTGGTCAAACTGTTAACTATTCTAGCAAGTTTAATACCTAATATTTTGTTATTTTTGCTGAAAAAAATGTGAGCAGCTTTTGCACATGCAAAAGCTGCTCACATTTTTCAGCAAAAATGTTAGTTTATTTGCCATATTAAACAATCAAACTTTTAATGATTTGTTAACTTACGACACGGCTAGTTTTGAACAACTGGCCCATTTGACAAAGTGCACTCCCTCAATCCTCCAAATCAGTTACATTTCTAATGAAAATTTGTAATATTTTGTTTTTTAATCCGAACATAGGTTGTGGGTACTCGTACATGAGGCGATTCTAACGAGTATAAACAACCCACAGTATGTCTTGGAAATAAGGAATATAATTTAAACCCCTGACCCAGATTTCTCTCTATAACCTGGGGTCTATGTGGTTGTTCATTACACAGACTTGTTCACATGATGGCAAGGCAGGTTCTTTTTGTGGTTCTATTTAGTCTTCTTGCAACCTAAGTTTTTCTGATAAGACTTCTACCAAAGGCTTTTCCATGCCTGTGAAACTAAATCTGACTTAACCCTATTTGTACCAAATGGAATCTTCCTCCTTATATATGGCAGGAGTCCATTATGAAATTTAGGGGTGTCAGGTTGTGTTATCTTTAAAATTTACCTGGAAAATAGCTGAATTTTTGCAAACAGTGAAGGCCCTGATCAGACACCACATTCTGGGTAGCTGAACTTTTTGCAAACAGTGAAGGCGCTGATCAGACGCCGCATTCTGGGGCATCTGATCTTGGCCTTCACTGTTTGCCAGGGTAACTGTTTTGGGGTTTTCAGTACAAAAAAGGTTAAATAAAAAGTCTGCAGGAGCCAAATCTGATTTCAAACAGAATGATGTTAACTGTGAAGATGCAAATAAGACGGAGCATCAGTCTGTCTTAAAAGAATGCAATTTTCTGTGCTTGTTGGAACGAAGTTTGGGGGAAATGAAATACAGCACAAGCAAAAAATTGATAAAAAAATTTCAGGCTGTACAGACTTTGTTGCTCAATTTATAGCACAATTTTGCACAACATGGCTAAAACTTATTAATATCAAACAGCAGAATGGTTGTACTATGATAACACCCCTATGTGACATAGTAAAATCTTTCATATCTCCAAAAGGGTTATTTTCTGATTAAAATTTGCAATAATTTTCTTATTCTTACTCCAAATATAGGTTGATGGTGCTTGTTAGAACTGCCTCGATGATGGGGTTCTAATGAGTACCCACAACCTATGTCTAGCAACAGAAATAAGAAAAAATAATGTATACCCCTGAAAAAACCCAATCTTCCCTATATAAGATGGGGTGAATAGGGGTGTTCATTACAAGAGTTATTAACGTGATGCAAAATTATTCATACTTGGGAAGTTATTACCTTATCCCATTTAGTACCAGAAACCCCCAAAACGGGTACCCTGGCAAACAGTGCAGACCCAGATCAGAGGCCGCAGAATGCGGCGTCTGATCAGGGCCTCCACTGTTTGCTAAAAGTTCAGTCGTTTTCCAAATAAATTTTAATGAAAACGCAATCTGAAACCCCTATATTTTGAAATGGACTCCTTCTATATATAAGGAGGAAGATTCCATTTGGTACAAAAAAGGGTTAAATAAAGCTAAATTACCTTTTCCTTATCTTTATCTTTGTGCTTATGTTTAGTTTTATGTAAATAAGTCTCCATCTCTCTCATAGGGTCCATTTTGTCCTTCAGTTTCTTATCATTTAACCAGGATCTGAAACAAAAGCAAGTAAAGTGAAATTCCACTATTAAGACCACCTAAAATTAAGAACCATTTTAGCAATTTTGGTAGAGGGTCACCTAATAAATATTCCCATGAAATTATTTTGAAATCGGACCATTAGTCTAGGAGGAGATGTGGTTTAAAGGTTTTTTCCAAGTTTTTTCTATTTTTAGCTCTGGCGGCAATTTTGTTCAGCACAGCGGAACTATTTTAGCAATTTTGTCCTTCAGTTTCTTATCATTTAACCAGGATCTGAAACAAAAGCAAGTAAAGTGAAATTCCACTATTAAGACCACCTAAAATTAAGAACCATTTTAGCAATTTTGGTAGAGGGTCACCTAATAAATATTCCCATGAAATTATTTTGAAATCGGACCATTAGTCTAGGAGGAGATGTGGTTTAAAGGTTTTTTCCAAGGTTTTTCTATTTTTAGCTCTGGCGGCAATTTTGTTCAGCACAGCGGAACTATTTAAGCAATTTTGTCCTTCAGTTTCTTATCATTTAACCAGGATCTGAAACAAAAGCAAGTAAAGTGAAATTCCACTATTAAGACCACCTAAAATTAAGAACCATTTTAGCAATTTTGGTAGAGGGTCACCTAATAAATATTCCCATGAAATTATTTTGAAATCGGACCATTAGTCTAGGAGGAGATGTGGTTTAAAGGTTTTTTCCAAGTTTTTTCTATTTTTAGCTCTGGCGGCAATTTTGTTCAGCACAGCGGAACTATTTTAGCAATTTTGTCCTTCAGTTTCTTATCATTTAACCAGGATCTGAAACAAAAGCAAGTAAAGTGAAATTCCACTATTAAGACCACCTAAAATTAAGAACCATTTTAGCAAATTTGGTAGAGGGTCACCTAATAAATATTCCAATGAAATTATTTTGAAATCGGACCATTAGCCTAGGAGATGTGGTTTAAAGGTTTTTTCCAAGGTTTTTCTATTTTTAGCTCTGGCGGCAATTTTGTTCAGCACAGCGGAACTATTTTAGCAATTTTGTCCTTCAGTTTCTTATCATTTAACCAGGATCTGAAACAAAAGCAAGTAAAGTGAAATTCCACTATTAAGACCACCTAAAATTAAGAACCATTTTAGCAATTTTGGTAGAGGGTCACCTAATAAATATTCCCATGAAATTATTTTGAAATCGGACCATTAGTCTAGGAGGAGATGTGGTTTAAAGGTTTTTTCCAAGTTTTTTCTATTTTTAGCTCTGGCGGCAATTTTGTTCAGCACAGCGGAACTATTTTAGCAATTTTGTCCTTCAGTTTCTTATCATTTAACCAGGATCTGAAACAAAAGCAAGTAAAGTGAAATTCCACTATTAAGACCACCTAAAATTAAGAACCATTTTAGCAAATTTGGTAGAGGGTCACCTAATAAATATTCCAATGAAATTATTTTGAAATCGGACCATTAGCCTAGGAGATGTGGTTTAAAGGTTTTTTCCAAGGTTTTTCTATTTTTAGCTCTGGCGGCAATTTTGTTCAGCACAGCGGAACTATTTTAGCAATTTTGTCCTTCAGTTTCTTATCATTTAACCAGGATCTGAAACAAAAGCAAGTAAAGTGAAATTCCACTATTAAGACCACCTAAAATTAAGAACCATTTTAGCAATTTAGGTAGAGGGTCACTTAATAAATATTCCCATGAAATTATTTTGAAATCAGACCGTTAGCCTAGGAGGAGATGTAATTTAAAGGTTTTTCTGATGTTTTTCTATTTTTTAGCTCTGGTGGCCATTTTGTTCAGCAGAGCAGAACAAATTTAGCAATTTTGTCCATTAGTTTTGTATCATATAACCAGGATCTGAAACAAAAGCAAGTACAGTGAAATTCCACTATTAAGACCACCTAAAATTAAGAACCATTTCAGAAATTTTGGTAGAGGGTCACCTAATAAATATCCCCACGAAATTATTTTGAAATCGGACCATTAGCCTAGGAGGAGATGTCGTTTAAAGGTTTTTTTCTAAGGTTTTCTATTTTTAGCTCTGGTGGCCATTTTGTTCAGCAGAGCAGAACTATTTTAGCAATTTTGTCCTTCTGTTTCTTATCATATAACCAGGATCTGAAACAAAAGCAAGTACAGTGAAATTCCACTATTAAGACCACCTAAAATTAAGAACCCTTTTAGCAATTTTGGTAGAGGGTCACCTAATAAATATTCCCATGAATTTTTTTTTAAATCGGACCATTAGCCTAGGAGGAGATGTGGTTTAAAGGTTTTTCTAAGGTTTTTCTATTTTTAGCTCTGGCAGCCATTTTGTTCAGAAGAGCGAAACTATTTTAGCAATTTTGTCCTTCAGTTTCTTATCATTTAAGCAGGATCTGAAACAAAAGCAAGTGCAGTGAACTCCACTATTAAGACCACCTAATATTAAGGACCATTTTTGCAATTAAAATGCTTATTAATTAGCAATTAAAAAGATTATTAGAAGGGTGCAGTTATTCTTTCTTCGTGTTTTCTGCACAAATTCTCCTCTTGTCAGGGACCACCTTTGAGACTGTTCAAAAGTGGTCTTTAAGACCACTTTTGAACAGTCCCAAAGGTGGTCTTAATAGACAAATTTTACTGTACATTTATAGCTTAGGGTTAAAGCTGACCCAGAAATTTGGGTATATTATATGTATGTCTGTTTGAGTTTTACGCCCCACCAACAGCTTAGGTCATATGGAGACGGGACTTCGGTTTAAAGACTCGTCCGAAAGTCTGGAGAAGCCCAGGATCGAACCCACAACCCCTGGTTTATGAGGCTGGTAGCAAAACAACTACACCATGGTGGCTTCTAAGTTGTATTAAATGTAGTTAACAAGTCTGTGAACTACCCTCTAAATCCCATGTTATGTAGAGAAAAGTGGAGTTTCATTATTTTCCTTATTTTGTCTCAAAAACATAGATTGTGGGTGCTTTTTATAACTGTCTCATTGAGGCGGTTTTAAAGCGTACACACAATCTATATTTAAACTAGCAATAAGACAAATATCAAATATTTTCATCTGAAAATTGCCAGTTATTGTAATACATTGAAAATTTTATCATTAAAAATGAACATTTTCAGATAAATTCCTACATTTTTCATATTTCTGCTTGAAACAGAGCAATGGGAACTCATTAGAACCTCCTCTGTGAGGTGGTTCTAATGAGTACCCTCAATCTATATTTTTAAGCTTAAAACATTGATATGGGAACTCCTTAGAAACACCTTGGATGAGGTGGTTCTAATGAGTACCCCCACAATCTATGTTTTAAAGCAGACAAAAAAAAACAAAAGCTGTCATCAGACAGCATAGCACGCTTGGGAAAGTGTCTTTGAGGCGATGGGTATAGGTGGGAGTATTGCCTAATAAACCTTTGGACCTTTATCAAACAGCATACCAAATACGGACCAAATCCATCGTTATGAAAACATGAGCCAACATAAAATTCCTTAGTCCGTGACCTTGAACTTGAGGTTATGGGCATGTATATGGAATTGCTGAATGAAACTTTGGACTTACATCTTATCATCATACCAAATATGAACCAAATCCATCTGATATAAGTGAAATAATCTTGAAAGGGCCGTAAAACCAAAATTGAACCAAATCCATCGTACAGTTTGAAAAATATGAGCACTTAAAAACTTTCACATAAAAAAATCTTAAGTCTGTGACCTTGACATTGAGATCCTCGGTGAGTGTATTGCTGAAGAAAAGTTTGGGAATATACATGTATCTATCACCACTAAATCCATTAAAAATCCATGGTTTGGAAAATATGAGCTGTTAAAAAACTCCAACATTAAAAATTTCTAAGCCTGTGACTTTGACCTTGAGGTCAAAGGCATGGGTGGGAGTATTGCTGAATTAAACTTTGGACTTATATATACCATCATACCCAATATAAATCAAATTCTTCTTATGGTTTGGAAAATAGGATCAGTTAAAAAAACTTTCACATAAAATTCTAAGTCCATGACTTTGACCTTGAGGCTACAGGCATAGGCGGGGGCATTCCTGAATAAAGCTTTGGACCTATATCTATCAGCATACCAAACATGAACCAAATCAATCATAAATTTTAACATATATGCTGACGCTGATTCCAACGCCAATGCCTGGGTAGTCCAAACAAACTCCCTGGATTTCCTCCAGGCGAGCTTATAATGTATATCCCAGTAAACCCCAGTTTTACCATATAAAAGTTTGGTTTTAATTGGGTCAAAATTATATATAGGGTGTGTTTTAGTGATTTCTGCAGATGAGGAGGACAGCATTGTAGCACTGGGGTGAATAACTGTAATGAGAAGCGATTTCTCTCTTAGTCAAAACAGGGAGATGTTTAAGGCTGAATTTTGTTTTCCATTATTAGACTATATAGGACAGCACAGTTTGCCTGTTTTGAACCTTGTCTAGGTATGCTTTCATATTAATATAAGAACGGTTTTTACAACAGCTCTTACATGAAGTATGTTTAGAGGTTTTTGTTCAATCATTAGCTCACATGGAACTTGTACTCCAGGTATCAGATTTCTTCAGAAAACACTCTTCGAGTTATAAGGCAAAATCACTGAACCATGAACTATAGATCAACTTTTATCAGTTACCCCCTATATATATTGCATTGCAACGCATTGACCTGATAAAGATATGCTATCTCAAGACAAGTGAGCTTTATCACGTCAACATGACATTGCACTTTTATGGGTGAACCAGACTACTGGAAAAATCATATAAATATGTTATTGGTATTGGGAAAAATGAAAAAAAAAAAAAAATACTTGAAAAATAAATATCGTATGAAAATTATGGTCAGCTGATACTAAATATATCGCCCACCAGAATGCTGGGACGCACTGAGGACCACCAATTTCTGATCGTTAATTGCTAATTTAAGAGTGTACAAGGGGATAAACTGATAAAAAGAATACCAGATTCGAGTCATTTGATATCAAGTTTATCAGGCTTGGCTTCGAGAACGCATGTAGAATCGCTCGGCAAGCCTCGCGATTCTACAAGCGTTCTCGAAGCCTTGCCTGATAAACTTGATATCAAAAGACACGAACCTGGTATTCTATATTTATATCAATCATTGGGTGATACCATAGAACTTATAATCCAGATCTGAAGTTTCTTCATAAAATAGTATTCAAGGTGTAAGGTAAAATTACTGAAGCATGAAATATAGGTCAACCTATATTTCATGCTTCAGTTATTTTACCTAACACCTTGAATACTATGGAACTTACATACCAGGTATGACATTTGTCACATTTCTCCATTAAATGGTTTTAGAGTTATAAGGCAAAATCACTGAGCCATAAGATATAGTTCACACTGACCAAGACATATTTTTATGTCAATCATCATGCCACATAGAACTTATAATCCATGTTTGAAGGTTTCCCATCAAAAAATAGCCAGCCTCGGTAGCTCAGTTGGATGCGCGTCTGACTGGTGATCAGGCGGACTCAGGTTTGATACCTGCACCTTGAAATATCTCAATTATGGAATGCAAATACAATTGATTATTGCAAATATATTGAATTTATTTGGCGAGGATTGTGGCCACGTAAAATCGATTTAAGCCCCCCAGTGGAAATCTTTCCACTAACCGTTCCAAGGCGGTTCTTCTGTGGCGGTTTATTTATGTCGTTGTTTGTTAATTACTGTGTGTATTACTTGTGTCTTTTTATTTTGGACGGCCATATGGCCATATTGTGGGAAAGTAACTGTCCGTATGGCCTTCCTTTCTTTAGGTTTCCATTATGGTCTGGTTGCTTAATGTTGGGGTTTCTTTCCCTTTGGTGTCTTTGATGGGTGGAGTAAGTTAATTGTATCGATTCCTGATCTTTGTTTTACTTCTACTTTTTATAATGCTACAATGAGTTGTCTCTGGAAATAAGGAATAGATTACAAAATGTTGATTATCTCTATAACTCACTTTTCAGCAGCATCTTCCTCTTTTTTCTTCTTTGAAGCAAGATACCAGGGCAAAGAGGCTGGAAACAAAAAAAATGTCAAAAAAATAAGCAAGGCCTATTGCCGACAGGGTAGCTCTACCTGATGATCTGTCTCTGGTCGGGCCAATCGGAGTCTAACTGTTGGTTTTCTTTTGCTCCAGCATTTCAGTGGTTTCTTGCTGTCGAGTCCTCACCATTGTCTCACCTCTGTTGTTCATTGTGTTCACGGAGATGTTGCACTGATGAGTTAGGAGGCCTTCATGCGGACTGAACAAATTATTTGTCTAAATCGCGACAGAAGTAAGGGCGAGGATTGTGGCCACGTAAAATCGATTTAAGCCCCCCAGTGGAAATCTTCCACTGACCGTTCCAAGGCGGCTCTTCTGTGGCGATTTATTTATGTTGTTGTTTGTTACTTACTGTGTGTATCACTTGTGTCTTTTAATTTTGTATGGCCATATGGCCATTTTGTGGGAAAGTAACTGTCCATATGGCCTTCCTTTGTTTAGGTTTCCATTATGGTCTGGTCGCTTAATGTTTGTATTTCTTTCCCTTTGGTGTCTTTTATGGATGGAGTAAGTTAATTGTATCAATTCCTGATCTTTGTTTTACTTCTACTTCAGTGAAACTTCAATAACTTAACCCTTGACCTGCTGAATATTCATATATGCCACACCCACAACTGGTTATCAACCAATCAGATTATTTGATGCAAATTATTGCAACAACTTCATAATCTGAATGACAAACAATGAAGATCATGATCAGATGGCTTCTTCAGATGCCATCTGATCTGGCTCTACATTGTTTGAAAGATGAGACATAACCAGGCTCAGCAAGATAAGCTTAAACATAGGGCTTCATGGTGTTTCCACGCAGAGCTGAAGCAAACCCACATGAGTACTGGTAAACCCCTTGCATGTAGGAGGTCTAAGCCTGCCCATGCAAAGTGGTGCATGTCAGACTGTCCATGCATATAAACCTTATTAGTTTCAGAAGCCTCCGTGGTTTAGTGGTTATGCTACTCGCCTTGTAAACCAGGGGTCACAGGATAGATCCTGGGATTCTCCAGACTTTCGGATGAGTCTTTAAACCGATGTCCCGTCTCTTTATGACCTTAGCTGTTGGTGAAACCTAAAACTCAAACACCCCCACCCCTATTAGTTTCATCTCAATGTCTGGTAAGGACACAAAACTGGAAGCAATGCCTCCAAAATGACCTAAATAGTGTTGACAGGGACTTTAAACATCAATTGAAACAAACAAACAAAAACACTGATAACTTGTTTACCATGGCTATTTCGTACTAAATCTTGAGTCCCTAGAGTATTCCTGCAGCAGCTTCAGGTGACCATATGTTATGATTTGTTTAACGTCCCCGTCAACACTGTAAAGGTCATTTTGGAGACATTGTTTCCAATTTTGTGGGACTTTTACCCGACACTGAGATGAAATGACATCTCAAGCCCTGCCACCCAATGAAACCAATAGGGTTTATAAGCATGGACAGGCCGACTGGCACCGCTTTGCCTCAGCAGGCTTAGATCCTCTAAGTGGTTTACCAGTACTCGTGTGCGGTTGTTTTCAGCTCTGTGTGGAAGTATCATGCAGCCCATTTATTTCTTCGAGCCCCAAATGGCAAGGGCCAACCATTTCAGCTCTGTATGGAAGCATCATGCAGCCCATTTATTTCTTCAAGCCCCAATTGGCAGGGGCTGACCATGGCTAATTCGTACTCAATCTTGAGTCCCTAGAGTATTCCTCCAGCAGCATCAGATGACCATATATTATAATTATTTCAGGGAGGTATTCCTGTTTGCATCTTTGTATCTTTAGTCCTTGCTTCATAATGGATTACCCCTTTCTCAGAATATTTTGTGCTTTTACCACACATGTATACATTGACACAAGCATGATGGCCCTCTTAGTCATGTGACTCAGACAATATGAACAAATGTTTGTTACCCTACCCAATGGCGGCTCCATATTCAATGTGTTTTCAGAGATATCATCTGAAAATGTGGATGATGCCGATTCGGATACAGACGATGGATCATAGTCTATTCTTTAAGCTGTGGTGAGCTAAAACCACCAGACTCCGAGGTTATAAAACTTTTTGCATGCTGAACTCACTTGATTTTGATCGATTTGAGGTTTAACATCCCCGTGAACATTGTAAAGGTTATTTTGGAGACATTGCTTCCAATTTTATGGGACTTTTACCCGACATTGAGATGAAATGACATCTCAAACCCTGCCACCCAATGAACTCACTTGAGCATGAAATTTATCCTGCTCATAAATTTTCAAATGTGTCTGTTAAGTTGGCATTTTGAAATTTATGAGCAGAATAAATAGCATTCTGTGCTGATCTGAACAGGAAAATTACCTGATTTGTTTAAACATGTATTTCAATAGTTGGGTGCATTACAAATTTCATGCTCAGCTGAGTTGAGCAAGAAAGAAATTATACAACCTCAGGGCCTGGCCTTCTGTTACAGTATTCGGCATCTAATATGTGGCGTTAGAAAGATTTAATCTGTTTGTTTGATTTGAGGTTTAATGTCCCTCTCAGCACTGTTTAGGTAATTTTGGAGATGTTGCTTCCAATTTTGTGGAACTTTTACCCCACACTGAGATGAAATGACATCTCAAGCCCTGTTGCCCGATGGAACCAATAGGGTTTATAAGCATGGAAGATCCGACTCCCAGAGCATTGCCTGGGAGGCTTAGATGCTCTAAGTGGTTTACCAGTACTCGTGTGCTATCTGATTCAGCTTTGCATGGAAGCATCATGCAGCCCATCTATTTCTCCCAGCACCAATTGGCGCGGTCCTTTAGAAAGACTTAAATCCACAACTGTGAGCAACCTAATATTTTAAGAGTATGCATTGAAAACTGCAGTGACAAACCCAGACAACAAGTGTCTGTACTCTTTGTCACACTACCAAGTACCATATTTACTGTATGTATTCAGACAGACAGGCCTAAGCTTCACCAAAACATGCCTATATAATATATTGTAAACCTTTGCCGAAAATACGAAAATTTCATGATGAAAAATTGTGATATTTTTTCTTATTTCTGCTCAAACTATAAATCATGGGTACCCAAAATCTATATTTTAGAGCAGAAATAAGAAAGATCAGATTTTCCCCTGTAAACCCCAGTTTTACTATATAAAAGTGGGGTTCAAGGGGGTCAAAATTATACAGGTGTGTTTTCGTGATGGCAAATAGTGTAATTCCAGACCAGATGAGGCGCTGCAGTACACGGCAACTTGTAAGAGTCTACCCTGTTTGCCGCACATCTGGCTATCTTTAGACACAACGTGGGGTAGTAAATTGTACTTGTTCAAAATTTATAACAATGGCTCTGGCAAAATAGAAGTGGAGGTAATGATCAGGAATCGATACAATCAACCCACAGCTCCCATCAGAGACACCAAAGGGAAAGACACACGAACATAAAACAACAGATCGTAATGGAAACACCAACAGCGGAAAGCCAAAAGGACAGTTACTTTCCAACAAAATGGCCAACAGGCTATGCAAAATAAAATAACATAAGCGACACAAACACCCAAAGACAAACCATAACAAAATTAAACCCCGATGGAAGAACCACCTTTCTGCGCTTACGTAGTCTTGCCTGAGCCTCTCTTGGTCGCCCATGCGATAAATACCCCTCTCTCATGAGCTGGAGCAAATTAACCATCAGGAAAACACACTTACATTTATACTATTTTGACCCCTTTAAACCCCACTTTTATACAGTAAACTGTCAGTTCTTAGGAGTTCCCACAATCTATGTTTTGAGCAGAAATATTAAAATATCGGAATTTTTTATCAGAAAATTTTCATTTTTTTTTTTTTTTGTGATTTTCAATATATTTGAATATAGGCGTGTTTTCATAATGCTACCTTGTGACTCAAGAGAACTTTGTCCTAGGTACGTCAACAGCCCAATATCTTTCTCCCACTTCTCTTTCTCAGCTTTCTTCTCTGCCTCGTGTTCTGCATTCTTTCCAGATTTTAACTCCTGAAAATATAATACATGCATTTATAACATGACGTCGCGTCTGAGAATGTAATAACACCAGATTAAATTAGATAATCCACTAGTGGATTAAATATGCAAATTAGCTAGATACGCTCTGCAACGTTACACGTTTACTAATAGCAAAATATTAACATTTTTGTACAAAATCGTAAATAACATGTATTTTAAATGTTATTTGATAAATAGAATCTTGCAATCTTGCGCATGTATTATTGCAGTTATTGAACTTGTTGAGGAAAATCAATAAAATGCTCGGTAATGTCTCACATTTTATCCCTTTTCCTCAACTCATTTAATAAATTCAATAATACATGATCACTCATGTAAGATTCTCTATATGGCTCCAGATAAAGGCTGCAGATAAAGTCAAGTAACATAAGGATAACACACCTGTGCGACATAGTGCATTTTCTCACATCTCTGAAATTATTAATTTTCGGATGAAAATCACATATATTTGAGCCGGCGCATTACAAAACCTACAATAAGACCCGTGTGACCAGCAGAGACTCAAATCAAGACCTTATGATTATGTCTCTTTGCATAGATAATAGCCTACAGAAGGTACATGCCATCAGCGAAGACTCTGATCAGACTGTGCAAATGCACATGCTGATCTGAGTCTTCGTTGGCCGCTAAAGACTACTTGTAGATTTTGTCATGCGCTGGCTCATTTTTCTTATTTATACAGTGAACTTAGGCTGTGGGTGCTCGTTAGAACCACCTCAGATCATTGATTGATTAAACAATCGATCAACAAAACTCCTTGAAATATTTTCAGGGTTGTTCTTTGTTACATGGTTTCAGATACAAACTCATGTGGGCCCAGTTGTTCAAAGCTTAGTTGTGAAATTGTAAAAGTACTGATATTTTTCTTATTTCTGAAGGAAAACATACGTTGTGGGTATTCATTAGAAGCACCTCGACAAGGTGCTTCTAATGAATACCCACAACATACATTTGCATTTTTTCATGCAAAAATAAAAAAATATTATGTGGATACCCCTACTGACCTGGAGCTATGCAGGCTATAATTAAAGATGTGCACTCAACACAAATTTTCTCTAGATGTTCACCATGGCAAAACAAAAGTACCATACAAATGCTAAGCATTCAGAAACCTTGAGGACTTGGCTATAATTCTCCTACACATTTAATAAATTTGTTTCATGTTCCAGCAAGGAGTCAAAAAGTGCAGAGGGAATGGAATGGCAAACAGTGTTTGTTTTTGTTTTTTTGTTTTATTTTTTGGGGGGATTTTGGTTTTACGGCCCGTTCAATATTATTTCACTCATATCGAGCCGATCGTTAATTGCCCATGGGTCCGTCGTCAACTTTTGCTTTTAACAGCTTCTCAAAAACTGCAGGACGGAATTTAAAATGATTTCACTAGTTTATTTTTACCTGAAAATGCGACTAGCTATCTGCAGTGGCAGTGTATCATGCAGTATTTGCGATGCTTTTGTTGTAAAATAATAATCAATTTATTTTTAATAAGTATTGAATTGCTTTAAAAATACAAAACTCTTAGTTTTTTATTTCTTTGCGGTGGGGGTGGGTGGTTTTACGGCCCTTTCAAGACTTTCACTTGTATCCAGCCGATCGTTAAACATAGGTGGGCGAAAACTGGAGTACCCGGAGAAAAACCACCTGACCTTCCATTGCAGAACTTGGCGTCTCACATGTGACCCGAGCGAGGTTCGAACCACAGCTGTGAGAGACCTAATGATTAAGAGTCAGCGCTCTTATCCACTAGGCCACGGAGGCCCGTTAGTGTTTGTTTGTTTGCACTGGAGTTTAACAGCCCAGTCAACACTATTTTAGGTCATTTTTGTACCAGTCAGTTTACCTATCCACACTTTTCCTGGGCAGGCTTATATGTTTGTTTGTTTGATTTGAGGTTTAACGTCCCCGTCAACACTGTAAAGGTCATTTTGGAGACCTTGCTTCCAATTTTGTGGGACTTTTACCCAACATTAAGATGAAATGACATCTCAAGCCCTGTCGCCCAATGAAACCAATAAGGTTTATAAGCATGGACGGTCCAACTAGCACTGCTTTGCCTGGGAAGGCTTAGATCCTCTTAGCGGTTTACCAGTACTCATTTGCGGGTCGGTTTCAGCTCTGCGTGGAAGCATCATGCAGCCCATATATTTCTTCAAGCCCGATGGGCGGGGGCCTGCAGGCTTATACGTAGACGGTTATCAAGTACAGTGCACATTCTTTCGCAACAAAACTGACAACAGCCCTTCTTGAATCAGCAGTAGGGAGAGAATGACCGGAGAAAAGATTTGATGATAAATCTCCATGAAAGAATGTTGCCGAACCCGGCAGGTATCGAATCCGCGTCCTCCTGATCACCAGTCAGATGCACATCCGACTGAGCTACCGAGGCTGGCATTTTTGTTTTCATGCAGAAATAAAAAATAATATGTGGATACCCCAGTCTGAGCAGTCTGATCTGGGTCTGCATGTTTGCTTAGGTCTGTCTGTCCCAATACTTATGAAGTTATGATCATTATGGTAACCAATCATTGTAACGGTACTTCTTTGTCAGCGACTGAAGTGATTTGTTCAGCAAATGAACAGGGAACATGCATTCCCTATAACTGAATCTTACCCCAGACTCCGCCTCCTTGAAGAAATTGATGTGACCACTAGCTGTGTATATATCTGTTGCTGCACTGCCGCTCGAAATAGAGAGATCAGCCTCCACAGGTGTTGAGCTTGATCCTGATTCTACTGCTTTCTGGTTCCTGGCATTGGCCCTGTCTCTTAGAAGTTCTGTGCGAGCTTCCTGCTCCTGAAAGTAAAATGAGTGATGGGATTTAAAAAAGTGATAAACATGCTCCCACCTGGGGGCCATCCTCACCTGGAAACAAGCTTTTTGTAAAAAAAAAATCAAGTTGAAAACGGGTCATAAATCCTAAAATAAATGGCAGGATTTACCCTAAATCAAACTTGACCTATATATTTAAACCTATATTTTATGATTATATATGGTGTATAAAATATGAATCAACTACACTAATCTTTTCAAAATATATCACTAGGGCTGGCTAATCGGAGCTGAAAAGATATCAGTCCTGTCATTGTGATCGATAATCGATTTGTAATCGTTAATGATTTTGTCATAATATTACCAGTCTGGCTTTCTGTCTGAGCATGACTCTTACCATATGTTGCACTTTACCATATGTATATTTGAACAGGCAGACCTGAGCAAACAGTGCAGACCCAGATGAAATGCCGCAAAATGCGGCGTCTCATCAGGGTCTACACTGTTTGCCGCTAATCCAGCTAATTTAGGCACAACTTTAGGTAGTAAACTGCACTATCAAATAATCGATTACAAGCAAATCAGTACTGATAATCATTCTTGTGGAATTTATTGATCGATTAATCGTGTCAGCATTATATATCACATGGAAATCATCTTTCATATGTAAAAATCACAACTCTCATGATAACAGGTGGATCCGATCCAAAATCAAACCGGACCTATATTTTATGGTAATATACCTAGGGCTGGCTAATCATAGTGAAAAGATAATCGATTATCAGTCCTGTCATTGCGATCGATAATCGATTAGTAATCGCTAAGGTTTTTGTCATAGTTTTACCTATCTGGCTTTCTATCTGAGCATGACTCTTACCATATGTTGCACTTTATCATATGCATATTTGAACAGACATGCCTGAGCAAACAGTGTAGACCCAGATGAGACGCCGCAGAATGCGGATTCTCATCAGGGTCTGCACTGTTTGCCACTCATCAAGCTATTTACGATAACTTTGGGTAGTAAATAGTACCTAACAAGTAATCGATTATCATCAAATCAGAAATGATAATCATTTCTGTGGAATTTATCGATCGATTAATCGATTACACGTCAGCCTAAATTATACCCATGTTTAAAATATGAATTCAACCTACCAACTTTTTCTCCCGATACTGTTTTCGGTCAATTCTGACCATGATAACAGGTTTGGGGTGTGGCACAAATGTTTTCAATCCCCACCCCCAAAAAGAGCTTTGTGACACAGCCACCAGCAGATTAAAACTATTTACAAGAAGCCATCAGGGGAAGGAATCCATGCCTATCCCCTGCCCAACCCTAGGATATTATATTTTGGCCTTAAACCCATCAACTGTCTCAGAAGAGACAGCTTCGATTGTAAGGCCATTCCAAGTTGCAATTGTCCTGGGGAAAAAAGAACTCTTAAAACCATCCGTATAAGCATTAGGACGGTGATACTGAAAGGGATGGGACCTGGTTCTCCTACATCCTCCACCAGCTTCAGATAGGTACCTACTCTTATCTATAATGGCTAAATTATTGTGGATTTTATAGAATAGAGTCAGCGAAGCCTGCTCTCGCCTTTCCTGCAGAGTCGGCCACTGGAGTTCTTCAAGCATCTCTCCAACGTGGCTTTGGTTGCGCCAACGTCTGCAGGTCCAGCGAGCAGCAGTCCTCTGAACTTTTTCTATTCTATCAGTCTCCTTTTGATGATAGGGCATCCAAACTGGAGCTGCATATTCAAGCTTGGGGCGGACTAAAGTTTTGTATGCAGCATCCTTGGTTTCCCTCGGTGCGAAGGCCAAATTTCTACGAAGGAAACCGAGTGTCTTAGTAGCCTTACTAGTTATCTCATTAATGTGTTGACCCCACTCGAGGTCATCAGTGATTTGAACTCCTAAGTATTTAGCAGAAGAAACGTTCTCTAAAACCTGGTTATGTAATGTATAACCATGGACCATCTGTTTATGTGGAGGGTGCCTTGTCACTCTCATAGAGTGACATTTGGCGACATTAAATTTCATGAGCCATGCCTCTTCCCAGGTAGCCAACTTTTCCAAATCATCTTGAAGTATCTGTAGGTCATCAGACCCTCTTATATTTCTATACAGTACACAATCGTCAGCAAAAAGGCGGATTGTAGAGTTGATGTTGTCTGGCAGGTCGTTAATAAAAATCAAAAACAATATCGGTCCCAGCACGGAACCTTGTGGGACACCAGACAGCACCGGGGCGGGGTCAGAGCAAACACCGTCAAGTACGACTCTTTGTGTTCGTCCGGATAGCCAAGCAGAAATCCACTGGAGGGTATCATTTCGGATACCATAGTACTCCAGTTTATACAGAAGTCTTCTGTGGGGGACTTTATCGAAAGCCTTAGCGAAGTCCATAATAATTAGGTCTGTTTGTTTGTGACCCCTATTATGGGCCCCGTCCAGGTTTTCCTGTAGGTCGTGGATGAACTGGACAAGCTGGGTCTCACATGACCTACCGCTTCTAAATCCATGTTGGGATTCGACAAGGATCTTGTGCTCTGACAGATGTTGCATGATTTTGCCCACGATGATGTGCTCCAGAGACTTACAGCAAATACAAGTCAGTGATACAGGCCTATAATTGGCAGGGTCATACTTTTCCCCTTTCTTGTAAATGGGTGCCACATTGGCTTGAAGCCAATCATCTGGGACCTTACCCTGGGCCAGGGACTGATTGAAGATGCAGGCAAGGACTGGAGCAATTTCTGCGCTGCATTCTTTTAACACACGGGTGCTGAGGTCATCAGGACCTGAGGATTTGTGGGGGTTAAGACGATCTAGTATTAAACAAAAAATGATATTAAACAAAAATCATTTTTCGTATGACGGGATGAAAATATGGACAAAGTTATACAATATGCCCACCCTCAGTGAAAAATTTGATGGCATAAATATACCGTAAATTCTATTAAACACCTATGCTCTAATACCCACCTAACCCCCCGGGTGCAAAAAAATGCCAATTTTTCGGCAGATTTCCTAAAAGCATGAGCCTTAAATAAACACCCATTTATATGTACAGAATATTGAATAATGAAATTCTGTCCAAGAAATTCTCAATTTGGTAATTTTTCCAAACCCAAACTTCCAATTGATCCCTGCCTGCATGTTGAAGACACAAATACATGGTCAAGTGTCAAACCATTTATTGCCCTAATTATACTACTCCAAGGAACTGTAGCCTCTAACAAATGCCCAACCCGCTTCCCAGGAAAGCTAATGATTCTAATAAATGCCCAGGGGTTAAAGGGGAATGGGAACACCTCCAGGGGAGCCAACAGTTGAACACCTGCAAAAGTATTTTTGTCTCCCATATCAATAGGGGTCAAGTCTTAAAGGAAAGGATTTGCCCCTGAGGAGCAAATTCTTTCCTTTAAGAGTAGACCCCATTTTAAGTGGGACAGGGCTTATAGAAAATGGAAAGCTGTCTCCCTTTGAAAAATGGCAGAACAATCTGCAAGGTGTTCCCATTTCCCTTAATAGAATTTTTTCGCTATTTATCGATTACTTTCCTGATGTGCTCAGTTTATATAAGAAGGTAAACGGGGGTTCATGGCAGTTGTCCCCCTTTATTTTGTTTGTTTGATTTGATGTTTAACGTCCCCGTCAACACTGCAAAGGTCATTTCGGAGACGTTGCTTCCAATTTAGTGGGACTTTTACCCGACATTGAGATGAAATGACATCTCAAGCCCTGCCACCCAATGAAACCAATAGGGTTTCTAAGCACTGACGGTCTGACTTGCACCGCTTTGCCTGGGCAGGCTTTGATCTTCTATGCAGTTTACCAGTACAAGCGTGCGGGTCAGTTTCAGCTCTGCGTGGAAGCATCATGCAGCCCATCTATTTCTGCAAGCTCCGATGGGCGGGGGTGTATTGTCCCCCCTTATACATATTGACAAAACCCTTACAGCTAAAGCAATTCTTCTCTGTCTTTCTTTTTCTTCTTCCGCTGCTTTCTCTTCATCTCGACGGACTCTTTCAATGTTCCTCTTGGTACGCACATGCCAACTGAAAAACAAAAGAAAAGTGGTCAGGCTTGATTACATCTGTGTCCTAAAATTGTTTGTTTCTTATCTCTACATGTACATGTACATCTGGGGCCAGTTTTTCAAAGCATCGTTAGCTGAACGAGCTCGTTAGTTGCTTAACGAGCTCGTTAGAGGGCATATTGTTAACCATTCTAGCAAGTACAATATCTAAAATTTTGTTATTTTTGCTGAAAAAATGTGAGCAGCTTTTGCACTTGCAAAAGCTGCTCACATTTTTTCAGCAAAAATATTAGTATTTTTGTCATATTAAATGATCAAAGTTTCAAAAATTCGTTAACTAATGACATCTATAGTTTTGAACAACTGGCCCGAGGTGAACGAGTCAGTGAAATGAACACCCCCCACAAAACCCCACTTTATATTATAGAAAACTTGGGTTTACAAGGGTATACTTTATTTTTCTCATTTCTGCCCCCAAGACATAGGTTGTGGGTAGCCGTTCTGGAGATGTGAAAAAATGCACTAAGTCGCACGGATGTGTTATCGTAATGGATTCTCTGGCTGTAGAACGCCACCAAATCAGAAAACAAGAGGGCCCAATGGCCCTATATCGCTCACCTGTTTGGACCCCAGGGGCATGATTGGCAGGAATTATGTAGGTGACCACTTGCCGTCGCTACATGCTAAATATCTAAGCTCTGGGCCCTGTGGTTTCAGAGAAGAAGATGTTTTAATCTTTTTTCCATTATGAGTCTATGGGAGCTAAGGGGCCCAAGGGCGTGGCCCATTTGTACCCCACGACATGATTGGCAAGATTTATGTAGGTGACCACTTGCCATTGCTACATGCTAAATATCTAAGCTCTGGGCCCTGTGGTTTCAGAGAAGATTTTTGAAGCTTTTTTTTCCATTATGAGTCTATAGGAGCTAAGGGGCCCCGAGGCGTGGCCCTTTTGGACCCAAGGGGCATGATTGGCAGGAATTATATAGGTGACCACTTGCTGTTGCTATGTACTTAATATCTAAGCTCTGGGCGCTGTGATTTCAGAGAAGAAGATTTTTTAAGCTTTTTTCCATTATGAGTCTATAGGAGCTATAGGGCCCCGGGGCGTGGCCCGTTTGGAACCCAGGGGCAAGATTGGCAGGAATTATGTACATGTAGGTGACCACTGGCCGTTGCTACTTTCTAAATAACTAAGCTCTGGGACCTGTGGTTTCAGAGAAGAAGATTTTTGAAGCTTTTTTTTCCATTATGAGTCTATGGGAGCTAAGGGGCCCCAGGGTGTGGCCAATTTGGACCCCAGGGGCATGATTGGCAGGAATTATGTAGGTGACCACTTGCCATTGCTACATGCTAAATATCTAGGATTTATGTAGGTGACCACTTGCCATTGCTACATGCTAAAGCCTAAATATCTAAGCTCTGGGCCCTGTGGTTTCAGAGAAGAAGCTTTTTGAAGCTTTTTTTCCATTATGAGTCTAAAGGAGCTAAGGGGCCCCGGGGGTGGCCCTTTTGGACCCCAGGGGCATGATAGGCAGGAATTATATAGGTGACCACTTGCCGTTGAACCCAGGGGCATGATTGGCAGGAATTATGCAGGTGACCAATTGCCGTTGCTACATGCTAAATATCTAAACTCTGGGCCCTGTGTTTCAGAGAAGAAGATTTTTGAAGCTTTTTTCCATTATGAGTCTATGGGAACTAAGGGGCCCCGGCACATGGCCCATTTGGACCCCAGGGGCATGATTGGCAGGAATTATGTAGGTGACTACTTGCCGTTGCTACATGCTAAATATCTAAACTCTGGGCCCTGTGGTTTCCGAAAAGAAGATTTTTGAAGCTTTTTTTTTCATTATGAGTCTATGGGAGCTAAGGGGCCCCGGGGCATGGCCCATTTGAACCTCAGGGGCATGATTGGCAGGAATTATGTAGGTGACCACTTGCCGTTGCTACATGCCAAATACCTCAGCTCTAGGCCTTGTGGTTTCAGAGAAGATTTTTGAAGCTTTTTTCCATTATGAGTCTATAGGAGCTAAAGGGCCCCGGGGCGTTGCCCGTTGTCAGGGGCATGATTGGCATGAATTATGTATGTGACCACTTGCTGTTGCTACATGCTAAATATCTAAGCTCTGGGCCCTGTGGTTTCCGAGAAGAAGATTTTTGAAGCTTTTTGTTCCATTATGAGTCTATGGGAGCGAAGGGGCCCCATGGTGTGGCCCATTTGGACCTTAGGGGCATGATTGGCAGGAATTATGTAGGTGACCACTTGCCGTTGCTACATGCCAAATACCTCAGCTCTGGGCCCTGTGGTTTCAGAGAAGATTTTTGAAGCTTTTTTCCATTATGAGACTATAGGAGCTAAAGGGCCCCGGGGCGTTGCCCGTTTGGACCCCAGGGGCATGATTGCCAGGAATTATGTAGGTGACCACTTGCCGTTGCTACATGCTAAATATCTAAGCTCTGGGCCCTGTGGTTTTCGAGAAGAAGATTTTTGAAGCTTTTTGTTCCATTATGAGTCTATGGGAGCCAAGGGGCCCTGGGGCGTCGCCCATTTGGAAGCAAGGGGCATGATTGGCAGGAATTATATAGGTGACCACTGGCCGTTGCTACATTCTAAATAACTAAGCTCTGGGCCCTGTGGTTTCAGAGAAGAAGATTTTTGAAGCTTTTTTTCCATTATGAGTCAATTGGAGATAAAGAGCCCCAGGGTGTGGCCAATTTGGACCCCAGGGGCATGATTGGCAGGAATTATGTAGGTGACCACTTGCCGTTGCTAGTTGCCAAATATCTCAGCTCTAGGCCCTGTGGTTTCAGAGAAGAAGATTTTTTAAGCTTTTTTCCATTTGAGTCTATAGAAGCTAAAGGGCACGGTGGTGTGGCCTGTTTTGACCCCAGGGGCATGATTGGCAGGAATTATGTAGGTGACCACTTGCTGTTGCTACATTGTAAATATCTAAGCTCTGGGCCCTGTGGTTTCCGAGAAGAAGATTTTTTAAGCTATTTGTTCCATTATGAGTCTATGGGAGCGAAGGGGCCCCGGGGTGTGGCTAATTTGGACCCCAGGGGCATGATTGGCAGGAATTATGTTGGTGACCACTGGCCGTTAATACATGTGCTAAATATCTAAGCTCTGGGCCCTGTGGTTTTAGAGAAGAAGATATTTTAATTTTTTTCCCATTGATAGTCTATGGGAGCTATATGTTGCCATGGCAACCAGAATTCCAATCTGATCAGCCCAAAAACCTTATGCAGCCTTTCCCCCTACCTGATGATGCTTCCCATGAAATTTGATCAAGATTGACCATGGGGTATTAGAGATATACTTATTTGAAATTGTTTACGGACGGACGGACGCACGCACGCACGACGGACAAAAAGTGATCACAAAAGCTCACCTTGTCACTACGTGACAGGTGAGCTAATAAAAAGGCTTTTTCAAAATCAGAGAATGGTGCATACATGTACATGTACAATCACCAGATTTGACCAAGTTACCGGATCAGACCGGACCCTATTTGGGCTATTATTTCTTCAGTTTTTCGACTCTTTTCATTTGTGTTTCTTTGATGCCCCTTCATATTAGCGGTTCAATAATATTACTCCATCACCACTGAGCCTCACTTGCAGCATTATTTGCATATCATCATTCACGTATTTCAGTTTCTTATCACCTTTTTGTCTGTTGGTGATTACCTGAGTGCCAGTGCATGACCGTAATTAGGTGTGAAAACGTGCGTTAAATGCGAGCGTCTTTAGTTAACGAGGGGCGTTAAATTTTAAGCCCTTTGACTTCGTCGGCGAATTCTGTTAAAGTACAAAATATCCAAATATGTTATAACTGATATGCCTATGTTCACTGAAGATTTATTGGCGATTAAAAGTATAATTTTTGTGGCCTTAAAGGGATACATGAGAATACGTTTCAACGAACTGTGTTGCTATCCTGCATATCATTGTATGTTTGTTTATTGTATATATGCTCATGGGTCATATGGCTTATTGCATTAATAATAAATTATCTTATGCTTTTGTTTCAAGGAAGTCAACAATCAATGTTTACCAGGTGCTCAGAGACACCATCCCATCACTTAACCTTGTAATCGCCAATAAAGATTCTCAAAGGATCATTGACAAAATCTTCATTTTTTATTGTGCCTTGCATGTGACAAAAAGTCACACAAGCGTTGGTGCAATTTCATGAGGTTTATGTAACGTCACATCTAAGTTGATGCAACGTCATGATGTTGTACTGACTTTGATTTGGCGTTGCCCTAGTGCCGTGTGCCTGCTGTGAGATTGTTATTTGATATACAATTTTATATATACATGTAATTGTAGTAAAGTCGTTTTCAGACACTTATCAAATCCTAGACACACGACCTCGTTGGTGCTAACTGAAAACATGGCTTTGAAAAGAACTTGTAAAATTCTTTAATTGGGCTATCATAAACATGGCAAACATAAAAGGCCATGTAAAAATATTACAAATAAATAAAATAACTAATATTCAACAGGTAATCAGTGGTTAGTGCACTTGCCTCTGATGCTAGAGGTCTTGGGTTCGATCCCCGGCGGCATCGATAAAATTTCGGTATCTGAACACGCTCCATTGGCATCATTTGCAGGGATGAATGTCATAAAGTGCACCGTCCTTCGGATCGGGACGTTAACTGGAGGCCCCCTGTGCCACAGATACTTGGGGCCTGGACTCAGGTGAGTGATCATGGGCCGAATTGACCTCTTGGAAGTTCGATTTTTGCACAGTTTTTCCATGGTTAAACATGACTGAGCACTAGAATAACATGTTTAACTAGAAATGTGTCCAAAGTACACAGATGCCCCCGCTTAGCACATTAATCTTTAAGTGGTGCAAATACCAATCTGTGCGAGTTTCGGCGTTCCACCAATAGTGACATTGACGTTAAAAGTCGAAATCGCTCGAGATATTGTCATAAGGAACATTTTTTGTGAAGTTATTTTGAAATCGGTGAAGAAATGTAAGCGCTATAGGGGTGACAAAGTTTTTCTAAAAATAGCCACAGTGACCTTGACCTTGAAAGTGGAACTCACTAGAGATATTGTCATAAGGAACATTTGTGTGAAGTTATATTGAAATTAGTCAAGAAATGTAAGCGCTAGAGCGAAGACAAAGTTTTTCTAAAAATAGCCACAGTGACCTTGAACTTGAAAGTCAAAAGAGCTTGAGATATTGTCATAAGGAACATTTGTATGAAGTTATATTGAAATTGGTGAAGAAATGTAGGCGCTAGAGCAATGACAAAGTTGTTCTAAAAATAGCCACTGTGACCTTGACCTTGAGGTGATGACCTTGAAAGTCGAACTCGCTCAAGATATTGTCATAAGGAACATTTCTGTGAACTTATATTGAAATCAGTGAAGAAATGTAGGCGCTAGAGCAATGACAAAGTTTTTCTAAAAATAACCTCTGTGACTTTGACCTTGAGGCCATGACCTTAAAAGTCGAACCTACACGAGATATTTTTATAAGGAACATTTGTGTGAAGTTTATTAAAATTGGTGGTACAAATACCTTAACCAAAGTCTTAAACATTAAAAATTTTCTAATTCTATGACCTTGACCTTGAGGTCATGGGTATGGGTGGGGGTATTGCTGAATAAACCATTGGACCTATATGTATCATCATAGTAAATATAAACCAAATCCATTGTGTGATTATGAAAATATGAGCTCAAGTTCTACCTGGTACAAATACCTTAACCTGGGTCTTAAACATTAAAAATTTCAAGTCCATGACCTTGACCTTGAGGTCATGGGTATGGGTGGGGGTATTGCTGAATAAAACTTCAGTCCTATATCTATCATCATACCGAATATGAACCAAATTCATTACACGGTTTGGAAAATATGAGCTCAAGTTCTACCTGGTACAAATACCTTAACCTGGGTCTTAAACGTTAAAAATTTCAAAGTCCACGACCTTGACTTTGAGGACTAGGGTATGGGTGGGGGTATTGCTGAATAAAACTTTGGACCTATATCTATCATCATACTAAATATAAACCAAATCTATTGTATGGTTTGGAAAATATGAGCTCAAGTTCTACCTTGTACAAAAACCTTAACCTGAGTCTAACAGGATTACGTACGTACGTAACGTACGTACACACTTTCGTACGTTCGGAAACCGTACGCACGTACCCACGGACGCACATACGGAAAACCGAAAAACTCTATGCCCCCGGCATCATACGATCCGGGGGCATAAAAAGCTTAATCATGTCTAGAAAGCTTATAAATGAACGGTGCATACATTTACCGGAAAGCACCAAAATACCGGAAAGCAACCAAAATACCGGAAAGCACATATAAATATCAAAAAGCACTTATATGTCATATCTGGAACAATTATGGTTGCTCTCTGGACTTATAACTTGCGATTTTATTGCAATTTGGTAAGTATGCCCCACCAGATAATTGTTCCAGCTTTGGAAATAAAGAGAATATAGAGAGTTGATTTTTTATTTATTTATTTATTAATTTTTTTATTATTTTAGATATATTTTATCTATTTATTTATTTATTTATTATCATTTTTTTACTATTTTGTTAGAACATGAACTTAATTTGTTATTGAAAAGTAGAATCTCTCTGTTTTCAAAACCTTTACCGGAAAGCACCAAAATACCAAGGCCTTATTTTCCGTGCATCAATCAGAACCGATTTAATGTCACTGATCATGAGTGAATATTGCTCATGCAGATTAAGTGAGTAATGTCCAAAGCTGAAATTAAGATATTCTTGTACATATGTATACTTACTTAATGAAAAGAAAATCATAATCAAAGTATATGCCATTATTAGACAATATTTGCTCAAATAAGGGACCCTGTATTTAATACCAAAGAAATACCTAATAACTTACCGTAAAATATCTAATAGACGCCCGGGCGTTTATTGGAATCATTGCCTTTCATGAAGAGGGGGGTGGGCGTTTATTAGAGGCTATAGAAACCTGCAAGTCACATATGACGGTCCAAAACGATCAGATTCTTTCATATGGTCGCCATCTTGTTTCTCAAAACTGACTGGTGATACAATAGCCGTGCCGGTGATACAATAGACTTCTTCAGGCACGACTCGTCGGGTTACAGTCCCACAAAATTGGAAGCAAAGTCTCCAAAATGACCTTTACAGTGTTGACAGGGACGTTAAAATCTCAAATCAAACAAAAAAAAAAGGCACAACTCTTGCCCTCTATCTTCAATATAGCAATTATCATATAACATTTTTCTCGTTTCTTGTCAAAAATGGCAGAAACACATAAAAAAGTTTGTTCCCATCATTTTAAGGCAGTGTCAGAAAAAAGTTCCTATGAATCAACATCAGAGGTAAGGCTTTCCTCTGTCTGTCATGTAGCTGTCTTCCTCTTCACTAACATCATTTCGCCTATTCTGCTGTTGAGGCTCATTATTCATTGATCAGCCCTTATCGGCCACGTGTTGATAGACGCTGGCTCTAAATTTCCGCGGGAAAAATCCTGCGGTGCCGCCTTTGATGTGAGGTAAACATGCGTCAAACACATGATGGCTGTCAGCTAGATCGTGTCGGTCAAATGTGTTATTAAAGGTCACCACATTTACAGGATTTCTTATTCTTGTGGGACAAATTTGGATTGTTTCTTAGAGCCTGACAATCAGCATAGTGACAGTGTGATCATTGTGAAGAAAAGTGATTCTACTGTCGGATATATTCCAGAAGGTTTATGTCAGCTTTTGACATTTTTGTACAAGGATGGCAGTATCGTTCAGATCACAGCCAAAATTACCGGAGGCCCACACTCCGCTGCAGAAGGGACTTTTGTTCAATGCGGAGGACCGGAAATTCCCTGTCTTTATCATTTATTTGGACCACGAGAGAAAAAAAAAACTTGTGCATTCGGCGATCAAGCAGCAAATTCGGAAATTTCAGCATACGGTAAGATCGTTTTTTGCTGATTTTTTCCAGTGGGCGTTTATTAGAGGCTGGTATTTTTCTGAGAATTGCCCAAAAAATTGCCATTTTTAACATCAAAATCGGGGGGTGGGCGTTTATTAGAGCATGGGCTTCTAATAGAGATTTTACGGTATTCATTTTTTGCTACTGTACAACACCATGGTTTCATTCGCTTTATTTGGATACAGTAATATTGCTAGACTGAAGAAATACATTGTTTTCAACGGGTCTCAGTGGCTTAGTGGTTAGGAGCGCTGACTCTTTCTCAATAGGTCGCTCATCGCTGTGGTTCGCGCCCCCGCTCATTTCACTTGTGGAAAGAAAGTTCTGTTTGGTTTTTCTCTGAGTTCCACACTCTTAATCGGTGGTTCGCATCCCGCTGAAAAAACATGTGTGAAAGACAAGTGTTGCCTCATTTTCTCCTGGTTCTCCCATTGTTGCCAACCCAAACGATCGGCTTGATATATATGTGAAAATATTGAAAGGGCTATATAGACCCTACCACCCGCTAAACAGCTAAATTTTCATGTGAATTGTTGAACAGACGTGTTATAGATTGTACTTAGTCAGAGACACTACCCCCGCACTAGCAATGGAAACCCTGGTAAACCTATCTATCTTCTTATACTGTGTCGGTCATATCTGGCCATTACCTCAGTTGATTGGGTGGCTAAATTTAGAATTTAGCTGAAAAAAAAAAGAGAGAGGCACTGGATGCGTCCTTAAAACTATTTACAATCTGCATAACAGAGGTATCCTAAAATGCATACCTCTGAGTCCCAATCTTACACTGTGCGGGCTTTAAACTCTTCTGCGGACTTGGCATTCACCGCAGAGGAGGGAAGATTATTCCATTGGGGAATAGTTCTAGGAAAGAACGAGTTCTTCAGGGCATCACTATAGGACTGGTATCTACGATATTGTGAGTTGTTTACTTTTGATGCCCTTGTTTGGGTCGACACTGTTACAGGGTCACTTGGTGGTGATCTCTGAATAGACACCCTATGTTGAAATAACGTCAAGACGACATTATTTAACCAATGTATTCCGAACGGTCTGGTTCAAGTTCTTTAAACTGCACATAACACTCTCAAACGGTTGCTGCAGTATATGAAGTTAGATAGCAGCGTGTAATTCTTGAAACTTGCATGTCATTCTGACAATACCCAAAGCGATTGGGGATAAATATTTAATTTTCTAGGTAAAATTATCAATATAGATGTAATACATAGGCCTAAATTTCATTTTAACATGTTCCTCAGCAAAAAAAAAACAAAAAACAAGTACAAAGTGCTTTTTGGTATTTATATGTGCTTTCCGGTATTTTGGTGCTTTCCGGTAAATGTATGCACCCATAAATGAAAGTAGTTGTGATGGCTATATAGCCCCCTTTATAGTCCATAAACAGATAAAGGGGCCATATAGCCCATCACAACTGCTTTCATTTATAAGCTTTCTAGACATGGTTAAGCTTTTTGAACAGGTTATTCTAGTCCTCAGTCATGTTTACTATGGAAAAACTGTGCAAAAATTGATCTTCAAGAGGTCAGTTCGGCCTATGATCACTCACCGGAGTCCAGGCCCCAAGCATCTGTGCTCTGTGCAGGGAAAACCATCCCCTGTGCAACCGTAATTACATGGTTACTGTGTAGGCTTTAAAAATGACATCAAAAATCAGCATGATCAGTATGTAAATAACTTGGTAGGTGATGTAAAGGCGAATCCCAGAGACTTCTACAGATATATCAATAGCCTGAAGAAAGATAGGCAAGGTATCCCACCCCTTAATAAAAGAGGAGGGAACGGGGTCGCTGAATCGGACTCTGAAAGGGCAGAGGAATTGGTTGGTCAATTCAATGATGCATTTAATAAAACTTTCATGGAAAATATTGTTGTATCCTCTGCGGGAGTGATCAAGTTACTTAAAGGCTTGAACCCTTCTAAAGCTTTAGGGCCTGATGAGCTTCATCCTAGAGTCCTGAAGGAACTAGCAAACGAGTTAGGTCCAGTTTTTGCTCATCTTTTCCAACAATCTCTCGATACGGGTGAAATTCCCAAAGAATGGCTCCTAGCGAACATCTGTCCACTTTTCAAAAAAGGGGACACGGCTCTTGCTCGTAATTATCGCCCTGTGTCACTGACCTGTGTTCTATGTAAATTGCTTGAACACATAGTCTGCTCAAACATCATGGCCCACTTGGATGAACATAAACTTTTGTCAGACAGACAACATGCATTTAGGAAAAGGCATAGTTGCGAAACTCAGTTGAGCACGGTTATTAATGATTGGGCAAAAATCCTGGACAAAGGGGGGCAGGTGGACACATTTATTCTGGACTTTGAGAAGGCTTTTGACACCCCTCCTCATGAACTACTTAAATCCAAATTATTTGGTTATGGAATTGGTGGGAAGACTCTTAAATGGATAGATTCCTTCCTTTGCTACAGAAAACAGCGTGTTGTTAATGGTGAATCTTCAGTATGGGCGCCAGTTTTGTCTGGAGTCCCACAAGGAACTGTTCTTGGTCCACTATTGTTCTCCCTGTACTTCAATGATATTTCCACTGACATTGACTCAGAAATAAGACTGTTCGCAGATGACTGTGTTTGTTACCGGGAAATTAGAGATACAGATGACTCACTGAAACTTCAGGCTGACATAGATAGATTAGGATGTTGGGCCAGAAAATGGGGCATGAGATTTCAACCAGTTAAATGCAATATTATGCAGATAACAAGGAAGAGATCTAATAAAGTTGAGGCTTCTTACACCTTAGAGGGAACGGTCCTCGAAAATGTGAATTCCATTAAATACCTTGGTGTGACAATCACTCACGATTTGAGATGGAATACACACATTAGCAATATGTGTACAAAGGCGAATAGAACACTTGGTTTCCTGAGGCGTAATCTTCATCAGTGTCCTCAGGATGTGAAAGAGACAGCATACAGGGGACTTGTTCGCCCAATCTTGGAATATGGTAGTTGCATCTGGGACCCAAGCGGGGTGGTCCTTAATGAAGAAATTGAAAAAGTTCAGAATAGAGCTGCTAGATTTGTAACTGGAAATTATTGCTTTGAAACTGGGAGCATGACTGGAATTCTAGGAAAATTAAGATGGGAGTCCCTCAAGAAAAGGAGAAGAGACAGTAGGCTCATACTCTTTTTTTTTCTTTTTTTTAAAGCTAAATTCTAAATTTAGCTACGCACCCAACTGAGGTAATGGCCAAATATGACCGACTCAGTATAAGAAGATAGATAGATAGATATATACAAAGGTCTAAAGGGTGCTGCCAGCATTCCAACAGATGACCTTGTTCCCCCGGCTAGGCACTGTAGAAAACACCATTCAATGACGTTTCAGACCCTTACTGCAAGAACGGATATTTATAAAGAATCGTTTTTCCCCCGAACCATTAGAGATTGGAATGCCCTTCCCGATCAGAATCAGAATTGTTACTGGTGACACGTCAAATGACATTCATACACCAGGACCTGTGATGTGGGAAGTTAGTCCCTAGCTCTAACCAAAGAGGTAAATTTAGCTACACAATCATCAGCACCTTCAGCTGTCGAAATAATCGAATCGGGAAGGGCATTCCAATCTCTAATGGTTCTGGGGAAGAACGACTCTTTATAAATGTCAGTTCTTGCGCTAAGGGTCTGAAACGCCAACGAATGGTGATTTCTACAGTATCTAGCTGGGGAAACAAGGTCATCTGTTGGAATGCTGGCAGCACCCTTTAGACCTTTGTATAAAAGGATTAGCCTACTGTCTTTTCTCCTTTTCTTGAGAGACTCCCATTTTAATTTTCCAAGTATTCCAGTCATGCTCCCAGTTTCAAAGCAGTAATTTCCTGTTACAAATCTAGCAGCTCTATTCTGAACTTTCTCAATTTCATCGTTAAGGACCACTCCACTGGGGTCCCAGATACAACTACCATATTCCAAGATTGGGCAAACAAGACCTTTATATGCTGCCTCTTTTACATCCTGAGGGCACTGATGAAGATTTCGCCTCAGGAAACCAAGTGTTCTATTTGCCTTAGTACACATGTTGCTAATATGAGTATTCAATCTCAAGTTGTGTGAGATTGTCACTCCAAGGTATTTAATGGAGTCCACATTCTCGAGGACCGTTCCCTCTAAGGTGTAAGAAGCCTCAACTTTATTAGATCTCTTCCTAGTTATCTGCATAATATTGCATTTAACTGGCTGAAATCTCATGCCCCATTTACGTGCCCAACATCCTAATCTATCTATGTCAGCCTGAAGTTTCAATGAGTCATCTGTATCTCTAATTCCTGGTAACAAACACAGTCATCTGCGAACAGTCTTATTTCTGAGTCAATGTCAGTGGAAATATCATTGATGTACAGGGAGAACAATAGTGGACCAAGAACGGTCCCTTGCGGGACTCCAGACAAAACTGGAGCCCACTCCGAAGATTCACCATTAACAACAACCCGCTGTTTTCTGTAGCAAAGAAAGGAATCTGTCCATTTTAGGGTCTTTCCCCCAATTCCATAACCAAATAACTTAGATTTAAGTAGTTCATGAGGAGGGGTGTCAAAAGCCTTCTCGAAGTCCAGAATAAATGTGTCCACCTGTCCCCCTTTGTCCAAGATTTTTGCCCAGTCATTAATAACTGTGCTTAGCTGAGTTTCACAACTGTGCCTTTTCCTAAATGCATGTTGTCTGTCTGACAAAAGTTTATGTTCATCCAAGTGGGCCATGATGTTTGAGCAGACTATATGTTCCAGCAATTTACACAGAACACAAGTCAGAGACACAGGGCGATAATTGCGGGCAAGAGCCCTATCTCCTTTTTTGAAGAGTGGACAAATGTTTGCTAAGAGCCATTCTTTGGGGATTTCACCCGTATCAAGAGACTGTTGAAACAAGTGTGCGAAAACTGGACCCAACTCGTTTGCTAGTTCCTTCAGAACTCTGGGATGAATCTCATCAGGTCCTAAGGCCTTACTGGGATTTAAGCCTTGAAGTAATTTGATCACAACAGCTGTCACAACAATATTATTCATGAATGGGGCCGATCTTCCAGTTAATGGGACCTCCGTGAACTCAGTTTAATTAAAGGCATCATTGAATTGACCAACTAGTTCCTCTGCCCTTTCAGAGTCTGATTCAGCAACCCCGTCCCTTCCTCTTATATTAAGGGGCGGGATACCTTGCCTGTCTTTCTTCTGGCTAATTCTATTATTTTGACGGCTGAAGGTGCTGAGGATTGTGTAGCTAAGTTTACATCTTTGGTTAGAGCTAGGGACTAACTGGCTAATTCTATTATTTTGACGGCTGAAGGTGCTGAGGATTGTGTAGCTAAGTTTACATCTTTGGTTAGAGCTAGGGACTAACTTCCCATATCACAGGTCCTGGTGTATGAATGTCATTTGACGTGTCACCAGTAACAATTCTGATTCTGATCCTGCAAAACCTGGAGTGTATGTAATGTACACCTGCGAGTAATGGCCAAATGTGACCCGATCACAGTATCAGTAGAAAGAAAAGAAAGAAATCTGCTGAAAAAAAAATCCATCTTATAAAATCTGGATGAAAGGACCCAGGCCGAAACGACCCAGGACCGAAACGACCAACCTAAAAAGGCCGAAATGACCAAAGTCCAAATTTAGGCCGAAATGACCCAGGCCGAAACGACTCAGGACCGAAACGTCCCGGATTCGATCACTTCAGGGATAAATCTAGTTGTTCCTCAGAACTTGAACATCATTTTTACTTGGTGATGTTTTGGATAAATTAATTTCAAGCTTCTTTAACAAAACACACGCAGTTATTTACCTTTTCTGTGGCAAAATATTCATATTTTTACAGTATTCTGTGTTTATTTATTTATTTTTTTTTTTTCCACATTTGCTGGTACCCGCTCTTGGTACTCTTTGCGTAAAGACCAGTCCCGGTATCTCCGTCGGGGAATCTGAATCTGAATCGTTACTGTTTATTCCTCATCTAATAATCGATATTCATTCAACAGAACCTGTGAAAAGGGAAGTTATTCCCTAGCCCTCGCGAAAGAAGTAAACTTAGCTACATTATTCTAAGCGCCTTCCGCGAATGAAATAACCGAATTTGGAAGAGCATTCCAATCTCTAATTGTCTCCTGAGGGAAGAAGGAATCCGGGACGTTTCGCCCCAAAACCGTTTCCCGAAACCGTTTCCTCCCCTAGTCGTTTCGCCCCCAAGACGCGATGTTGCGTAAGCGGCATTTGCGGCAATATTCTACAATGATTTACTGGCCGACTCTGTTAACGAACCAACCGACCAATTTAAAACAAAACTGGTAATGGTGCTTAAGGGATAATTGAAGACGTTTAACTTTGCAAAGAGCGGATGTTTTCACACCTTATCATTAAGGGCATTAATCGCGTGATTAATGTGTCAAATCAAATAAACAATGTGATTAACGGTATTGATCAAAACAGGTAATACTTATCATAATTCCAGATTAACATTTTCATTCAAAGAACAGGTTCTTCTCTCTCTCTCTCTCTCTCTCTCTCTCTCTCTCTCTCTCTCTCTCTCTCTCTCTCTTATGAATCTTTTATATATAAAATATAGTAAAATAGTTTGGGGGCGAAACGACTAGGGTTTGGGGGCGAAACGACTAGGGTTAGGGGGCGAAACGACTAGGGGCCAAAAAAGTGAGCGAAACGACTAGGGGGGAAACGACCAGGGGGAAACGTCTTGGAGGCGAAATGTCTTGTTACCGGAAGAAGGATGGTTCCCTTGCAACCAGGTAATGGCCAAATGTGACCGACTCAGATAGATAGATGTCACTTCTTGCAGAGGGCACTTGCACGTGAAATGTCAAAGAGTGATGCTTTCTGCCACGCCTAATTTGTGGGATAAGGTCATCTGTTCTGAATCAGAATTGTTACTGGTGACACGTACGTCAAATGACATTCATATACCAGGACTTGTAATAGGAGCTTTTTTCGTGACGTACTTCCGGTTCTAAAAATAGAACGGGAAAAGCCCTGGCCGTCATCTGTCGTATTGCTTCAAAGGCAGTGGGACAGATAAAGTGTTAATTACAGCGTAAAACAGTGGAATTCTTTTAAACTTTTGGCGAATTCTAATGTAAGATAATGGGAGAATCACCGATATGCTGCCAGATGTAAAATTTCGCATTACGAAAACGATATATTGTACATACGACCCAACAGGGTCCCTCTCTCTCTCTCTCTCTCTCTCTCTCTCTCTCTCTCTCTCTCTCTCTCTCTCTCTCTCTCTCTTAGCGCACCAACAATTAGCGAACGCAGGTAAATGTAAATTACAATTTGCCGTTAAATAACGCCACGTCTACCGACATGTAGCGCGTCAACAACGTCGTGTCTACATCAAACCAACTTCAAAGCGATGCCCAACGTCGATGAAACGTCAGAACGTTGCGTTGGCGATAAAACGGCGTTGCTTAATAAAATGTCATTTGCCCAGTGCTCGGACACATCAAGACTCAGTGGGATTGGAACATTAAGTTCAAAACAAACGTAGAACACCCTTTCAGTGCATGAGAACGAAACACTCCTTCGCAAGGGCAAGGTTTTACAGAAAAAAATCTGGTAGATCTGCAGATTGTTTCAACCTGCCCATGGCCTACATTAATCCATTTGGTACCGGAAACCCCAAAAGGGGTAAGTGGCAAACAGTGCAGGCCCAGATCAGACTCAGCAGAACGCGGCGTCTGATCAAGGCCTACACTGTTTGCAAAATGTTCGGCCATTTCCCAAATAAATTTTGAAGAAAACACATTCTGACATCCCTAAATTTTGAAACGGACTCCATTTGGTACAAAATAGGTTAAGGGCTTATTTGATACAGGGATCAGTCAAACCTCTCTCTCTCATCTCAACGGTCACGTGACATTGAAGTGAGTTGGAGTGGTTGTCGAAGGCATGACGTCGAGCCAACGTTGACTCGACGCCAGTCTGTCAGTCCACTCATTAGGTTTTTTTTTTCGACTGTCAGTATGTTTATTTGTCTGTCTAACTGTCCGTCCATTCGTTTGTTAGTCAGTCATTCATTCAGTCGGTCTGTCTGCCGTCTGTCTGTCTACTGTCAGTTTGTCAGTCAAACCTCTCTCTCTCTCATCCCAACGGTCATGTGACATTGAGGTGAGTTGGAGTGGGTGTCGACGGCATGACGTCGAACCAACGTTGACTCGACGCACCACCGTCAGTCCACCCATAAGTTTATTTCGACTGTTAGTATGTTCATTTGTCTGTCTAACTGTCCGTCCATTTGTCTGTTAGTCAGTCAATTTGTTTACATGTCCGTCTGTCTGTCTGGTTGTTTGTTCATGTCACTCAAATGTAACGTAAATCAGTTTGTTTTAGGTGATGATATTTATAAGCATCAGACTTAATGTCAAATCGTATTTGTCAGTTCCAATCTATTTAATTGTATATGATGTTTGTTAGAAAAAAAATATTGTTTAAACCAAAACAAACGTAGCCTGTCCACAGGAATCTTCAATTTATTAAAATTTCACATGTAGATAGATAGATAGATAGATAGATAGATAGATAGATAGATAGATAGATAGATAGATAGATCTAAGTTCTGTTCGTATGTGATAGCTATACTTGGATAGCGAATAAAACGAAAAGTTACGTAAAAAACTTATTTTGTAAGTAAGCTTTCGTGAATAACGGTATCTCATGCCGTTGACATGGCTCATTCACGAAGAGATTTTCGTCAATTAAAAACGGATTTGGGATAAATGAATTTCGGTAATAAAAGAAAAATATCATTATTTCCTTCTCGAGGCATTATTTCAATGTAAACGGGTATATTTTCTCTCAAAATGTCTGAATATTGTTAGCATTTTAAGTTCCACCAATACATTTGAATAGCGATGGCCGTTTCAATTGACGGCCAGTGCTTTGCGCATGCGCAAGAATGACGTCATAAACGGAATTCCTAAAACCTCCTATATGCGAAGTTAGTCCCTAGCTCTATCAGAATCAGAGCAATTACTGGTGACACGTCAAAAGACATTCTTACACCAGGACCTGTGATGTGGGAAGTTAGTCCCTAGCTCTATCAGAATCAGAATTGTTACTGGTGACACGTCAAAAGACATTCATACACCAGGACCTGTGATGTGGGAAGTTAGTCCCTAGCTCTATCAGAATCAGAATTGTTACTGGTGAAACGTAAAATGACATTCATATACCAGGACCTGTGATGTGGGAAGTTAGTTCTAGGTAGCTCTATCAGAATCAGAATTGTTACTGGTGACACGTCAAAAGACATTCATACACCAGGACCTGTGATGTGGGAAGTTAGTCCCTAGCTCTATCAGAATCAGAATTGTTACTGGTGAAACGTAAAATGACATTCATACACCAGGACCTGTGATGTGGGAAGTTAGTCCCTAGCTCTATCAGAATCAGAATTGTTACTGGTGACACGTCAAAAGACATTCATACACCAGGACCTGTGATGTGGGAAGTTAGTCCCTAGCTCTATCAGAATCAGAATTGTTACTGGTGACACGTCAAAAGACATTCATACACCAGGACCTGTGATGTGGGAAGTTAGTCCTAGGTAGCTCTATCAGAATCAGAATTGTTACTGGTGACACGTCAAAAGACAATCATACACCAGGACCTGTGATGTGGGAAGTTAGTCCCTAGCTCTAACAAAAGAGGTACATGTAAACTTAGCTACACAATCATCAGCACATACAGCTGTCGAAATAATCCAATCACTAATGGTTCTGTGGAGCACGATAGCTCAATGGTTAATGCACTTGCCTCTGATGCTAGAGGTCCCGGGTTCGATCCCCGGCAGCGGCGATAAAGTTTCAGTGTCCGAACACGCTCCATTGGCATCATTTGCAGGGATGAATGTCAAAAAAGTGTGCCGTCCTTCGGATCGGGGCGTTAATTGGAGGCCCCGTGTGCAAGGAGAGTCATGCCCTGTGCAGGTTAAAGAACCCTACCGTAATTACATGATTACTGTGTAGGCTTTCATCCTGCAAAACTGGAGTGTATGTGATATGCACCGTCTGTGTCCCCTCCTGGGGTTAAGGCGAATAGGAAGAAAGAAAGAAAGGTTCTGTGGAAGAATGACTCTTTATAAATATCAGTTCTTGCAGTAAGGGTGTGAAAGGCCAACGAGTGGTGATTTCTACAGTGCCTAGCTGGGGGAACAAGGTCGGCCATCTGTTGGACTGCTGGCAACACCCTTTAGGCTTTGTATAAAAGGATGAGCCTACTGTCTTTTCTCCTTTTCTTGAGAGACTCCCATCTTAATTTTCCAAGTATTCCAGTCATGCTCCCAGTTTCAAAGTAGAAATTGCCTGTAACATATCTAGCAGCTCTATTCTGAGTTTTCTCAATTTATTCATTAAGGACCTCTCCACTGGGGTCCTACATATAATTACACTTTTCCAAGATAGGGCGAATAATGACATTTATATGCTGCTTGTTTTCATCCCGGGGGCACTGATGAAGATTTTGCCTCAGTAAACCAAGTGTTCTATTTGCCTTAGTACACCTGTTGCTGATATGAGTGTTCCATCTCAAGTTGTGTGTGATTGTCACATCAAAGTACTTAATGGAGTCCACATTCTCGAGAACCTTTCCCTCTAAGGTGTAAGAAGTCTCAATTTTATTTGATATTTTCTTAGTTATCTGCATAATATTGCATTTGGCCGGCTGAATTCTCATGCTACATTTTCATGCCCAACATCCTAATCTATTTATGTCATTCTGAAGGAAGAACAATAGTGGATCAAGAACAGTCCCCTGTGGAACACCAGACAAAACTGGAGCCCACTCCGAAGATTCACCATTAACAACAAAAAGTGAAGGCAATGACCAGGAATCGACACTTTTAACCCACAGCTCCCATCAGAGACACCAAAGGAAAAGAAGCACAAACATGAACCAACTAGACCCTAGTGGAAACATCGAAAGCCAAAAGGACAGTTACTGTCCCACAAAATGACCAATTGGCTATCGAAAACAAAATAATATAAGCAATACACACACCCAAAGACAATACATAACAAAAATAAACCGCGACAGAAGAACCGCCTTGGAACGGTCAGTGAAACGCATTCCACGTGGCCACAATCATCGCCCTTATTTCCATCGCAATTTAGACAAATAATTTCTTCAGTCCGCATGGAGACCCACTTACTAATCAGTGCAACATCTCCGTGAACACACAAAAAAAAAAAACAATCACAGAGATGAAACAACGCTGAGCACTCGACAGCAAGAAACCACTCAAATGCTGGAGGAAAAGAAGACCAACTGTTAGACTCCGATGGGCCCGACCAGAGACATAGCATCTGGCACTAACCGGCATTACATAAAATAAGATACTCTCTAATTCTCAGTAAACTTTTACGCTGGAATCGTCATAGAGTCTGAGGCCTGACCCACCGTCGTGCAATTAAAGAGGGAAGCAAAGTTGTCAACCGTGATTGGGTTAACTACCATACATGCAGTATGTCGTATAACATTTATGTTGTACCCAATCTTTTTATATCTAAGAATGATTTTACGAAATTTGGTGCCGAAGTAATTGCAGAAATATATTTGTCTGGAATTATATAATAAGTCACCATAAAATTCGGGTTCCGATAGACCTTGTTGCAGAACAGTGAATTTTGAAATTAAATCGGAATGACGTCTATAAAATTTTGAAAAGGCTTTGTGTAGTTTATGATACCGATAAAATAGAAGTAGGGGCAATGATCAGGAATCGATACAATTAACCCACAGCTCCCATCAGAGACACCAAAGGGAAAGAAACACAAACACGAAGTAACAGACCCCAACATAAACACCAACAGCGGAAAGCCAAAAGGACAGTTAGGTTCCCACAAAATGGCCAAAAGGCTATCCAAAATAAAACAATATAAGCGACACAAACACCCAAAGGCACACCATAACAAAAATGAACCGCGACAGAAGAACTCCCCGTATGCTAGTGTATAGTAGTCGCAGATAAGATTGACTAGGTGGAGCTATCGTTTGTACCTGCCTTAGGAATATTCCATTAACAAAAAAGTAAACCAAGTCACCCGATTGTGTGAATTCAACTGTAACTCAGCGAATTTGACATATATTGACAGCACCTGAATAGCTCCGCCTAGTCAATCTTATCTGCGACTACTATAACAAGCATGCAAAACTCACTAGGGTGGCGTTCACTTGAGGACAGGCGAGCATATGCCCGCCTGATACTATTTTACAAAATAGTATTAGAATCTTATATGGGTGTGAGGGGAGGATGTAAAAATCCGTCCCAAGGGACACTGTCCGGCATCACGAGGCTTGCCGAGTGATGCCGGACAGTGATCCCAAAGGACGGATTTTCCTATCCGCATCTCACACCCATATAGGATTCTTTTTCTTGCATACCTTTCATTTCTTAGCGCGGATTTTTAATGCTGCATTCACTTCGAGTACCGACGTACGCCATATTGTGATGACAGTAACGGAATGTTTAGTGACGTCACGTAACGTGCTGTGATGTCAGCCTTAACGACGGCGCATACGAGCTCGTAATCAACCAGTGCATTTATCAAACATGCGATTATATATTCGAATTTGGGTCGGAATACCAGGGACAGAACATAAATTTCTATACCAGGGTAAAATCACGGATTTGCTTGTCTGGTGTGCAAGAATAAATAGTCTAGTTGCTGTTCCCCTCCCTACATATATTAGCCATCCCACCAGGCTGACCAGGTATATGTATCCCCTTCACTAGGTCTATGTCCAGATACCGACTACAGCCAGCTGCCATTAATGCACTTTTTCCCTTGGCTATTGTACAGTGGAATCAACTTCTCAATCATCTTCCTGTCCTCCAAGACCTAGAGTCATTTAGGTCAGGGGTAAGGACAGTGTCACACATAATGCCTTAATCCACAACATTTGTTTTTATCTGATTTTATTCTCTTCTGAAACATAAAGTTTTAACTTTTCCTTCACACTGTCTCACTTTTATTTCTTTTACTTTGTCTTGCACGACCCCTCTGCACACACTCCTGCAAGATAGTCCTCTTTACGGGTTTGCTGCCTGATAGATAGATTTTTTTTTTTTTGGTTTTGGTTTTACGTCCCTTTCAAGATTATTTTCACTCATATCGAGTTGATCGTTAATCAGAGGTGGGCGAAAACCGGAGTACCCGAAAAAAAAAAACACCTGACCTTCCGTTGCAGAACTTGGCGTCTCACATGTGACCCGAGCCAGGCTCGAACCCACAGCGGTGAGAGACCTAATGATTAAGAGTCAGCGCTCTTATCCACTAGGTCACGGAGGCCCGTTCCGGATAGGGAGATAGATAGATAGATAGATAGATAGATAGATAGATAGATAGATAGATAGATAGATAGATAGATAGATAGATAGATAGATATAACCAAAGAGGTAAACTTAGCTACACAATCATCAGCACCTTCAGCTGTCGAAATAATCGGATCGGGAAAGGTCATTCCAATCGCTAATGGTTCTGGGGAAGAACCGTTCTTTATAAATGTCAGTTCTTGCAGTAAGGATCTCAAATGCCAACGAATGGTGAGTTCTACAGTGCCTAGCAAATAGTGTCTGCAAATTCGTTGTGAGTTGTTGTTTAGTGTTTTCTAATGCTCTGAACACCCCGTGTGTTGAAGAGAGGGCTGATTGTTCCATTTCATAAAAACTCGTAATTTTTCTTTTTTTGTGTATGCTTCCTCTTGATACCGAGAGTGGGCTGCGTCTTGTGATTGTGGCACTCCCTGGGTCTTTCTTTCATTTTTTTTTTCATTTCTTAAACATTTATGTATTGAACGGAAGTGCTTTTTTTACTTAAAGAAGGATTTCATATCATCTTCTTTGGATGCAGCACTTCTTGAGACATTATAAATGTATGTGATTACACACAGCATTAAATAATCTATTTAATGTACTGACTATTAAAAAGAGAAACGACCAGGAACTGATGCAATAAGATACCAAATTCTTCCCACAGTATCACTAGGGAAAGAAGTCAAAACATAGAATGACGACAGTAAACAAAACGGACAACAGGTAAACCGAGTCAGTAGCTCTTTCCCAAACAGTTGGTGGCCCAGTATATCCAAACGTAACTAAAAAGGAGCACCGTACATACGGAGGACAAGAAGCAGAATCACCAACATGACAAATATTAAACTGGAAGGACAAACCGGCAAGGACACAATAAAGTAGGGATTTTTTGGTTAAGCTATGTTATATGCACATATAAAGCTGTAACAAAATCAAGTTCTTATAAGGTTTAAATGGTTGAATCCAAAATTTAATAACCTTCATGTTCATATATAGTGTTGCGTATCTGCAACCATCTGATTTGGAGAAAAATGGCTAGAAATGCCCCAAAATGACATTTTCACGCGTTATGCTGTTGAAAGAGTTTTTCCATAATTTTTCTAAGTTGGCATTTTTAATATCATCCTACAGGTGGGAAAAACAAACCCTTAAAGAAATGGTGATATTCCTCCCCTGAATTCCTCAGTTCTGAAATTGACTGAGAAATCAAACCACATTCAATAATCAACTTTTAAAAAGACTAAAATGCTAAAAGCTGTTATATAACTGACTAAGCTATCAAGAGCTAAAAATAGAAAAAAAAACATCGTTTATTTACTTCATACGCGAACTCCTCCTAAAGCCTTTGGCCAATATGATTCGAACTCAGTACCAAAATAGCTAAAATAGTTCTGCTTTGACAAACAAGATGGCCGCCAGAGTTAAAAATAGAAAAAAATCTTCAAACGACAGCTCCTCCTGTACCCTTGGATCAATTTCATACATATTTCGTAGGAATATAGATGACCCTCTACCAAAGTAGGTTACATGATCCCCCTCCGTTGGACAAAATGGCCACCAGAGCTAAACATAGAAAAAAAAAAACATTGTAAATTTGCTTTAAACGCGAACGCTTCCTAAATCCTTGGGCCAATTTGATTCAAACTTCGCAGGAATGTTGTCTAGGTGACTCCCTTCCAAAATAGCTAAACTCGTTCCGCTCTGACGGACAAGATGGCCACCAGAGCCCAAAATAGAATGTACAATAGACAGTGGCCGTAAGGTGAGCGAATCAGGGCCCTCTGGTTTATCATATACGATACACTTTACAGAATATAAAAATGCATCAGATATCTTGTATCCTAAATTAGGTATCTGATATAAGATACCTGTTTTTCAGAATGATGAGTAAAATGGTCTGCCATTAAAACAGAATAGTGCAGCTTATATTTTCTGGTCCTCTGGGATCATTGAGTTCATTTTGAATCAATTTGAAATAGAGTTCTGCTTAAGCCGGCGCTTGAGGGCGTGGCCGGTGTTGCACATTTCAGTACTGGTCACTGCAGCTGGTGTTGTGCCGTGTGGCGGTCGTAAAACGTATCCCCGTACATCTTCATTTATTGTCCTTTGGGATCATTGAGTTCATTTTGAATCAATTTGAAAATAGAGTTCTGCTTAAGCCGGCGCTAGAGGGCGTGGTCGGTGTTGCACATTTCAGCACTGGTCATGAACAAACTCAATGAAACCCTCTCTGCTATTTTAGTTTGTTTGGTGTATTCTTTGCTTCCAAAGGATCTAACTATTCAGAACTGTTTAATAGCGTTAGAGGAGAATGTGCATGCCTTACGAAGTGCCAAGACAGGATCAACGACTAAAGGCCATTAGTGATAAGATGATAAGAGGACCCCCGCCAATCGGGGCTTGGAGATATGGGTTGGGCTGCTTGATGCTTCCACGCAGAGATGAAACCGACCGCACATGAGTACTGGTAAACCGCTAAGCCTGTCCAGGTACAAGTCGGATGGACGGTCCCTGCACATAACCCCATTTTGCTTATTTGGACCACAGGCCATGACATGTCATTTCATCTCAATGTCGGGTAAAATGTCCACAACATTAGAAGCAAAAACAAGCAAACAAGCAAAAAATTACGTGATAAGAATTTCGTGCTATGATGATCTATCTCGAAGTTGGACTTGTCATGTGATGCAATACGGTGCAAACGATCGGTCGCATAACAAATGAGCCAGCGCACGGTAAACTCGTAATCTAACCAGAGACTTCTCTTGCTGCATGAATGAGCATTGGGCCCTTTGCTATCCTTAGAGCGCACAACGAAGACTCTGATCAGACTGCGCGGATGCGCAGGCTGATCTGAGTCTTCGTTGGGCACGCATGTCGTATTGTAGGTTTTGTCATGCGCTGGCTCAAACAGAACATTATAACACTAAACACAAATCCACAAGTTTGTACATAGAACATAAAAGAATAGTTAGTATCTCGTAAATGAGGTGAATTTGACATTGAAAAACAAGTTGTAAGATATAACATTTTAATTGTCCTTCTATTGGTATGCATAACATCTCATTAGGCGACAAGGCTTGAGATGTCATTTCATCTCAATGCCGGGGAAATGAAAGCAACGTCTCCAAAATGACCCAAATAGTGTTTACGAGGACGTTAAACCTCAAATTGGGAAACTAGCTAGTCCGTCCCAAAATACCTGTACACTCCATACTTTTCATTTCTTTAGTGTAATCGTTGGCCTTTCATAGAAATTATTATATGAACCAGCGCACGACAAAACCTACAATAACACATGTGCGTCCAGCGTAGAATCAGATCAACATGCGCATCAATATAGTCTAACCAGAGACTTCTCTTGCTACATGAAGAGGCAACGGACCCTTAGCTATCCTTAGAGCACGAAGCGAAGAAAATGTCATATAGAACATTGAAGCACTGAGGTGACGTCTTTTAGTTTGCTTCCAAGCCCCCCAGTGGAAATCTTCCACTGACCGTTCCAAGGCGGCTCTTCTGTGGCGATTTATTTATGTTGTTGTTTGTTACTTACTATGTGTATCACTTGTGTCTTTTGGTTTTGGATGGCCATATGGCCATTTTGTGGGAAAGTAACTGTCCTTATGGCCTTCCTTTGTTTAGGTTTCCATTATGGTCTGGTCGCTTAATGTTTGTATTTCTTTCCCTTTGGTGTCTTTTATGGGTGGAGTAAGTTAATTGTATCAATTCCTGATCTTTGTTTTACTTCTACTTTATAATACTATATGCAGATGATACAGTAATATTTGGAACAGAACCGGAATTATATCAGAAGAACCTGGATGTATTTTATGAGTATTGCCAGCTCTGGAAACTCAATATTAATTATAAGAAAACAAAAATTATGATTTTTGGTGAATGAAACACTGAACACACGATATTTAAGCTCGGTAACCATAATATTACAATCTGTGATGAATTTAAATATTTAGGTGTAATATTCTCGAAAAGCCGCAGTTTTTGTAAAGCTATGAAACATAATGCTGACCACGCGAAAAAAGGCACTGCACCTTCTCCATAAACGTATAAGAAATTTGAAAATCCCACTGGACCTGCAAATTTAACTCTTTAATCACACTATACTACCTGTCCTATTGTATGGCTGTGAAATTTGGGGATTCCAGAATACTAAAATGCTTGAAAATATTCAAAACCAATTCCTGAGAACAGTAATTAAACTTAAAAAAAATACCCCCCCTTATATGCTTAATGCGGAATTGGGGGGTCGTCCCTATTGATATTCATATAAAATCACGCATGATTGGGTTTTGGATAAAGTTGGTAAATAGCCCAGATTCTAAACTGTCAAAGACGATGTACAATTTTATGCAGAGTGAACTAAATCTAGGTCCCGATTATAAATGGCTACATTTTATTAAAAAATAGAAGTAGAGGCAATGATCAGGAATCGATACAATCAACCCATAGCTCCCATCAGAGACACCAAAGGAAAAGAAACACAAACATGCAACAACAGACCTAATGGAAACACCAACAGCGGAAAGCCAAAAGGACAGTCAAAACTATTTTGATATCCGTAGGAAATGTAGAACTTTTTTATCAAATGTTTATTGACAATCTTGAAAGAACTAAGCAGCAAATCGTACAAACACTTAAAGGCCAAAATATGCAAGATTGGCACTCGAAAACCGAAGAATCATCGAAGGGCAGAAATTACAGATTATTCAAGGATCAAATTAAATTCGAGAACTATTTCAGAATACTCCCAAGAGCACTATACATCCCACTTGTCAAATTCCGCATGGGAAATCACAAATTACCAATCATAACGGGAGGATGGGAAAATATTCATCTTCCCGAAAGGAGATGTAACATGTATGACAAGTACGATATAGGTGATGAATTCCACTATCTTTTAACATGACCTTTCTTCGAGACAGAAGGAAAGGTCTATTTGAAGCAATACTATAACCGTAGACCAAATATTATTAAGTATAAGGAACTACTGAATACTAATAACAGAAATATTCTCGAAAGTCTCTCGAAATTTGTGAAAATTATATTAAATAGATTCTAATTAATACCAATACAATATTGTTCTTAGGCATATATGAATATTTCCATTCATCAACTACAGAAACATACAACTGTTCTCAAACTGTTAAAAATAATATGCAATCAGTTGGCTTTTTTATTATTTAGGTTTAATCAAGCATGCTGTTTGATACGTGTAACGATATGTATTTAATTATTAATATTATTGCTGTTATTATTGTTATTATTATTAATATTATAATTTAGAAATTACAAGAACTGTGCAATCCTCCCATTGCACAAGGGTACGAGGAAACAATTGAATATCGTACATATATTTGTCCTTATGAAAATGCCACACGTATTTTGAACTTGTCAAATACTGCACTGACGTCACATGCAAGGTTATGTTCATGTAAACATTTATTCTCGTATGCCACCTGCGAGTGAACTGAGATGTTATTCTTCAATAAAGTTCTGTTCTGTTTTGTCTGAAATTGTGCGCTGTTGATCAAGTCTTAGTATTAATCATGTCTATTTTTCTGGGACACAGTCAGGTTAAATGCACGCATGAGTATTTACTTAGTGACACAATAGTGACATTTTCCAGCCAGCTTTTCGCATAATGAATTTATGGATTTAATTATTGTGTCAGAGATGGTACCATCGTTTTCCGTAAAATAGAAGTGAAGGCAATGATCAGGAATCGATACAATTAACCCACAGCTCCCATCAGATACACCAAAGGGAAAGAAACAGTAAGTAGCTTTTTTTTCGATTTATTTCTTTTCTCCTTTCTGTTTCGGTCTGTGTATCTGTCTGTCCATTACGAAAACACGTCTATACCAATACATTCAATACATAGTAACCTTTATCGCCGAAAAAATGAAAATTTTAAGATGAAAAATTGTGCTATTTTTCTTATTTCTGCTCAAAATTTAGAGTGTGGGTACTCGTTAGAACCGCCTGATCGAGGCGGTTCTAACGAGTACCCACACTCTATATTTTAGAGCAGAAATAATAAAAAAAATAGAGTGTGGGTACTGGTTAGAACCGCCTCATCGCGGCGGTTCTAACGAGTACCCACAAACTATATTTTAGAGCAGAAATAAGAAAAATAAGGTTTACCCCTGTAAACCCCAGTTTCACTATATACAAGTGGGGTTCCAGGGGGTCAGAATTATATTGGCGTGTTTTCGTGATATAAGTTCGGCTAGATGAAACTTAAATGTATCTATCTGACCATACGTCTCGCAGATGATTATTTTTGTTTCATTTTCTTTTCTTGCCATTATTAAAACATGCCTATAGATATAAAACATATATAATGCAATTTTTAAGGCTTCATCAGGATAACAAAGTAGAAGTGAAGGCAATGATCAGGAATCGATCAACAATCTCACAGCTCCCATCTGAGACACAAAAGGAAAGAAACACAAAACATGAAATGATTAGACTCATGGAAACATCAACAGACATCGTATGTCTAATCCCACTGTCCTCTATATGAAGTGGGGTCCCATGCCTCATTTTCGTGCATAACATGCTAGTCTGGCTCTGTCGTTCTGAAGTTTCAGTGAGTTCGCTGCATCTCTTATTTCCCGGTTCAATACACGGTCGTCTGCGAACAGCGTTGTTTCTGAGTCAATGTCAGTTGAAATATGATTAATGTACAGGGAGAATAACAGTGGACCAAGAACAGTCCGAGTCAATGTCAGTTGAAATATCTTTAATGTACAGGGAGAATAACACTGGGCCAAGAACAGTCCCTTGTGGGATCCCCCGACAAATCTGGATCCCTCCCAGAAGCGGGCTCAGAAGATTCACCATTGAAAACAACTCGCTATCTATCCATTTGAGAGTTCCCCACCACCGCCTCATTCGCCGTAACTAAATAATTTGGATTTCAGTAGTTCATTAGGGGACGAGGACAGCATAAATACATCTTAAATAGAATTAATATTTAAGCATAATTACATATATTTTTTTCATTTGTGACATTAAAAGTATAACTATTTTTTTTTGTCATTTGTGACATTTAAATTACTTCTAGGGTGGATTTCTCTCAAGGTATTTAAGCGGATCAAACGTAAATTTTCAGACAGTTACAAGGACAGATAGAAACACTGACTGAGGCATCAACAATTGTTTATTTATTATTATTATTCAGTATTTTAGTCTTGATTACTATTATTATTGTTATTATCAGTATTTCCTTTTTTAGCTTATAAGATGGTAGGCTTCCATCGTCCGTCGTCCACCATATTCAAAAGACTTCTTTTTAGAAACCACTGGACCAGTTTCAATTTAATTTCATATGCAGCCCACATGACCAAGGTCACATGTCAAAGCTGGCCGCCATGCCCAAATGTATGAAACAAGATAAAGAATCTTCTTCTCCAGAACCAATGGGTCGATTGTCTTTTTGGTAACTAGCATCGGATGACTGAGTACTACCAATTAGCTAATATGATGACCCTAGGTTGACCTTGACCTATTTTACGTCAAGGTCAAATTTGGCTCCTTAGACTTTTCAATAGGAAATAGATAAATCAACCCATTTTTCGAAATATATTGTGGTCTGTGATATAAGAATATGTTAAAAATGAATGTCTATTAATGCTTAGGGTCAAGGTCTCTACCCTGCTAGCATTCTACATAAATCTACAGCGGGCCGTTAGCGGCCCGTCAGCTACCCTGACGGGCCGCTAACGGCCCGCTGTAGATTTATGTAGAATGCTTACTGGGTATAACACCACTGGACCAATTTCATTTAAATTCATTATGTATCCTTAGGACACTTAGGGAACAAACATTTATTCGGATGTGTAAGTCACATGATCAAGATGGCCGCTATTCCCAAATATAGTAAAAACCTTAAACAATCTTCTCCAGAATCACTGGACTGATTGTTTTCACATTTGGTTTGTGGCATCGGGTGACTGAATACTAACAACTTAGCAAAACTGATGATCCTAGGTTGACCTTCTTTGACTTATTTTACGCTAAGGTCAAATTTGGTTCCATAGGCTTTTCAATAGGAAATAGGTAATTCTTTTCGAAATATACCGTGGTCTGTGATATGAGAATAGGTAAAAAAAGAATGTCTAGGAATGCTTAAGGTCAAGATCATACAGTGACATTGTACCAAAATCAGTTGTATTGCAGCTCCATTGACATATTAGAATACATTTTCTCTAAAACCACTATGCACATTTCATTTAAATTTGTAAGGGAACTTAAATTTATTCACATTTTCCAGGTCACATGACCTAGGTGGCCGCCATGCCAGAATATGAGAAAAAAACTTAAAATATCTTCCTCTCTAGAACCACTGGGTCGATTGTCCTGAAACGTGGCATGTAGCATTGGGTGACTGAGTACTAGCAAATGTGCAACAATGATGACATTAAGTTGACCGTGACCTATTTTGCATCAAGGTCAAACTGGTTAAATTGGCTTTAAATGGTGAAAAGATGGAACAATGCATTTTTAGAACAATATTGTGGTCTGTGACATGAGAATAGATACAAAATGAATGCTAAAGGTCGAGGTCATTTGATGACCTTGACACAAGGTCGGTTTGATTGCAGGTCCATTGACATTTCAAAATACATTTTCTCTGAAACCACTGAGCCAACCACTGATCCAATTTCATTTAAATTTAAAATATATATATTAAGGACACTGAGGGAATGCCAATTTATTTGAATGGTCCAGGTCATATTACCAAGATGGCTGCCATGCCCAAATATGATAAAAACCTTAAAAATCTTCATCTTCAGAATCACTCGGCTGATTGTTTCAATTATCAACATGCATTCACACTAGCAAGAAAGAAATATCCATTCTCACTCCAAAGAAATAATTTGTTCATCTTGAATACTTATCGCTATCTTAATATCCATCCTGAGGTCAGGTCATCTTATTTCTGTCTAGTAATCTTCCGTATATGCTTAAAGCCTGTAAATCTGTAGTGAAATTAATTGCAATGACGTTCAGTAGATATCAGCCAGAGACGAGCGGCTCAGCATTTGGTGGTCTTGTTATGAATTATGTAACTCATTGTATTCTGTGGTGCAAAGGATATGCTGATGTGAGACACAAGATGTGGGTCGGGTTATGGAACAAATTGGCACTGACGTATATTAACGTTTGGCTAGTCAAAATGGGGAACTAATTGACGTTTTCTTTTGGCGTTTTGACATCACTGCTGACGTTACCCCTGAAAAACAAATGAGGACTTGTATGACTATATAACCTGTTTTATTCAAATCAAGAGAAGATATTGTGTCAGAAGAGTTAATTAAGTTGTTCTCTTGTATGCATCACGAAAACATACCTATATAATTTTGACCCCCCCACCTTGAACCCCCACTTATATATAGTAAAACTGTGGTTTATAGGGGTAAACCTTATTTTTCTTATTTCTGCTCTAAAATATAGATTGTGGGTACTCGTCTAACGAGTATCCACAATCTAATTTTTGAGCAGAAATAAGAATTATATCACAATTTTTCATCTTGAAATTTTCATTTTTTTCGGCGATAAAGGTTACAATGTATTTATATAGGCGTGTTTTCGTAATGTATTGTGCTGTCTAGCATCATCGCAAAGATCTCGGGCTTTGCATGTTCTATCGTTAACTTGCCTTGATGTACTCTTCGGTATCTTAGATGTGTTTTCAATCTTCAAGTTTGTATCTATGACTGCTATGTTTGTTATGTAATATGCTTTTCTATCCAGGAGGATAATAAAGAATCAGTCAATAAAACTTAGTTTGTTTGGTTTTATATCAAGTTTTGCCGCTACGACCAGCAATTAGCCAATCATCTACTTCAAACAGATTATCGCAGTGTTACACAGTTAACAAATTATTCATTACGAAAACACGCCTATACAAATACATTGTTAATTTTACCGCCGAAAAAAAAATGCAAATTTTGAGACGAAAATTGTGATAATTTTCTTATTTCTGCTCAAAATATAGATTGTGCGTGCACGTTAGAACCGCCTCATCTAGGCGGTTCTAACGAGTACCCACAATCTATATCTTAGAGCAGAAATAAGAACAATAAGGCTTACCCCTGTAAACCCCAGTTTTACTATATAAATGTTGGGTTAAAGGGGTTCAAACTTATATAGGTGTGTTTTCGTGATGGTTAATAAATTAAGGCAATAAATAAGTATGACATTTTCAATAACTGTTTGAAGTGAAAAAATACGTGGCACGTTAAAAGTGGATGTTCTTTGTAGTTCAGCCGCACGCATGTGCAACGAAAAGATCAACACAACAGATGGCTACCTGAGTTTCAAAAGTGGAAGGTTTTCAGCAGTACACAGGATCGAGAACAGAATTTTTATGCTCCGCCACTCAAAAAAACGAGGTGGTGTATTATGTTATACCCCGATCCGTCCGTCAGTCCGTCAGCGCCTCATAATTTCGTGCCCGCCTTTACTCTGATACCATTTGAGATGTTTTCACGAAACTTCCAAAATAAGCACCATTAGCCTACGTGCAGAAAATATTAACCGTAAAATAAAAGTGAAGGCAATGATCAGGAATCGATACAATTAACCCACAGCTCCCATCAGAGACACAAAAGGGAAAGAAACACAAACATGTAACAGTTTAACCTAATGGAAACATTAATAGCGGAAAGCAAAAGGACAGTTACTTTCCCACAAAATGGCTAATTGGCTATCCAAAATAAAATAATATAAGTGATACAAACACTCAAAGACAAACCATAACAAAAATAAACCGCGAAAGATGAACCGCCTTGGAACGGTTAGTGAAACGAAATCCACTAGGGGGGTGGGGGGGGGGTTGCTTAAATCGATTTGACGTGGCCACAATCCTCGCCTTTACTTCCGTCGCAATTTAGACAAATACTTTGTTCAGTTCGCATGAAGGCCTCCTAACTCATCAGTGCAACATTTCCGTGAATACAAGAAGTCAAACAACCACAGAGATGAAACAACGGTGAAGACACAACAGCAATAAACCACTGAAATGCTGGCGCAAAGGAAAACCAGCAGTTAGACTCCAATGGGTCTGACCAGGGATAGAGCACCAGGCCCCAACCAAAATTACATAGAATTAGATTCTCTCTAATTCTCAGTAAGCCTTTACGCTGGAACCGTCATAGAATTTGAGGACTGACCCACCGGCGTGCAATTAAAGAGGGAAGCAAAGTTGTCAACCTTGATTGGGTTAACTACCATGCATGCAGTCTGTCGCATAACATATATGTTGTACCCTACCTTTTTTATATCGAAGAATGATTTTACGAAATTGGGTGCTAAAGTCATTGCGGTTATATATTTTTCTGAATTTATATACTAAGTCGACATGAAATTCGGGTTCCGATAGACCTTGTTGCAAAAAAGATTTAAGTCAAATTTTGAATTTTGAAATTAAATAAGAATGACGTCTATAAAATTTTGAAAAGGTTTTGCGTTGTTTATGGTACCGATAACCCTGATTAAGAGGTTTAGCAGTAAACAATTTATTACGGGTGTTGAAGTCAGTTACATGACTACACACTCTGGCAAATCGAATTAATTGCGAAATATAAACGCTATAGGATGGCGAACGAGGAACATCACCATCCAAAAAATGCAAATTTACAATCTCAAAATCAAAATCATCGCGTTTATCATAAATTTTGCAAGATACAAACCCATCTACAACAGACAAATGTAAATCCAAAATCGGTATCAGACGAGTTCCGGGGGGTAAATTTGACTGATCAAAGCATCGAAATAGGTATTGTCAATATTTAATAAATCATCCAAATATCTAGAAGTTGAGCTAAAAGCTTCAATGATTTCAGCAGAAAGGGACATCATGAAGTCTCACGCATAAAAAACAAAGACAGATCAACCACAAGGGGTGCGCAATTAGTACCCATAAGAATATCCACAACTTGTCCACATAACGTAGTACCAAATCGTATGTAAATATTGTCAAGTTGAAAGGTGAGAGCTTCACACACTTTCTGACATTACCATAAAGTATAATTGTTATGCTCTTCAGAAGTGAAAAAAATTCTTACATTACATGCAAGATAGAGGTAGTCTTCCCCATGAAATGTCCATTCAATTAAATCATTAAGATTATGAGGAAGTGTAGTGTAAATGGTGGAAAAATCATAAGTAGACAGACTTGAAACACGAAAACGTCTGGATTTCAATTTATTTAAAACTTCATTAGAATTGTTTATAGACCAAAACAGATTCTGCCTGATGTTTAATATTTAATTTTTATGCTTTTCAGAAGTGAAAAAAGCATTTCTTACATTACATGCAAGATAGTGGGAATTAATCTTCTCCATGGAAAGTCCATTCAGTTAAATCATTAAGTTTTCCTTTTATAAGATTATGAGAAAGTGTAGTGTAAAGCGTAGAAAAATCATACCTAGACAAAGTGCACGAAAATGCCTGGATTTTAGTTTATTTAAAACCACATTCGCCCTTTTTAATAGACCAAAATACATTTTCCCCGATCTTTCATAGACCTTCGTCGCAATAATTATTCACATGCTTTCTGATTGCAGTAAGACATGAAGTTAACCATTTAGAAAGTTCAGTTGTGGTACAAAAAGCCATGTGCAATAAACCGTTCTTTTTATCGTATTTTGTACAGTTGCTCTAAACCAATATGGCGGGGCAAGCCTGACTTGGCCTTCTTTAACACAGACAGCAAACTTTGCGTCTGGACGATAGATCTGAACATTAACCACAGCCCTCTCTTCAGTCAAAGACTGTAGTTTATAAGCCTTTATACCACCGAGTTCTTGCTGAAGAGTGTTAACATAGTGGAGCCATCAAACAACGACGGCATACTTTGCGACTTTGTCTGCCGGAGCGAAAACATACTTCCTTTGAAGTTCATGATGACCTAGTCTAAGGTGACGTAAAGACGTATTTGAAGCACCATATTTTCCAGTTCTGTGGTGTATTCCTTGCTGCCAAAGGATAACCCTTCCTAGAACATATTTGGTTTAGGAGGTAATAAATTAGAGTTTTGAGATTAGAAAAAAATGCAGTTGTTAACAATTCTCAAAATGCTACTGTTAAGCATAAGAATTTATTTTTTCTGATTCCCACTTTCACCCCACTGGGTGACCTAATAGTGCTATAAATATTTTTTAAAAGATTATTCTAGAAATGAGTCATATATTTGTAAACATCTTGTTTACAAGGAAAAGTACTTTGGAACCTTCCAGAAAGTTCAGGTATGCATTATTTTTAGAAAATTACACCATCTTATTCCACAGCCCTGTGGAACATTCTAGAGAAATCTTAGGGTCTATACAAGAGCTTGGTTTTTCTCATTGAGTCAGACTTTGGAGTTTGATGTTTGGGCTTTTAAGAAAAGTTATTTCTAAATTCTGTGTTGGATTGTTAAAGGATATTGTTTTTCATTTCGGACTGTGAATTCTGTGGGATCAAGGAAAATAGATTCATTCAGGATATTTCATAACAGAGCTAAGTACATTTAATTTTCTTACTTCTACAGGTTAAAGATAACTTGTAAATAAATTTTGTTAAATTTTTTCCGAAATGCTTGTTTGCTTTTTCTTTCTGCTACGCCTGGCTCGTAACAGAAATTGGGGGCTCGTCCGGGTTAAAAACATCTTGAGCATTTCAGGACTGACATTTCATGTGTAGGCAAGTAATTATCATTTCTTATCAGATATACACTTGGCAGTTGCTTCACAAGATTGGTATTTCCCCATAGGCATACAGGGGATTGTCATTTCATGTGAATTGTCATTTCAGGTGAAATGGTACTTGTCATTTCATGTGAAATTTTTGTTGGGCTTGTCATTTAAAAAAGAAAAAAAAAACTTTGTCAAATTAACCGCAATCTGTATTACCATAATTACTTTATAATACAAACAAAAAGCAAACATGTCGTTTGATTTGAGAAGCTTTTTGGCTCAACCTACCCAGGAGTTGTTAAATCTGGCCAAAAGGACAGATTTGCTAGATATTGCTTTCCATTATGGGGTCACTGCTGTCAAAACAAGCATGAAAAAACATGAAATTAAGAATATTTTGGTTCAGTTTTGCGTTGATGAAGAACTTTTTGATTCATTTGCTTTGTCTCTCATTATGGTCTCACATACTGAATTACAAATGAGACAAATTGAAATAGGAAGGCAAATTGAATTAGAAAAGTTAAGATTAGAGATGGAAGAATGAGAGAATAAAAAGCAAGAGAGATGGAAGAAAGAGAGAAAGAAAAAGAAAGAGAAATGCAGAGACAAATGCAGATGGAAAGATTAGAAATGGAAGAACGTGTTAGAAAAGAAAAATTAGAACAAGAAGAAAAAATAGAGAAATGCAAGAAAGAGAGAGGGAAAAACAAAGAGAAATGGAAGAAAGAGAGCGGGAAAAACAAAGAGAAATGGAGGAACGGATTGAGGTAGAAAAGGAAAAAATGAGATCTAATATTGAAGAAAAAGAAAGGGAAAGACAGTTTCAATTAAGGCTGAAGGAAATGGAACTCCAGGGTCAAGATATGGTAAAACCTACCCCTGTTTTTGACTCTGGTAGTTACTTTGATGCCACAAAGCACATCAGATTAGTTCCGCCATTTCAGGAAAAAGAGGTAGATAAGTATTTTTTTGCATTTCGAATAAGTTGCAGAAAATTTAAAATGGCCAAAAGAGCATTGGACCTTACTTTTGCAAGCGTTGTTTTCGGAAAGGCTCGAGACATTTACACTCAGCTGACTGTCGAGCAAAGCTCAGACTACGATTTGGTTAAGGAGATTATTCTTAAGGCATACGAGTTGGTCCCTGAAGATTACAGACAAAAATTTAGGAATTGTAAAAAAGAAATTTCCCAGTCCCATATGGAATTTGCTCGAACCAATAAATTAGAGTTATTTGATATGTGTTGAACAGTTATTTGATATGTGGTGTTCTTCTAAAAAAGTAGGCTCTAATCATGAATAACTTAGGCAGCTTATCCTTGTTGAAGAGTTCAAACGGTGCATACATTCAGACATAAAGTTTTTCTCGATGAGAGACAGGTTGAAACTTTGGAGGAAGCTTCTCGTTTGGCAGATGATTTTGCTTTGACTCATTAAGTCTCATTTGTGAGCAGGCCTTATCCTAGAAAGCATTATAATCCACAGACAGGTCCAAGATTCTATCCTATACCCAAACTGTCTAGTGAAAATAAAAGCCAAAATCCTTCCAAACCTTCTGGTGAAAATAGAAGCCAGAATTTTTCCAAACCTTCTGGTGAAAACGATGACCAGAATCCCTTATCTCAATCTCCAGTAGTTTGTAACTATTGCAAAAATACAGGTCATTTGATCTCTGAATGTTTAAAACTAAAGCGAAGAAAAGAACGAGAAAGACAAAGAAGAACTTAATCCTACAGGCTTGACTTCTATAATGCCAAAACCACAGTCTTGTGTAAGGGAGGAAACTCTTTCTGATACCAAATTATCTGAGCATGATTCAGTTGTGGAGATTTATGAACCAATCTTATCAGATGGTTTTGTGTCACTAAATGGTGACAGTTATGCCCATCCTACCCCTATCAAAATCTTACGAGATACTGGAGTTTCTCAATCTCTTATTCTTGCAGATACTCTGCCTTTTTCTGAGAAGACTTCTTTGGGGCAAAGTTTTCTTATTCAGGGTGTGGAATGTGGATTTGTTAATGTTCCGCTTCATAACGTTAATTTGTCATCAGACTTGGTATCCGGTTCAGTGGCTGTTGGTATTAGACCTTCTTTACCTTTTAAAGGTGTTCATTTATTGCTAGGCAATGACTTGCTGGAGATAAGGTTGTGGTAAATCAATTTTTGACTTCTAATCATTGCACTGATCAACCACCTGTTCCCATTGAGCAGGAAATTCCTGATCTTTATTCGTCCTGTGCAGTCACAAGGGCTTTGGCACGTAAGGCCAAGCAAACTGATGGGAAACAGGATTTTGATTTTACTGATACCTTTTTGGGTCAGTCTTTTAATGACGAGATAACAAGGTCTCTGTCTTCAAGCCTGCGTTATAAGCAGACAGATTTTCATGAAAATAACTCATCTTTCGATCTAGGCCGTCACAAAATGTCCGGGTCTCAACTAGCTACAGAACAGCACAAGGATCTTGAAATTTCACCTTTGTTTGAAAGGATTTTAGATGAGCAGGAAGTATCTCAGGTCCTAGTCTGTTATTATGTCAAAAATGACATTCTTATGAGAAAATGGCGTCCACCAGACGTCTCAGCAGAAGACGAGTGGACTGTCAACCACCAGATAGTGGTTCCACGGGTTTACCGTCCCGAAATATTAAACTTGGCACATGAAACTCCAATGTCAGGACATTTAGGTGTATATAAAACCTATCACAAGATTCTTAGTCATTTTTACTGGCCTGGGTTAAAATCAGATGTTTCTCAGCATTGTAGGTCCTGCCATACATGCCAAATGAAAGGAAAACCCAGTCAGACTATACCTAAGGCTCTTTTGCAGCCTATACCTGCTTTTGATGAACCTTTCAGTCGAATAATTATAGACTGTGTGGGTCCCTTGCCCAGAACTAAGTCTGGCTGTGAATATCTTTTGGCTATTATGTGTGCTTCCACACGTTTTCCTGAAGCCATTCGACTAAGAAATATCAAAACTAAGACAATCGTCAAGGCCTTAGTGAAGTTTTACACCTTTGTTGGTCTTCCCAAATCTATTAAGTCAGACCAAGGTTCAAATTTCATGTCTGGAATTTTTCAACAGGTTTTGCATGAACTTGGCATTGTTCAGTATAAGGCATTGGCCTATCATCCTGAAAGTCAAGGCGCCCTTGAAAGATTCCATCAAACATTGGAAGACATGGTAAGATCATATTGCTTTGACACAGAGAAGGATTGGGATGAAGGCATCTATTTTCTTTTATTTGCTGTTAGAGAATCTGTGCAAAAATCTCTTGGCTTCCGTCCATTTGAATTAGTATTTGGCCATACTGTTCGTGGTCCTTTGAAACTTCTGAAAGAGAAATTTCTCTCTAATGATGACACTTCCTTGAATTTACTTCAGTATATGTCGGATTTCAAAACTAGGCTTTCAAAAGCTTGTGAGGCTGCTCGGACCAATCTTCAGTCAGCCCAAAGGAAAATGAACAGCAATATGACATAGGGACAAAACAAAGGAATTTTAAACCAGGTGATAAGGTACTAGCTCTTTTGCCTATTCCTTGAAAATCTTTGCAAACCAGGTATTATGGTCCATACACTGTAGACAAAAAGATCAGTGACGTAAATTACATAATAAACACTCCTGAGAGGCGCAAGCTAAAGCAGCTGTGTAATATTAAAATGCTTAAGGAATACAATGATAGGGACAATGCATCTTTAACATCAGTCAATCTAGTTAGCTCTGTTCCACTTAATTCATGTGACAGTGACTGTAAGGATATCAATTCAGTGAAATCTGACCCCACATCATCAAAATTTCAGAATTCTGACATTCTGAGGAATCTCGACCAGAAACTGTCACATCTAGAGCCAAATCAGCGGAATGAATTGAAGCAGCTGATTTTTGAATATGAACACTTTTTTACTGACATTCCAACACGGGCAGACAAAATATTTCACGATGTGGACATAAATGGTTCTAAACCTGTAAAGCAAAATCCATACAGGATGAATCCAATAAAACAACAATATCTTAAAGAAGAAGTTCAGTATTTATTAGACAATGGCTTTATTGAACCAAGCCACAGTGATTGGAGTTCTCCTTGTATTCTTGTACCAAAACCTGATAGGACATATCGTATGTGTACAGATTTTAGGAAAGTTAATTCCTTAAGTAAAACAGATAGCTTTCCAATTCCAAGAATGGACGACTGCATTGATAACATCGGGAATGCCAAATGCATAACGAAATTCGACCTTCTGAAAGAATTTTGGCAAATTTCACTCACAGATAGAGCAAAGGAGGTTTTGGCATTCACTACACCGGACGGATTATTTAACTATAAAGTCATGCCATTTGGAACGAAAAACTCTCCAGCAACAGTTCAGCGCTAAATAAACATGGTAATTGCAGGGCTGGAAGGCTGCAGTGCTTATATTGATGATGGTATCATATATAATGAACATGGAATTGGGACTATTAGAGCATTCTTTGATAGACTGAGTAATGCCAAATTGACAATCAGTCTTGCTAAAAGTGAATTCTGCCATGCAAGTTTGACATTTCTAGGTCAAGGTCATGTGAAACCCATTGATGCTAAAGTTGAGGCTATCTCTAATTTTCCCGTACCCACGTGCAAAAGACAGCTGATGCGATTTCTTGGTATGGCTGGTTATTACAGAAAGTTCTGTAATAATTTCTTTGTCATTGCTGAGCCTTTGACAAATTTGCTCAGCAAAATAACAAATTTCCATTTGAATGCAATATGCCAAAATGCTTTTGATAAGCTGAAAGCAATACTCAAGAGTGAACCAGTTCTCTTAGCACCAAACTTTGAAAAGGAGTTAAAGCTAGCTGTAGATACAAGTGACGTAGGTACAGGTAGTGTTTTGTTACAGGAAGACCAAAAATGGTTTGGATCATCAAGTTTGCTACTTTTCCAAAAAGTTTAATAAGCATCAGAGAAATTACATTACCATACAGAAAGAGTGCTTGTCTGATTCTTGCTCTGCAACATTTCGAAGTTTATCTTACTCCTACTGCTGCACCGATTGTTGTTTTCAGTGATCACAATCCACTGACTTTCATACATAAAATGAAAAACAAAAATCAACGGTTGCTTAGGTGGAGTCTTATGCTACAAGAGTATAATATAGACATAAGGCATATCAGAGGGAGAGATAACATTATCCCTGATGCTCTTTCAAGAGCTTGAGCAGTATCAGGAGTTGTGTTTTTCTTTCATACTGAAGTGGATTATAGATACATGTAATTGTATATGCTATGTTCAATATTTTATTATTCTTAAAACAAAAGAAAGCTTTATTACACAAATCTTTCTTTTCCTCGAAGAGGGGGAGTGTTATGCATAAGAATTTATTTTTCTGATTCCCAATTTCACCCCACTGGGTGACCTAATAGTGCTATAAATATATTTTTAAAGATTATTCTTGAAATGAGTCATATATTTGTAAACATCTTGTTTACAAGGAAAAGTATTTGGAACCTTCCAGAAAGTTCAGGTTTGCATTATTTTTAGAAAATTGCATCATCTTATTCCACAGCCCTGTGGAACATTCTAGAGAAATCTCAGGGTCTATAAAAGAGCTTGGTTTTTCTCATTGAGTCAGACTTTGGAGTTTGAAGTTTGGGCTTTTAAGAAAAGTTATTTCTAAATTCTGTGTTGGATTGTTAAAGGATATTGTTTTTCATTTCGGACTGTGAATTCTGTGGGATCAAGGAAAATAGATTCATTCAGGATATTTCATAACAGAGCTAAGTACATTTAATTTTCTTACTTCTACAGGTTAAAGATAACTTGTAAATAAATTTTGTTAAATTTTTCCAAAAGGCTTGTTTGTTTTTCTTTCTGCTACGCCTGGCTCGTAACACTACGTTGCCATTCTTTAGGGGCTTTATGTTCAATATACCCTCGCATACAGCATCGATTACCGAATTCATTTAAGGTAGCGGTAATTTTGTCCCTACAACTGAAATCAATATAAGAAGGGATTCGGTATTTGATCGCTTTGATATTATCATTAGGAAAACATGTCCGTAAGAAATAATGGCGTCCAACATGATAAATATTAGGTAAAAATGATAACATCTTTATTATTTCTGCTTTCAACATAGATTATGGGTGCTCGTTAGAACCACCTCAATGAGGCGGTCATAACGAGTACTCACAAACTAACATAGATTATGGGTGCTCGTTAGAACCTCCTCAATGAGGCGGTCATAACGAGTACGCACAATCTATGTTTTAAAGCAAAAATAAGGCAGATAATGTATACCCCGGTAAACCCCATTTTCTCTATATAAAGTGGGGTTTAGGGGGCATCCATTTCACGGACTTGTTATCGTGATGTTTAGTATCCTAGAATAAGAAATTATTTTTAAATTACCAGTGATTCTATTGCCAGCTGCTGGATAGCAGTTCACTGGGTCTTTACAATTTTAGGTGTCAGGAGTTTCCGTAAGAATCAATATCAAGAACTGAAGCAAGTTTATTGAAATTAAAAATAATAGATCGAACATTTTTGTTGTCTTTTAAGAAAATTATGGGGGTTTCAGTTTTTTGAAAATATGTAGGAATGGATGAACTTACCCAGAAGCTACTAGGCAAAGCAATAACATCCACACCCTTATTTATGAAAGATATCTGGAGGTAGAAACGTTTATGATTAATTTTAGAATCGATGTAAGGACGAAAAACATGTTGAGTATAATCTCTTGTTAAGAGACCTGAGTCATATAACTGATTAGACCTATCGTATAATTTATCCTCCTCGGAGTCCAGAATACGTAATGCAGAAATGGGTAATGAACTTAGAAATGCAAACATGCATTGGCGTTCGTGATTCAATTAAGAAATGAAATTTATTTTTCTGCAGTTCATGGAAGTATGAACGCAGTGGGTCGCGTGCAAAGTAAATGAACCCCGAAGGGGTTCATGTAGACTTTGCTAGCGAGCCACTGCCGTTCATACCTTCATGAATTGCAGAAAAAATAAGTTTATTTCTTATATTTACATTATTTGCCCCTCATCACTGGGCAAAAAAGATGCTTGTAGGGCAACGTTTTAAAGTTGAAAAAACATTTACACGCTGTTTTTCTACGAAGAGCGGAGCAGCGTTGACGTCATCAACGCCCGTAGAGAACAATGGTTTAGAATGACGTCACTTAATAGAACGCGATTCAATGCGTTCATGGAAGTATGAACGCAATTGTTTTCTATAGGTTTACAGTAGACTTTACACTGGAAATGTAAATATTAGAATTTGGACAGTCACTTCAGCCTGGTATTGTTTCTTTTAAACTCGCGTAATGTACGTTTATAGTTACCGTTTTTCCTAGTGCCGTGCGATCTAATTTTACGTTTTCGGCATTCCAAAAGAGAGGAAACCTGGTATTTAAGAAATATTACCCTCATGATAAATGTTTTCATTTAAACCCGAAGTATAGTTCGAACATTTTGACCTGAGACTAACCTTTATGCATGGAATAAATTTGTCAATGGTTTCGCCTAATACGTCGGCTTTCGTAAACTTCTCGTGAATTTTCGGTACCACGTGAATTGCGACCCATTTACCGACCTCTATTTATTGAATAACAATATCGCCATTTTAGGGAGACGGCGAAGATAAATACATGCATTCAGTCAGGTGTGAAATTATGTTAATAGAGTTCACAAGTCTCAGGTCAATTTGTCCGAACTAAAAAAGGTGTCCGCAATGCTTTAATCCTAAGTTTTTGTCTGTGAGTGGATTATGCAACTGTTGAGAAATATACCTATATAATGAATGAAAACACACCCAGGAACTTATAACACTGGTGATTCTTTGTAAACATTGATTGTTAAATTGGGCTAGGGGCTGCTGTAACAGCCCAATCAATCTTATTTAAAATAATTTTAAGGGGCAGCAGACGGTTTTCTGCGTTACTGAAAAAAGAAATTCTGCGTGGGTGACTGTCTTCAAAGTGATTCAGTTTCATAAATTAGTGTCGAAATTGCATAAAGTTTGGCACAACGTGATAAATGTATTACAGAATTTTGATATTATTATTTGAATTATTTGCGATCCACATCGGTCCGGTCCGTTCCGTTCTCATGGCGGTTTCGATCTAGTCTCTATCCGCGCGCATTCAGGACCGGATCCTTCCCAGATCACTCGGCGCGACAAAATTGCTTTCGTTTTCTTCCTGTACAGAACATCCTCGTTTCTAGACTTTTGTGGTTCAGCTCGATTACGTACAGACTCACCTCCATACTCACCGGAAGTGACCGTGATATTCTTAAGCTCTTAACCGTGTTAACATAAATCACTTAAAAATCGGGTCCGATCTGTTAATTTGGCTCGATCAGGTAACAGGGTAAACAGGCCCACCCGGTCTTATCCGGTACCCACAGTATTTAAAGGTTCCGAGTTTTACCTCAAAAGCCTTGTGCACCGGTCACCATCGTATTCCTAAAAATAGATTACACATTTTCTGTTCTAGTGTTCATGAAAGTTCGACGTGCTGTTCTGGGAGTTTTTAAGTCGTAAGTTAGTCCACAGGCGCGTGAAGTTTGGTCCATCAAACGTACTGAAAATGTCCAAAAAACACGTTATGAATTATTTATGGACAGGACTTCAAACTCTTGTAGTTTGTCGTTTTCATTGTTAAACTATTCTAATAGATCGAGTAAAATAATATTGACTGGTAAGGTCAGAAGCCCATAGTGCACCTAAAGTTCAAATTGACATGTTTCTTTTTTCCCTCAGAGACGAAGATATTCTTTTACCGCCTGGATGTGGGAATTAAGTCCGTAACACTCACCGAAGATATGAAGAGGTAAATAATGTATCAGCGACCCTGCACCTTCAATTCTCAAGTAGAGGATATTGCTGAACCTCACAGGACATCCCATTGGTTTGTGCCGGAAGAAGTAACCCTTATAAATGCCATTTCATTCCGAGGCATTTCATCTCGAGGAAAAGGTTTTCAAAACAGGCAGAAATTATAAATATTTCCCAGGTGGGAAAAACTGTTAAAATCCCAGGAATTATTCCTGGGAATACCTGGTAATTCCTGAGATTTAGAGGGAAATATAATATTGTGTAGACAACATTTAGGGAGACTGATCAATATATCCTCTCATATAATATAGATCTGACTATACATAAAGCAAATACATTACAGTATCATCGGGACACCGTTTTACTATTTAATCCATATTTGAGCCCCGCCAAGCGAATTTGTATCTTCGAGCATTCCGTCATGACAAACTTTAACTGCGCATGCCCAGCCATTCAGAGGGGCCAGGGATATGGCTTTCTGTCTGAAGGTTCCTCTTGATTCACTGCTTGTATGGGCGAGCAGCGAAGGTTCTGGCGAGACTGCGCGGATGCGCAGGCTCGCCTGAACCTTCGCTGCTCGCTTAGGCGATAAGTACCAAACTCGCTTGACGGGACCCACATATAGATATCCATAATTCGATTTATGGATGTCCATAATTCGAATAAGTGACATCCACAAATCAGCTGAATAATGGATAGCCATAATTCGAATTATAGATAGAAATAGATTTATAGATATCCTTAATTCTGATTATGGACATCACTAATTCGAATTATGGATATCAATTTATCTAAATATGGATATCCGTTATTCGGCTGATTTATTGATATCACTAACGGAATTGATCGAAATAATGCGCCCAGTGCTTTCTCTTTTACTTCGCTTTAATAACATTTAATCACCATGATCACTAACTCTATGTCTGGTTTCCCAGCTAGCACAAAAAAGCACAACAGCGGGCCAACGTCCGGCCGACAGCGATACGACGTTGACACGTCGTATCGCTGTCGGCCCGACGTTTGCCCTTCATGCTTTGCTGGCTGGGTTCTGACTTACATGAGCGTGTTACATCCCTTTCCCAATCATGGGCTCTCACTTCTGTGTCATCACAAAGTACATGTATATATCTTTGTGCTCAGTTTCCTATCGAAAGGAAGTTCTAATGGTTTTGGTTCCAGTTAAGGCTAGCACAATTAATCGGAAAATTGATTAATCGATCGATAAAAAGCGGAAACATTTGATTTGCTAGTAATCGATCATTTGATAAGTACAATTTACAATTTACCCCCGCCCCATGTTGTGATGACGGTGGCAAGCAGTGCAGTTCCTGATGAGACGAGCGACGTCTTACCTGGATCTGCACTGTTTGGTTAGGCATGTCTGTCCAAAAGCATACGGTTGTATATAAAATATGTTAAGTAATGCTCCGACAGAAACCCAAAAGGTTACAATTATTACCAAAGGCGTCTCTGATTCTCTTTTCAGCACTGATTAGCCATCCTTAATTCCAGTCACCGTCTGTGATGTTGTTCGATACAGGATCGAATAAGAATGCAATTTGACTTTCCAGTCATTCTCGGCATGCACCATTATTAACCTATAAGAATACTACTATTCTTGCATTCCACCTCGGCATTAGTCTGAGGCCAAAAAGGGGTAGTCCTGGCAGTGACTGTTCCATTTACTTATATACACGTCTTAAAATGATCAAAGTGGACCGGCATCAGTTTGTAGCGACAGTGGCAAACCATGTGCCGGCTGGTCTTAGATGACAATTTTGTGATTTTTCAATGAACTGGTGGATCATTGCCTCCACTTCTATTTTTATGATTTCCTGCTCAGTGCACCGGGAATGGTTTTGTTTTTGTTTGATTTGAGGTTTAACGTCCCCGTCAACACTGTAAAGGCCATTTTGGAGACGTTGCTTCCAATTTTGTGGGACATTTACCCGACACTGAGATGAAATGACTTCTCAAGCCCTGTCGCCCAATGAAACCAATAGGGTTTATTAGCATGGACGGTCCACCACGCAACGCGGTTCCTGGACAGGCTTAGATCCTCTAAGCGTTTTACCAGTACTAGTTTGCGGGTCGGATTCAGCTCTGCGTGGAAGCATCATGCAGCCCATATATTTCTGCAAGCCCCTATGGCACCGGAAATGGTAATCAACAACAACGGACATGTATAAGTCCCCAGACTGAAGTGGAACTTTACAATACATTAAAATACTAGGTTCCCTAGTGTTGCCATGCTGCAGATAGCAGTGGTGATCTTCACATTTGTTCTTGGTTACTTGGCTTGGACACTAATTGGGAGCCATAAAATATCTGCAATACTTTTCAGCCTGCGTTCTATTCCGAAATACCGTACCTTTTGCCATAGCTTACAGTTAAATAGAAGTGAAGGCAATGGTCAGGAATCGACACAATTAACCCACAGCTCCCATCAGTGACTCCAAAGCAAAGAAACACAAACATGAAACAACTAGACCTTAATGGAAACATCAATAGCGGTAAACCAAAAGGACAGTTAATTGCCCACAAACTGGCCAATTGGCTATCTGAAACAAACTAACATAAGCGATACACACACTCAAAAGACAAACCATAACAAAAATAAACCGCAACAGAAGAACCGCCTTGGAACGGTCAGTGAAACGAATTCAACAGGGGTAGGGGGGGGGGGGGGGGAGGGCTTACTTCCGTCGCGACTTAGACAAATAATTTGTTCAGTACGCATGCATCACCAGTTTGACCATCATGTGCTTGTTCTGTCCAAGCACATGCACACTAAGCGATTTAGGGGCGAAGTAAGCGCGACTTGTAATGTCTGCCCCATTTTAATCGTCAACAGAACAGACTAAGTTTAGTTTCCCTGAATAGATATTTGTAAATTCCCTTTTCGTCTTACATGTGTGCTTCTCAGCTCTTAATGGAAGCATTGATTACCCTTTATCGGAGCAATTAGTTTCCAGTGTATGTATTCATTTTAAAACAAATTCAAATACCACTCGTACCATTTCCTATTTCAAGAAATACAAATATTCACCCATAGAGAATTGGCTCAAGATTATTTGAACTATCGTTCATCACTTTTTGTACTGAATGGCAACTCAGTTGCATGGTTTTCTGTCCCCAATTAACATTGTTGGATTTCCCGATCATATACTGTCAGTCACTGCCCTTTTTCGGATAATAGAAACATAGGAGTGTCCATAATAACCTTTTTATAACCCTTGACAAAGGTCTTCATTTTCTCCAGATACATTGCCTATAGTTAGAGGATAACTGTATTCAAAATTTCATTTCGGGAGGTAAATCGGCGGTTTTACGGCGGGAAATTTCGTTCTACGGCGATTTACCTCCCCAAATGACAATTTTCAAAACAGTGAACCCCATTCTAATGTTTTCTTTAAAAAAAAAAGCGTTATTTTGCTCAAAGCGGCAAGCGCTGTGAGCTGCGTAAAACCAAATACCAGCCATTGGAAGGCGACGTTGCATGATGACGTCGGGTTTCCGACAGTATATCGCAGAATATACTGTCGCAAATTTTTGACGTTATCCAATCAGACGTCGCGTTACATACGTAAGTGCATTATAATGTTCCATTTACTAAAAAAACATTGGTTTTGCAACTTAAGGCCTAGTTTTGGAGAAACATGATTATATATGTGGTTGAAATAATTAACCATTATCCTGAGATATCATATTTTATGCACTGTTTCTCTTTTAAAATATACTACACCCAATCAGACTTTTCTCTATTTGTTAGACAAATGCCTTAGGTAACATCCTACCGTACTTTTTTCCTTTAAAGTAAAATACTACACCTGCATCGACTAATTTATGAAAATCTTCAAGCTTTGTTAATTTTAGAACTTCAAGTTCAGTAAATCATAGCTCAACCTAAACGGCATTTGTTTTCAAGCTGACTTGAATTAAACATGTGAAATGTGCAAAGAGTTGACTAGGTTTCTGTGACCTTGACCAAATGCTCAAGATCACTTGGGCTGGTCGAATGTCAAAATCAGGGCTGCCGGTTTTGGCCATTTTTCAGTCCCTGAACAAAAAGCGGCATCTTCTCCTAATACATTGGCTGTAGATGTATCATTAGACCATGTTTTTTATGGTTACATTCTGACAACATTGTCAAGGTCAGAAAACGTCAAAGTAGATCACAGTTTAGAAATCTTAAACTTCTTTGTACAGTATTGTGGAAACATTTTAGTGGATGGGTGCTAGTTTAACCAGCAAACTCACCAGAGCAGAACAAAGGGCAGAACAATTCATGATAAACTAAAGAACTAGGTTTAGAAGACATTGTTGTCAAGGTCACAACTCAATTTACAATGGCAAGTTTCAGTCTGTCCTTAAAAATGAGGTCAAGATCACCAAAACCTAGTAAACTGTTTGCACTCAGTTTTTCTTCATACATTTTTTAGAAGAATTCAATCACAGGTTTGGGAGATAAAACATTAGATTCTGTAAATTACAAGATGAAAAGTAAACAAACATGCAGACTTTCATGCAATAACTGCTGTTGTCTTTATATTTTACTCAAAAGTGAGACAAAACGAGACAGGACAATGCGTATTGAGTAAATGAAGACCTGCTGTGATTGAGAGTGAGTGACAGAACAGTCATGACCTTAAGAGCGCCCGACATTTTAGCAGACCCACAGACCATGTAATCTTGAAAAAAGGACAAGGCCACCTAAACCTATTCAGCACTTTACATTATCTAAATGCTGTATTTAGGTTAATTTTAAAAGAATCCCTAATTTAATTCCAGAGAAAGATTATGTTTTTTTTTTTTTTTTTTTTTTTTTTATTTCCAAGATGCATCCTTCATAGAAATAAGTTTATATATAAGAGGTGCTGCAGTTGGCATATTTTACTTAAAATTGAGAAAAGTAGAATATTACCTAAGGCGTTTTTGTAACAAGCAGATGAGGACATGGCTGAGTGCTGTATCTTTAAAAGAGATGCGTTGCAAATGATGATACCCAAGGTTCATATTGAAGTACCCCCACCTACTTTCATGATCATTTTCTCCAAAACCTTTTCTATGTTTTATAGACGTCATTCCGATTTAGTTTGGACTAAAATCTTTTCTGCAACAAGGCCTATCGAAACCCGAATTTTATGGTGACTTAGTATATAAATTAGGAAAATATATGTTTGCAATGACTACAGTATCCAATTTCGTAAGATCATTCTTCGATATAAAAAGATTGGGTACAACATAAATCTGCATACATGGTAGTTTACCAAATCACGGTTGATAATTTGGTTTCCCGCTTTAATTGCACGTCGGCGTTTCAGACCTCAGATTCTATGACGGTTCCAGCGTAAATGCTTACTTAAAATTTAATGTTTGGGACGGTTGGTTGGTTTCTGTTGCTCTGTCTCAGATTGGGCCCATCAGAGTCTAACTGTTGGTTTTCATTTTTCCAAGCATTTGAGTTATTTCTGCTGTCGAGTCCTCACCATTGTTTCATCTCTGTAATTGTTTGATTTTATGTACTCGGAGATGTGACACTAATAAGTTGGGAAGCCTGCATGCGGACTGTCTAAGCCATGAGAGAGAAGTAAGAGCGAGGATTGTGGCCATATAAAAATACTTCTCACTGTCGCGGTTTATTTTTGTTATAGTTCGTGTCTGGATGTGTTTGGCTATTCTGTTTTTGGTTTGGATAGCCAATTGGCCATTTTGTTGGAGAGTATTTGTCTTTTTGGCTTTCCGCTAGTGATGTAACCATTATTCTTGCACACCAGATAAGGAAATCCGTGATTTTACCCTGGGATAGAAATTTATGTTCTGACCCTGGTGTTACGACCCAAAATCGAATATAATCGCGTGTTTGACAAATGCGCTGGTTGAATACGACCTTGTATGCGTCATCGTTAAGGTTGACGTCAGAGCACGTAACGTGACGTCACTGAACATTCCTGTAGTGCCATCACAATATGGCGGACGTCGGTAACCTAAGTGACTGCAGCATTAAAAATCCGCGTTAAGAAATGGAAGGTATGCAAGAAAAAGAATCCAATACGGAGGTGAGGGGTGGATAGAAAAATCCGTCCCTCGAGATCACTGTCCGGCATCACTCGGCAAGCCTCGTGATGCCGGACAGTGTCCCTCGGGACGGATTTTTCCATCCACCCCTCACACCCATATAAGATTCTTATAGGTTCTAGTTATTTAGGGTTCGTTATGTTCGTGTTTCTTTCCCTGTGATGTCACTGAGGGGAGATGTGGGTAAATTGTAACGTTTACTGATTATTCCCTTCACTTCTGTTTTCTATATGAGCCCCGCCAAGCGAATTTGTATCTTCGAGCATTCCGCCATGACAAATTTTAACTAATAATGCCCAGCCATTCAGAGGGGCCAGGTATATGGCTTTCTGTCTGAAGGTTCCTCTTGATTCACTGCTTGTATGAGCGAGCAGCGAAGGTTCTGGCGAGACTGCGCGGATGCGCAGGCTCGCCTGAACCTTCGCTGCTCGCATAGGCTTTAAGTACCAAAATCGCTTGACGGGGCCCATATTATTTTGCAAAACCTAGACTGTTTTAGTACAAAGGGGATTCTAAAGGCAATGCATCAGAAGATGAGGATTTTTGTTCAGGGGCTGAAAAATGGCCCAAATGGACACCCCTTATTTTACCAGTCGACCAACCCAAGTGACTCTGGCCATCAAGTCAAGGTCCCCAAAACCTAATCAGCTCTAATTGTACTCATCCAATTTTAAATTCAAGTAAGTTGGAAAATAATTCGCCATTTAGTTTCGGAGTTAGGCCATGATTTATTAAATTTGAAGAAGCAAAATTAACAAACATTGGTGATTTTCATAACAAACAAGTTGCTGTAGATGTAGTATTTTACTTTAAGGGGGTTAAATTAGATAGGTTATTACCTAAGACAGCATTACCTGAGAGGAAAGTTTGGGTTAATGTGGAATATTTCAAAAGAGAAACATTTCATAAAACATGCGTTCTCAGGTTAATACTGAAGTACCCCACCCACTTTAATAATCATGTTTCTCCTAAACTTAAGGCTTATGTTGCACATTCAATTTCAGTAAATTGGACACTTTCGGCAATGTATCAGGAAAAATGAATACTTTTGATAAGGGATAGAATAGGGGCCTTATGGGCCCCTTTCCTTATTCATACTCCATCAGAAGGCAGGTGTCTGGCAACCATGCTTTCTTTTAAGGTCAAAGATACGACAAGGGCCTTGGGTGCTTTTGATGAAATTTTGTACTGGTTGAATCTTATTTATTATGGTGGCACAAAGATACTTGTGTGCCATAAGTTCATTTGTACAGTTTTGCAACACAACAATGTAATCTCGTTTAGATGGAGAGGCCGTGTCATCCGCAGCTCTTGAACCATCAACTTTCAGTAGTATCTACGAGCAAGCTGTGCTTGTCATTTTTTTTTTTTTTTTTCATTTTTATTTGTTGCAAAAAATATTTATGTTTCTGCTACGAAGAATGAAGGCAATGATCAGGAATCGATACAATTAACCTATACCTCCTATCAAAGACAACAAAGGGAAAGAAACACGAACATAAAATTACTAGATCCTAACGGAAACATTACTAGCGGAAAGCCAAAAGGACAGATACTTTCCCATGAAATTGAAAATTAGCTATCCAACAGACGAACTATAACAACAATAAACATTGGGAGGGACAGTGAAAACAGTATTTCACTGGGGGAGGGTGGGGGGGTGCTTAAATCGGTTGTACATGGCCACAATCCTCGCCCTTCTGTCGTGGCTTAGACAATTATTGTGTTCAACCCGCATAAAGGCTTCCTAACTCATCAGTGCTACATCTCCGAGAACATAAATATCATACATTTACAGAGATTAAACAACGGTGAGGACTAAACTGCATGAAATAACTGAAATGCTGGAGCAAATGAAAACCAACAGTTAGACTCCGGTGGGGTCCAACCAAGTACAGAGCTAAGTACTTGATAAAATACATTTACAGACAATGTATATCAAGGTCAAATGGTTCAGAACGGGTTACCTATAAACATGAATATTCTCTTGTGCTGGCTCATTGATACAATTACCCAACACCTCCTATCAGAAACACCAAAGGGAAAGAAACACGAACATGAAATAGCTACATTAAAAATCCTAATGAAAAAACATCACAAGCAGAAAACCAAAAGGACAGGTTCTCTCCCCCAAAATGGCCAAATGGCTATCGAAAATAAAACATATAACCAATACATACATGCAAAGACAAACTATAACAACAATAAACCACGATAGACGAACCGCCTTGGAACTGTCCGTGGAAAGTATATCACGTATGTGTGTATTGTGAGGGTTGAGGGCTTATTTCGATTCTACGTGTCGTGTCCTCAAACGTTATGGATGGTCTCATCTTAATTTCTTATCTTCACCTACTTAAAGGTATCATTGTTGAAAGGGATCACATATTCAGTAGGATGTTATGCAATCGAATCTAAATGTTATTGTTTTTATCAATTCATTCAGCCGTTATTTTTGTCTTAATTAATATTGTGGCATTTTCTGTTACAGCTTGTTGTCAGTGAATTGAAATCTGCTAACCATTGCGAGTGTTTCTAGTAGGTTTAGATGGCACAATGGCAAGCGAATACGGTAAGCAATGGCCAGCTGCTTAGCACATATTTCGCCTGATTCACATGTACGTGGTTAAATTTATGAAACATGAAATATTTACTAAAATTAAAATGATTTTTATTTCATATAGAGGCCACTCTTACAGGAAATGATTTGCTAACTTTAGAGCAAATTCTTGAAACCTAAGAATTCTTTTTTAAAGATTATCCTTAATTTTATATGGTACTACATTACGAAAACACGCCTATACAAATATACTGTAAATTTTACTGCCATAAAAATGAAAACATTAAGATGAAATATTGTGATATTTTTCTTATTTCTTATTTCTGCTCAAAATTTAGATTGTGGGTACTCGTTAGAACCGCCCACATGAGGCGGTTCTAACGAGTACTCACAATCTATATTTTAGAGCAGAAATAAGTAAAATAACGATTACCCCTTTAAACCCCAGTTTTACAAAATTAAAGTGGGGTCCGAGAGGGTCAAAATAATATAGGCGTGTTTTCGTGATGACAGGGTGGATATTGCTTCGAACCTGCTTCGCAAAATGAACTAAATGAAGAGAAAAATAGCAACTCAGAAAATACCACGATCACAGAACATAACCATTTCACGTCATCAAAAGCAGAGTCAGACTTAGGGACATGAAGACAACAGCAACAACAAACGTCAAAAGTATACTTTGCCTATTAGCACATTGGAAACTGAAAAGCAGACAAGATAGGTCAACTTGCATTGCGATAACAAATCTGTGTAGTCATTACGAGAACGCGATAACACATCTGTGTAGCCATTACGAGAACGCGACAACACATCTGTGTAGCCATTACGAGAACACCACAACACATCTGTGTAGCCATTACGAGAACGCAACAACACATCTGTGTAGCCATTACGAGAACGCGACAACACATCTGTGTAGCCATTACGAGAACGCGACAACACATCTGTGTAGCCATTACGATAACGCGACAACACATCTGTGTAGCCATTACAAGAACGCGACAACACATCGGTGTAGCCATTACAAGAACACACCTATACAAATACATTGTAACATTAGATGAAAATTGTTGTGATATTTTTCTTATTTCTGCTCAAAATATAGATTGTGGGTACTCGTTAGAACCGCCTCATCGAGGCGGTTCTAACAAGTAACCACAATCCATATTTTAGAGCACAAATAAGAAAAATAAGGTTTACGCCTGTAAACCCCAGTTTTACTATACAAAAGGGGGTCAAAATTAAATAGGCGTGTTTTCGTGATGATAGAACGAGGGTGCATTATTTCAAATCTCAAAAACAGTTATTTTACTTACATTGCAGATTTCAGATATTTTCAGCTCAACTCATTGAGAGTTATTGTGATAGACCACTGTCCGTCGCCCATGGGTCCGTAGTCAACTTTTGCTTTTAACAGCTTCTCAAAAACTGCAGGACAGAATTTAAAATGATTTCGCTAGTTTATTTTTTCCTGAAAATGCGTCTAGCTATCTGCAGTAGCAGTGTATCATGCAGTTTTTGCGAAGTTTTTGTTGTAAAATAATAATCATTTTACTTCTAATAAGTATTGGATTGCTTTAAAAATACAAAACTCCTAGTTTTTTTTCTTCTTTGCGGTGGGGGTGGTTGGTTTTACGGCCCTTTCAAGACTGTTTCACTTATATCGAGCCGATCGTTAAACAGAGGTAGGCGAAAATCGGAGTACCCGGAGAAAAAAACACATGACCTTCCGTTGCAGAACTTGGCGTCTGCCATGTGACCCGAGCCAGGCTCGAAACACAGTGGTGAGAGTGACCTAATGATAAAGAGTCAGCGCTCTTATCTTAGGTCATGGAGGCCTGGCCAAATCTCTTTGTTAAAATGGTTATAAAACTGCAAACTGTTTAACAATAAAGTCATTTTTTGTTTTGTTGGCATTTAACCAACGTCAGATATCTCAACAAAAAGCAATAAAATGCCGCATTCTTGCTGAAATGAACAAAGTTAGCTTAGCATAGCTAATAGCAAGAGAGTACAATCAATGATATCTTAGAATTTCAAGTGGCAATGCTTTGTTCCATTTAACAGAAAAAATTGTGGCCATTGTGTTAAGCGAGGCAGTGGATCGAAGAAGGGCATTTTCTCTCGAAGAGTTGACATCAGCATTGCGGTTGAGTGGTGAAAAGAGGTTAGACCAGATAAAATATGCAATTGATCAGCTGTGTATGATTGGTATTTTGACACGTCAAGACGATAAGTGGATACACAGTGACTACTCACAAGCGAGTATAGTCAGCCTAAATACAGGTCGGTATTAATTGACTATCCCGTATTCATTGGAGGTCATCCGTATTAACACCAGGTCAATCAATATTAATCTGAGGTCAAGTGAGGTCAGAAATCAATAATCATGTTCTTTTTAATTGTGCCAATTAATAAAAGTGTCCTTAATCAATAAATTTTGTATTGGTCCAGTTGCAGGTCCTTGGTCAGCCGTATTGGCCTCGGCCTTCGGCCTCGGGACAAGACAGCAGACCTCGGACCTGTAAATGGGCCAACACGAAATTACTTGACATTATATAGAGGATCTTACATGAGTGTTCATGTATTATTGTATTTATTAAACGAGTTGAGGAAAAGGAATAAAATGCGAGGCTTTGCCGAGCAGTTTATGCCTTTTCCTCAACGAGTTTAATAAATTCAATAATACATGAGCACGAATGCAAGATTCTATTTATCATATGCCATTAAAAACGCATTTTATTCACGATGTGTTGACAAAAATGTCAATATTCCCTCAATAGTAAACGCGACGTTGTTAATGACGCCGTGCATGTAACGTTACGGGGCGTTTCTAACTAATTTGCATCTTTAATCCACTAGTGGATTACGGAATTTATTACATGGCGTTATTACACTCTCAGACGCGACGTCATATGATATAGTATTTTTATGTGTATGTGTTTTATGTGCTCGCCTTTACTGACCTGTCTTCGCTGTGTGTTATATGGATACCTGTTGACCAAACATTTTGATAGTGGACTGAGAAATGTCTTCTTGATTTTATATTCCTGGAGATGTTGTTGCACGTATAAGTCCGAAAACCTTCAAACGAAGTGCACTAAATCACGGCATAACCAAAGGCGAGAATGGTGGTCATGCAAAATGGTGGATTAAAGCCTCATCCAACCCAGAATGTTTTTCTAACCTTTTCATAACAGTGTTTCTGACAATGGCCAACCCTTATTTTGCTGAATATTCAGTTTAGCCACACCCATTTCTGACTTCGAACTAATAAGATTACTTTATGCAATTTATTCTTACAAATCCATAAACTTCATTTCAAACAGTGTAGATCCTGATCAGATGGCTCCATCTGATCTGGATCTACACTGTTTCCAAAGATAGGGAATGTCGTGAACAGCATGATAAGAGTAAATTATTGTCATCATTTTAGCTTGCATGTACTGGTTATATTTAATTAGGTCTCCCAAGCGAAGTTGGGAGACTGTTTTTGCTGCGTTTCTTCTTCTTCTTCTTCTTCTTCTTCTTCTTCTTCTTCTTCTTCTTCTTCTTCTTCTTCTTCTTCTCATTATTCTACACTTTTTTTCTTTTCGCCCAAATTTTGTCCGGACGAATTCTCAGTAACCACTCGACGGAATGTTCTGAAATTTTAGGATATGATAAATATGGATATGAAGTCGTTCCAGTGTGTTTCAAATTCAAACCCGCGGATCAAAAACGTCCATTGGGGGCAGGCAGAAAATCGCGCAAATATTGTCCGGACGAGTTCTCAGTAACCGATCGATTGATTTTTCTGAAATTTGGGGGTATGATAGACATCAATTTGAAGTTTTGTAAGAGGGCTTCAAAGGGTCCCCTCAGGTTCGCCGGCCCATGCTCCACCCCCTCGACTTCATAAAATGCCTTATATTTCAGAAACCTTTCAGATCCCCACTTCTAAACCATATATATTCGTGTTCCCGTATATATCGCATTTTTCCTTTTCTGGTCATTTTCCTGTTGGCGCTAAATTTGTCATCCCTTTGGTGTGCATATTGTTACACTCAGAGGGCCATTAAGATGTTATGGTATCAAATGTTTGTCTTCAGTGTGCTACTCATTTGAACTAGATATAAATTGAGCCAGCGCACGACAAAACCTACAATAAGACATGTGCGCCCATCGAAGACTCAGATCAGCCTGTGCATCCATATAGTCTCACCAGTGACTTCTCTTGCTGCATGAAGGAGCATTGGACCCTTAGCTATCCTTAGAGTGCACAACGAAGACTCTGATCAGACTGCGCGGATGCGCAGGCTGATCTGAGTCTTCGTTTGTCGCACATGTCTCAGTGTATGTTTTGTCATGCGCTGTCCCAATTATTTAATTTTAGAGGGCGCACTGTTAGCTGCAGGACCGATGTATTTAGAACATGCTACAAAGACAAGCTCAGTGTCACCTACAACAGACACAGGTCCAGATTCTCTTCAAATCACAAGTAAGTTTTGGTTTGGCTTGTTTATATAAATTATTCTGTTATGCCTAATGATCCCCTTAAGGGACACAGTCAGTGTAAACCAGATCAGTTTGTTTGTTTGATTTGAGGTTTAACGTCCCCGTCAACACTGTAAAGGTCATTTTGGAGACGTTGCTTCCAATTTTGTGGGACTTTTACCCGACATCGAGATGAAATGTCATCTCGAGCCCTGTCGCCCAATGAAACCAATTGGGTTTATAAGCATGGGCGGTCCGCCTTGCACCGCGGTTCCTGGACAGGCTAAGAGCCTCTAAGCGGTTTACCAGTACTAGTGTGCGGGCCGGATTCAGCTCTGCGTGGAAGCATCATGCAGCCCATATATTTCTTCAAGCCCCTATGGGCGGGGGCCGAAACCAGATCAGTGTGTGTGTGTGTGAATTCGGGTTTAACGTCGCTTTCAACAATTTTTCAGTCATATCACGACGGTGTCTGGTTGCGACAGAGAGCTCAATGCTCAATTTTATAGTGCTGCTCACTGAAGTATCATGTCCCAGACACATTACATGATACCACATCCAGTCACGTTATCCTGACACTGGGTCGACCAGTCCTAGCTCTACCTCGTAAATCTGAGTGCCAAGCGAGGAGCAGCTATTACCATTCTTAACGACTTTGGTATGTCGCGGCCCCGGATCGAACCCGTGACTTCTCTTTCCCCGGAGCGGACACTCTACCAACTGAGATATCGGGGCCGGTAAACCGGATCAGAAACTGCAGATCGCGGTGTCTAATAAGAATGTACAAATTTCGCTTTAAGGTAATGGTAGTAAAACTCGCAACAAAAACAGCATATTCCATAAAGAATTTATGCCCCCGCCTTTTTTTGTCAAGGTGTTGTTCGCCGCTATCACTCTGCACACACATACTTGGCTCAAGATGCATTTTATGAGGTATTTAGCCAATTTCGAATACCACAAGTACATTTTGGACGTTTGGAAATCAAATTAGGGACCCTGACAGGCCTTAACTCTTATCCTGCTGTTCACGACAGCCCCTTTCTTTGCAAACAGTGTAGATCCAGATCAGATGGCTTCTGTCATCTGATCAGAAGAAGCCATCTGAACAGGATCTAAACTATTTGACATTCAAGTTATGAATTTGTAGGAATAAATTACATCAAGTAATCTGATTGGTTCAAAGTAAGAGATGGGTGTGGCTAAAATGAATATTCAGCAGGAAAAGGGTTAATGTTTACCGCTACCTGTTGATCTTGCACAATTCTCTTTGACGCCGACCATCTCTTTAAAAAATAAATTACATTGAAGAATTCCATACCAAGAATACTATTCTAACACAGCGCGCCTAAATAGGCAATAGAATATAACTGTGTTTTATTCTACAACAAATCACGGCAAGGAGGAGCGTGACGAGTGACGTCATTTAAAACTGCCAATTTCGGACGTCACTGGTCGATTTCCTTGACGTAAGACATTGTAACATCATTTTCTTGCATCGAAAACGTTAGGACAGGATATAAATGCATGTGTTTCAGTAGATATTTTTAGCAGCATTTCTTCTAACAATGGCGAAAAGTTGTGTGATTTTGAAGGAAACAACAGCATTATTGTCGATTTTCAGCCTGTTAGAATCAAAATAGATCAGTTCTAGTTTGTGATGTGTTGAGTAATAAACCACAGTTTGTCGGTCAATTGTAAGTAGACAAATCACGAGCGCTGTGATTTGATCTACTTTACAACTGACCTCCAAACTGCGATTTATTACTCAACAAATCACAGTAAGAGCTGATCTATTTCTTAATTATATTGAAGAATTTCATGCTTAGAATACTACTCAACCTCAGCTTCTTCTGCGAAGAATTGCAGCAGATATTTCTCCGAGTTCGCAAACCGTGCTTATGGCCAAGATGAGGCTGGAATGTACGATAGGAACAGTTATGTAAGTGACTTGCTTAAAACAATTGTTTTATGATCAACTCATGAAAAAATAATTCTTATTGTATAGGAAGCCCGAAAAGGCGAATAATCAAGTCTCACACAGAGCCTCTGCTGCTCGAAAATATGTAGTGGAAACCTCGAGGAAGTCATGTTCACAGTCCTATTAGTTGAATGCGCACCGCATTTAGAGAATCACAAATAGGATAAATATAAGGTCTCGCTTATCATGGACTGGCTCAGTTTTCTTTACTTTGCAGCTGCTTCAAGTGGACTTGAAACAGTTTCATACGATTGCGACGAAGAAACTACAGATCATATTATAGGTATGTACAAAAAACCATCCTTGTCATTTTTGACATTATTACATCGTTTCAACATGGCGACAGAATACTAAACTAGAGCTGGTGTTTATGAATCACTATGCCCCCAAAACTGCTTGCCCCTAATAGTTTTACATAGTTAAAAAGGTAAAATTTCACATGGCTGAAGTGCTAAACTTTTCAGAGGGTCTTGACTCAAGAAATAAAAAATCAGAAAGTTTTTAAACTGTTAATCAGGTCAACAACTCATCATCCCGAGGAATTTTAGCCTATCAACTTTCGCGGCAACAGTCTGCACATTTGAAGAGATATCTTGCCTACATGTTTAAGGAACCCATTTACGTTTGAAGGGGCTAAAATCTAAAAGAAAAAATAAATAAGAAGAAATAAAAAAGAATTGGTTCAAATGTTATCATCATCCCGAATCTATCCATAAAACAGAAGTGAAGACAATGATCAGGGATCGATACAATTAACCCACACACAGGGAAAAACACACAAACAAGACATAGCTAGACCCTAAAGGAATCATCAATAGCGGAGTGCCATAATATCAGTTACTTTCCCACAAAATGGCCAGTTGGCTATCCAAAACAAAAAGATAGTAGCGATACACACATTCAAAGGCGCATCATAACAAAAAAAAACCGCGAACCGCCTTGGAACGGTCAGTGAAATAATGTGAAAATTATTTCACTGTGGACTTTAATCGATTTAACGCCGCCGTAATCATCGCCCTTATTTCCATCGCGATTTAGACAAATAATTTGTCAGTCCACATGAAAAATAGAAGTCAAGGCAATTATCAGGAATCGATACACTTAGCTCCCACAAGAGACACCAAATGGAAAGAATCACAAACATGAAACAACTAGACCCTAATGGAAACATCAATAGCGGAAAGCCAAAAGGACAGTTACTTTCCCACAAAATGGCCAGTTGGTTCTCCAAAACAAAATAATATTAGCGATTCACACACTCAAAGACAAACCACAACAAAAGAAAACCGCGACAGAAGGCTTCCTAATTCATCAGTGCAACATCTCCGAGAACACAAAAATCAAACAACCACAGATATGAAACAACAGTGAAGACACAAAGTTTCAAGGCTTTATTAGTTTTTAGGATATTTTGCTGACAAGGTTAACGTCAGTTAATTTACTGAGGCCCATTACTCATGAACTTGTTTTCGGAATGTATTCAAAATGTAATCAGGTTATCTACTTATCACTTCCATTTCATTCATAAACTAGCAAGGTTTTGGCTTCGACCCTTTTCTGAGATATTTTGCTGACAAGTTTTCATCAAAAAAATTCAAAGGGCAATAACTCTGGAAAGGGGCATACTCCTGAAGAGAAGACACACGTATCAGCTATTTTATCATCTGTGGCAACGTACATTAACCAAAACATTTGTTAGAGAACTAATAATATGGATGAATTCTCATGTAACATTTCAGAGAAGTCTTTCACATGTGGTAAACTGGAGGAGCAAGTATTTCAAAAGCAATTAATTTTATTCTGTTTTATGCAAACTATTTCATTTATGTATCACGCTACGCTAAAACCGCAATCCTTGATTCTTTATATTTTCAAAAAGAAGCTAAAATACATGTATAAAGTGCATTTAAATAGTTCATTTATATATTGCATTCAAACATGATGTTCAAAAGTTTCAAAAGGAACCGAGCCAGTACCAAGTGACTGCATGATGCTTCCGCGCAGAGCTGAAACCGACCACACACGAGTACTGGCAAACCGCTTACAAGGGGCAAAGTGGTAAGAGTCGGCCCGGCCCGTCCATGCATATAAACCGTACTGGTTTCATTTGGTGGCAGGGATTGAGATGTCATTTCATCTCAATGGCGGATAAAAGTCCCACAAAATTGGAAGAAGACGTCTCAAAAATGACCTAAATAGTGGTTATATAAAAGTCCATGAACCTTTAAAAGACCAAAAGGTAAAGATCACTCACATGGGGCGCAAACAGATTAAAAATTGATCTCGCGTGTCATGGGAGCGATCAGAACCTCTTTGTCCCTTTGTTTTCCTTTTCTCCGTAGAAGGTCCAGTATATAAAATGTCAAAGATTTATAATGTGTAATGATGATACCTGAAGTCTTATGCCGTGTAAGAATTTGTCTTTTGTTCTTTCCATATAAGATATTGCTCAAGAAATATTTAAGCAAGAATTATCAATTCTAGCAGAGTATGCGTTCACGTTTTGTATCGTGTAAGAGGGGCTTGTTATAATACATTTTTCTTTCGCATAATATCAATCAACGTTAAAGTTTTCATCAAATATTTCTCCATCTGTATAAAAATAGAAAACGGGCCTCCGTGGCCTAGTGGGTAAGAGCGCTGACTCATAATCATTAGATCTCTCACCGCTGTGGCTCGAGTTTGGCTCGGGTCACATATGAGACGCCAAGTCCTGCAACGGAAGGTCAGGTGGTTTTTCTCTGGGTACTCCGGTTGTCGCCCATCTCTGATTAACGATCGACTCGATATGAGTGAATAAATTTTGAAAGGATCATGAAACCACCACCCCCCCCCCCCCCACCAAATAATAATAATAATAAAACAAACGAATCCACAAACTTTGTATTCTATGCAATGATGATGAAATTTATCTTAACAAGAGCTCCGCAAGCGAGGCATTATACGCCCTTGGCAAGTAATCGGCTGAAACACATAGAATGACAAATACTATAGTAGGAAGGAGGGGTTAGCCGAGAAACAAAAAAAAAATCATGGAGAGACCGACTTACAAACTTCTGCTAATAATTGGTGGACTGTAACCTCTCAACAAAATGTGCTGCTTCATATCATGCTCTGAATATAAATCGCCTTTCAGCTTGATGGGATGTAAACTATTGGAGGAATTAACTTGAAATGAATAGTGACAAAAGGATAGCTCTGCTAATAATTGGCGGATTAAAAATCCCTTAATAACCTTCAGCTGTTAAGGAATGATAATTGATTACTTATACCATGTAAGAATTTTAGTCTTTTGTTCTATCCATATAAAAGATTGCTATTTATTCCAATGTGAGCGATCTTGACCTTTGGGTCTTTTAAAGGTTCATGGACTTTTATATGACCATTGTTGTCACCTTGATCGAGAGACCTTGAGTTTTTGTTTCTCCTATGACAGGAGGTTGCATATGAGTTAAGTTAAAATCGCATAATGACCTTGGCCCAAGTGAAATATTTTTCACTGACCATTCCAAGGCGGTTCTTCTGTCGCGGTTTAATTTGTCATAGTTTTTTTTTTTTTTTTGTTTGCATTGCTTTATATTTTCCGATTTCAAGAACCTCTTTTAAATTTGGATAGCCATCTGGCCTTTTTGTGGGAAAGTAATTGTCCTTTTGGCTTTCCGCTGTTGGTGTTTCCATTAGGGTCTAGTGACTTCATGTTTGTGTTTCTTTTCCTTTGGTGTACCTGATGGGAGGGGTGGGTTAATTGTGTCGATTTCTGATCAATGCCTTTACTTCTATTTTCATAACCTCAAAATGGTATGCGCTGCTCTGCACCATGTTGTAACATTTTACAATGTTTCAGCTTGATCTAATGTAAATTGTACAAAGGGTAAGCTTACGAACTCGTCAATGATATTTGGTCGACTGTGACCTCAAAACAATATGAGTAACTACAAATCCAAGCAATTTCAGCTTGACCAGACATAAATCGTAGGAGCTAGCTGGAAACAAAACGTTTACAGAAGTTTCCAAAGGATAAAAAGTTTGTTATTATTTGGTGAACTGCAAACTTTTAACAATATGCACTGCACTCACATTATAGACTAACCATCAAGTTTCAGCTGGATGGGATACGAACTGTATGGGGGGTTAATAGCCTGAAATAAAATGTTTACATCAATTTTCAAATGGGCATAACTCTGCTTATATTTCGTGGCCTATGACCTAAAAATTTTATGCATTGCTCTACATCATAGTGTCACTATTTAGATAGTCTCAAGGTAATCTGAAGTATTCTATAGGAGAGTCAGCAAGAAACAAGACAATAACAGAAATTTTCAGAGGGACATACTTCGGCTAATATTTGGTAGACAGTAACTTCGAAACTATATGCACGGCTGCAGATCATGGTCTAACTATATATCAAGTTCATCTTGATTGAATGTTAATTGTAGGAGTTAGCCGGAAAGCAATTTTTTGCAGAAACATTTAAAGGGGCATACCTCTGTTAATAGTTGGTGGACTGCAACCTTATGCACTTCTCCACACCATGGTCTAACTGTATATTACGTTTCAGCTTGATCGGATCTAAATTGTAGGACTTAGCAAGAAACTAAATATTTACAGAAAGTTTCAAAGGGGCATAATTCGATTAATATTTAATGGATCGTATCCTCGAAGTAAAATGCGCATCTCCACATCATGGTCTAACTTTACATCGGCTTGATCGGATCTTAATTGTAGGTGGAGCAAGAAACGAAATGTTTACTGAGGTGTTCAAAGGGACATAACTTTGTACGAGTATTATATGGACTGTAACTTCGAAACAATACACGCTGCTCCACATCATGGTCTAATTATATGCCAAGTTTCAGCTTGATTGGATTTAAAATGTACGAGAAGTTATCCGGAAACAAAATGTTTACAGAAATTGTCAAAGAGGCATATCTCCGTTGATATTTGACGGACCGTAACCTCGACACAGTATCAAGTTTCAGCTTGATAGGAGTCAAATGGAAACGCAATGTTTACAGAAATTTTCAAAAGGGCATAACCCTGTTAATATTTGATGGACCTAATGTCAAAACAGTATGCGCTGCTCCAAATCATGGTCTAACTATATATCCCTTTTCAGCTTTACCGGATGTAAAATGTAGGAGGAGTTATCCGGAAACGAAATATTTAATGAAATTATGAAAGGGGCATAACTATATTACGTTTTGGTGGACTGTAACCTCGAAACAACATTTGTTGCTCCAAGTCATGATCTAACTATACAGTCAAACCTGTCTTAAAGACAACCTGTGAACAAAGACCACCTGTCTACAAAGACCACTTCCAATTCCCCCCATCCAATTATACTATATAATGCACCTGTCAATAGAGACCACCTGTGTACTAGGACCAGAGGACAGTCAAAATCCTTCTCAAATGCATATTTTTACCCTGAACAAAGACCACTTTGTGCTTTGAATAGCGCTGACCAAAGTTTTAATTGGACAATTAATTGTTTGTGAACATCATTTAATGAGACAAATTATTTTTTTAAGTGATTCATTATTGAAACCTGACATAATGTTAGCTTTAGGGGATTAAATCAGTGAATCATTCATTTGTAACTGGGATTATCCAATACATATCTGCATAAATGCTGTAAAGTAAACCTTGTCTTCTAAATTGATGCAAAACTGACCCTCTGAATAAAGACCAACTGTGGACAAAGACCATATTTCTTCTTTCCCTTGAGTGGTCTTTGTAGACAGGTTAGACTGTATATCAAAGAAGAAGTCAAACAAAGGTCAGGAATCGATACAATTAACTTACTCCACCCATCAAAGACACCAAAGGGAAAAAACACAGACATGAAGCGACCAGACCATAATGGAAACCTAAACAAAGGAAGGCCATAAGGACAGTGGCCAAATGGCCATCCAAAATAAAAAGACACAAGTGATACACACAGTAAGTAACAAACAACAACATAAATAAACGGCCACAGAAGAACCGCCTTGGAACGTTCAGTGGAAAGAATTCCACTCGGGGGCTTAAATCGATTTTACATGGTCATAATCCTCGCCCTTACCTCTGTCGCGGTATACACTAATTTTGTTTAGTCCGCATAAAGGCTTCCCAACTCATCAGTGTAACAGCTCCGAGAACATGCAAATAAAAAAACTTCAGAGATGAAACAAGGTTGAGGATTCGACAGCATACAACAACAGAATTGCTGGAGCAAAAGAAAACCAACAGTTAGACTGTCATATTTGGTCACATGGGGCTGATTTATTCATCTAGTTTTCATTGTTCCGACTTTCAAAGTATACCAAAGGTTAATATTTGGTCAAACATTTCCAAAGACATATAAGAGGTATAAGCATCAAACTTAGCATCACGTTTACACGTCGGTGAAATGAACACCCCTCTAAACCCCATTTTATATGGAAAAAACTGGGGTTTACGGGGGTAAACATTATTTTTCTTATTTCTGCTCCTAGATATAGGTTGTGGGTACTCGTTAGAACCGCCTCTATGAGGCGGTTCTAACGAGCACCAAAAACCTATGTTTGGGGAATATATAAGAAAAAGATCACACTTTTGATCAGAAAAAATGACGGTTTCATTGGTATGAAAGAATGCACTATATCACACGGATATGTTATCGTAATGAATACTATTGTCGTATACCGAATACAACAGAGGGCTTTCTCAGCAAACTTGTTCGTTCCCCTGATATGTTATTTTTTTCTCTCCATACATGTACATGCCTATGTTTAAATTTAAATTTGCACCAAGTATTGTTCAAGAAACATATAGATAGAATCCCAAACTTGAGTATTCGGTCTTAACCCTTGTTCGGCTGAATATTCATATATGCCACACCCACTACCGATTATCAACCAATCAGATTGCTTGATGCAAATTATTACAACAAATTCACAACCTGAATGACAAACAATGTAGATCCTGATCAGATGGCTTCTTCAGAAGCCATCTGATCTGGATCTACATTGTTTCAAAGAAAAGGCATATCCGGGTTCAGCAGGACAAGGGTTAATGTTTTGTGTCGTGTAAGAGATAATGGGCTTTCTTGGCGTATATGTTGTGTAATTCAGCGAAACAGAGCGGGGATTATAGGAATGGCCTTCGTCTGTCCGTCCGTCTGTCCGCATGCCATATGTCTGTCTGTAACACTTTCATGTCCGTTCCGTATTTCCTGAACCCTTTGATAGATTTTCTTCAAACTTTGGTGAAACATTCCTTTCATTGAACTGAAATGCAGAACCTATAAAAACAACGCCGACTCAAGGTCATGGTCAAAGTTGAAGGTCACGATTTTTAAACTTTGAATTTTGTGTCCGTTCCATATCTCCTTTACCCCTCGAAGGATTTTCATTCAACTTTGGTCAAATATCCCCCACAGTGAGCTGATGTGCAGAACCTATAAAAAAAACCATACCCACTCAAGGTCAAGGTCACAGTTGAAGGTCACGTGCTTGAAACTTTGCATTTTGTGTCCTTTCCATACCTCCTCTACCACTGGAAAGATTTGCTTTAAACTTTGGCCAAAGTGATGTGCAGAACCCATAAATAAATCATATCGACTCAAGGTCAAAGTCACATTTGAAGATCACGAGTCTGAAAATTTGAATTTTGTGTCCGTTCCATATCTCCTTTACACATGGAAGGATTTTAGTTAAACTTTGGTCAGATACGCCCCTCAGCGAGCTGATGTGCAGAACCCATAAATAAAAAATGCCGACTCAAGATCAAGGTCACAGATGAAAGTCACGAGTTTGAATCTTTAAATTTTATGTCCTTTCCATATTAAAATTTGGTCAAATAGCCCCCTCAGTGAGCTGATGTGCAGAACTCATAAATAAACCATGCCGACTCAAAGGCCAAGGTCACGGGTTTGAAACTTTGAATTTTGTGTCCGTTCCGTATCTCCTTTACCGCTGGAAGGTTCAGTAAACTTTGGTCAAATATCCACCTCGGTGAGCTGATTTGCAGAACACATACATAAAACATGGTCAAGGTCACATTTGAAGGTCACGGGTTTTAATTTTTTAATTTTGAATTTTGTGTCTGTTTCGAATCTCTTTTACACCTTGAAGGATTTTCATTAATCTTTGGTCACATTACGATAACACATCCATATGACACAGGTCATTTTTCACATCTCCAAAATGGTTACTTTTCTGATGAAAATTTGTAATATGATTCTTACTCCAAACATAGGTTGTTGGTGCTTGTTAGAACCGCCTCATGGCGGTTCTAACGAGTACCTACAACTTATGTCTAAGAGCAGAAATAAGACTTATAAGGAATACCCGTGTAAACCCCAGTTTTCTCTATATAAAGTGGGGTTTAGAGGCGTGTTCATTACACGTACTTGTTAACGTGAAGAAATATCCCCCTCAGTGTGCTGATGTGCATAACCCATAAATAAACCATGCCAACTCAAGGTCAAGGTCACAGGTGAAGGTCACAAGGTTGAGTCTTGTTATTTAAGTGCGGCGGGGCATTCGGCTGTCCCTCAGATAGATGTATCGCTTATATATTTTTATTTTGGATAGCCATTAGGCGATTATTTGGGAAAGTAACTGTCCTTTTGGTTTTCCTATTGTGAAGTTTTCATTAGGGTTTAGTGTTCGTGTTTCTTTCATTTTTGTGTCTCTGATAAGAGGTGTGGGGTAAATGTATCGATTCCTGATTATTTCCTTCACTTCTATTTGAAATGATAACTCCTTCTATGCCAATTTCAGTCACAAACTGCATAGAAAAAAATGCCTGTATGACTCTACCGAAATTTCTAGATGAACAAGATTCAGCTCTAGCGTTAAAAATAAAAACTTTGCATAACTTCTTGTATACCCCATAACATCACGTGAACAAGTCCATGCAATGAAGATCCCCCTAAACCCCAATTTATAAAGAGAAAACTGGGGTTTACGGGGGTAATCATTCTTTTTCTTATTTCTCCTCCAAGACATAGGTTGTGGGTACTCGTTAGAACCGCCTCAATGAGGCGGTTCTAACGGGTCCCCACAACCTATGTTTTCAGTAGAAATAAGAAAAATATCACGGATTTTCATCAGAAAAAGTAGCCATTTTGGAGATATGAAAAATGCACTATATGTCGCACGGGTGTGTTATCGTAATGACTTCTCCTTTGCCATTTGGTCAATTTCCTTACAGCTTCACATGAAAGTTGCCCAATGTCTCTTTACCAGAATAAAAGCTGAATATTTCTGCTCCATGGCTTCAGAGCTATATAAAAACAAGATGGTTGCCAGAGCGTAATAGGGGTAGCCCCAATGTGCTTCTAGCTCCCGGTTGCCCTAAGAAACCAAATCAGTCAGAGCGTACTAAAGCGATCCCTTAAGTTAGTCCACAAGCTATGGCTAATCTTGAGCTCGTGATATAGCCAGGGACACCTTTGCCCTCTTGTTTTCGTTCGTGTAATTTCGTGGATTTTGGCAGCAGGCTTGTTAAGATGGTCTTGTTGCATTTTTATCATCTTGAGAGAAAGGCTGGTAATTTTTCTTTCTCTCCTTGTGTTAGCATACTATCGGATGTCTTTTGAACCGAGGTCCCGTCTCCATAATGCCTGAGTTGTTGGTGGGACATTAAACACACATACAAACACACCCACACACACACACCCACAGTATGATTGGTTTCTTCTTTTTTGGGGGTGAGGGTGAGGGCTGGATGTTAAATGCTTAGACGCATCAGAATAAGATCCTTAACATTGCCTTAACTTCTGTTTGAATTGTTTTCATCAAATCAGAATATGTAGGCAACTAATAGTACTGGACGCATGTTTGCATGCATGAAGCCAGCTCCCGTTCTTTGACACGTGTTCGAGAAACAAAGGCTCTTGTGAGACTTTGCTTACATGCAGACACACATATTCGGCCCCGCCCATCGGAGCTTGAAGAAATAGATGGGCTGCATGATGCTTCCACGCAGAGCTGAAACCGACCGCACATAAATACTGGTAAACCACTTAGAGTATCTAAGCCTGCCAAGAAAAGCGGTTCGAGTCGGCCCATCCATGCTTATAAACCCTATTCGTTTCATTGGGCGACAGGGCTTGAGATGATATTTCATCTCAATGTCTGGCAAAAGACCCACAAAATTGGAAGCAACGTCTTCAAAATGACCTATATAGTGTTGACGGGGACGGTAAACCTCAAATCAAACAAACAAACAAACAAACAGACAGGCACACATAACCCTTTGTTGATTGTCTGTATATGATAAATAGAGGATCTTACATGAGTGTTCATGTATTATTGAATTGATTAAACGAGTTGAGGAAAAAAGATAAAATGCGGAGCTTTGCCGAGCATTTTATCCTTTTTCTTCAATGAGTTAAATGAATTCAATAATGCATGAGCATGTGAGCACGAATGCAAGATTCTGTTTGTCATATGACATTTAAAACGTTTTTATTCACGATTGTTTTCACAAAAAATGTCAATATTCCGCCATTAGAAAACGCGACGTCGTTAAGAACGTCGAAGATTAACGTTACGGAGCGTATCTATCTAATTTGCATATTTAATCCACTAGTGGATTATACAATTTATTACATGGCGTTATTATATTCTCAGACGCGACGTCATATGATAAATGCCCTTTTTTCATGAACCTGATTGTTTTATTTCTTTTTACAGATAAATTAAGAAAAATATTCAAGACGCTTCAAAGTTCTCATGTCCCTTTCAAAGGTGTGGATATAGCGAGACAAAGTGGTGTTGGAAGAGCTAAAAGTGATGTTAATCGTTATTTATATTTCTTGGAGAAGAAAGGAGTCCTGCTTAACAAAGATAATAAATGGAGTCTCCGAAGAGTTATTATAGGTAATTATATGCATATCTCCATCTCGTTAACATTACGAAAGCATACATGTGTAGCTTAAAAGCAACGCATGTTAAGTGCTCTTGAAATATTCCTTTTTCTTGACAATTTTGTGGTATTGTGTTTAAATATCTTGAAAAGAGAGAAGACTAAATAAGCTTTAAGCTTCCGTTTTAATCCTTTATTTGTCATGACTTTGTAATGTTTATATGTTTGAGATAAAATATAATACGTTTAAACTAAATATCTTGCAAAATGTCGTTGTTGAGTGCTTGTTGAAACTACACTAATTAAGGAAATAGAATTGAAGGTAATAATCCGGAATTGATACAATAAACCCACAACTCCCATCAGAGACACCAAAAGGAAACAAACACAAACATGAAATAACAAGACCCTAAACGAAACATCAATAGCGGAAATCCAAAAGGACAGCTACTGTCCAACAAAATGGCCAATTGGCTATCCAAAAGAAAACATATAAGCGATACACACACTCAACGACAAGCCATAACAAAATTAAACCAAGACAGAAGAACCGCCTGGAAACGGTCAGTGTAACGAATTCCACTAGGTGAGGGGGGGGGGGGGGGGGGGGTCTTAAATCGATTTTACACGGCCGCAATCCTCGCCCTTACTTCCGTCGCGATATAAAAAATAATTTGTGCAGTCCGTATGAAGGTCTTCTAACTCATCAGTGCAACATCTCCGAGAACGCAAAAATAAAAAACCACAGAGGTGAGACAACGGTAAGGACTCGACAGCAAGAAACCGCTGAAATGCTGGAGCAAAAGAAAACCAACGGTTAGACTCCGATAATCTGGCTTCTTTTAGCTTTTTATCCTGTTGGTTTCATGACAAGCACATAATCAATTTGAAGTTAACAGTTAGTACCCCTAGATTTATGTCATTGACTGACCGTATCCTTTGATGTGTGCGTGTGTGCAGGCCTCCTAGCGAAACCTATAAAACATATAATAACCTATAATTTTGTGTCAAACCTATAAAACCTTTATTTTGTTCCTAAAACCTATAAAAAGCCTGTATTTTCATGAAAACCCTATATTTTTGTCTTTTTGAACATTCTAGCGACTCAATCCTAACTTTTCTTCAAAATACCCTACTGTTTTTACTTCTAAGTCCCCCAAAAAGTGATGAAAAGTGTCAAGTGTCTCTCTCTCGCGCGCGCGTGAAAACACCCATAATGAGTGTTCGAGAGCGATTCCGATAAGCTTAAAGCTTTCATCGCAATCAAACTGAAATAAATTAGTTTACACTAACCTAAGAAATTGTATTTTTTCCTCGCTCGCTTCGCTCGCCCAGACTTTATAGTTCAGATCATCTTTATCTGAGTAATCCTGATTCAAAAATACATCAAATATTTTTCGTCAGTTTTAAGTTATCATGTGAGTTTTAAAACACTTTTGTTTAGTAAACATTTTTATCAAGAAACCTATAAATAGCCTGTATTTTGAGACAGAAGAACCTATAAAAAAACCTATGGTTTCGCAGTGGACCACTAGGCGGCCCGTGTATGTTTTGGAATTTTACATTTCAGCAGCAGCTAAGGTCATCGTATGGATAGGAGACATCAATACAAAACTTGTCCAAAAATCTAGGGACGCCTATAAATGATTAAGGATGTGGTCAGATCGATGATTGTCAACCTAGGGTCGTCAATTGAACAATATATGTAGGCCCAGAGACCCCATAGTAGCGAATCAAATATCAAAATCACCGGCAATTTACTTGAAGGAGCTTAACAAATTCCATATTGGTATGATTGTCAATTTAGTCATGTAACCACGGTAGTCAGTTTTTCCAATCCTCAGGGATTGTTTATGCAATTGCTTTTCACTGTTCCATCAATTGACATCCTTTAGATACCTGTTGAAGGTCATTATTAAACCGATGTTCGTTCCTCGTTGTATAACAACTGCTTGTTTGACATCCCTGGACTTTAAGTAGACTAAGATGTTTTGTGGGCTTTTGTTGTGCCTTCCTTCTATTCGAAGGAATTATCTTCAGTAATTTTATATGCTGTTTTATTTAATGACCGGTATGAAGATCGCTTTAGTTTTGACGGTATCATAACCTTATTAACCCACATGAGTATCACATATACATTTAAAATATCAATATCACCCATTAGGTTACACTCTACTTCTTCTGTACGGATTCCCCATTCTATTAAGAACTTTAATACTATGTTGCCTTCGGTATTGGTTAGACCCTTAAAATTGTCTTCTGTAACTTCAGTTATACAACCAGTGGAAAAACTTTATTACGATGCAAATTCTACATCCTAATAATTCTCTCTATCTTGCATGTAATGTCAGAAATTCATTTTTCACTTCTAAAGAGCATAAGAATTATACACTTTGGTCATGTGTGTGATGCCCTCACCTTTCTACTTGACAATATTTATATTAGATTCGGTACTAAGTTCTTTAGACAAATTGTGGGCATTCCGATGGGCACAAATTGCGCACCTCTTGTGGCTGATCTATTCTTGTATTGTTATGAAAGAGACTTCATGTTGTCGCTTTCCATTGATAACCAATCTGAAATTATTGAAGCTTTTAGCTCCACTTCTATATATTTAGATGATTTAATAAATATTGATAGTACCTATTTCGATGGTTTGATCAGTCAGATTTACCCCCCCCCCAGAACTTCAGTTAAATAAAGCAAATTCTTCTGATACCGAGGCCCTGTTTTTGGATTTACATCTATCTATTGTAGATGGGTTTGTTAAGTGCAAAATTTATGATAAACGCGATGACTTTGATTTTGAGATTGTAAATTTTCCTTTTTTGGATGGTGATGTTCCTCGTGCGCCATCCTATGGCGTTTATATTTCGCAATTAATTCGATTTGCTAGAGTGTGTAGTCATGTAACTGACTTCAACACTCGTAATAAATTATTAACGGAGTAACATCTTAATCAGGGTTATCGGTGCCATAAACTACGTAAAGCGTTTTCAAAATTTTATAGACGCCATTCTGATTTTATTTCAAAATTCAATATTGGACTTAAATCTCTTCTGCAACAAAGTCTATCGGAACCCGAATTTTATGGTGACTTAGTATATAAATTCAGAAAAATATATAACCGCAATATATAGCACCCAATTTCGTAAAATCATTCTTCGATATAAAAAGACTGGGTATAACATGGATATTATACGACAGACTGAATGCGTGGTAGTTAACCCAATCACGGTTGGCAACTTTGCTTCCCTCTTTAATTGCACGCTGGTGGGCCAGGCCTCAGATTCTATGACGGTTCCAACGTAAAGGCTTATTGAGAATTAGAGAGATCTAATTCAAGGTAATGTTGGTTGGTGCCTGATGCTCTGTCTCTGGTCGGCCCCATCGGAGTCTAACTGTTGGTTTTCTTTTGCTCCAGCATTTCAGTGGTTTCTTGCTGTCGAGTCCTCACCGTTGTCTCACCTCTGTGGTTCTTTGATTATTTCTGTTCACGGAGATGCTACACTGATGAGTTAGGAGGCCTTCATGCGGACTGAACAAATTATTTGTCTAAATCGCGACGGAAGTAAGGGCGAGGATTGTGGCCACGTAAAATCGATTTAAGCCCCCCCCCCCCCCCCCCACCCCCACCCCCCATTGGAAATCTATCTTTCCACTGACCGTTCTTCTGTGGCGATTTATGAATGTTGTTGTTTGTTACCTACTGTGTGTATCACTTGTGTCTTTTTATTCTGGATGGCCATATGGCCATTTTGTGGGAAAGTAACTGTCCTTATGGCCTTCCTTTGTTTAGGTTTCCATTATTGTCTGGTCGCTTAATGTTTGTGTTTCTTTCCCTTTGGTGTCTTTGATGGTAGGAGTAAGTTAATTGTATCGATTCCTGATCTTTGTTTTACTTCTACTTGTCATGTAAACTGCGTACTACAAATATGTTCAAGAAAAGGATTATCCTTTGGCAGCAAGGAATTCACCATAGAACTGTAATGTATGCACATATTTTCTGGGCTTCGGCCAATAAGGCCTCGTTAGTGACCCTCAAACTTTCTACCTATTATCAATTTGGATAGGCTACCTCGTCTGTACTTGGCTTAGTTGTCTAAAATCCGATAAGATGTTTCTGTGAAAAAGTCTAGGTCTTCAAGATCTAGATCAAGTGATTGAGCGGACACGAAACTGATAGCAACATCTATGTTCAAAGATCGAAGGGCAATAACTTCAAAGGTAGGAACTGCGGTTCATGTCTTCTGCACGTCGTCTCATGGTGTTCCACATTTCGGTAAACTTTCATGGAAATATCTCAAATGATATCGAAGTTATTGAGCGAACACAAAACTATGATAGAAAGGGCTATGTTAGATGCTCAAAGGGCAACAACTCCAAAAGTATGAAAATAAGGGTTACGGTTCATACTTTCTGCACGTCGCCTCATAGTGCTCTACATATTTGTGAAGTTTCGTGAAAATATCTCAAAAGTTATCATACTTATGGAGCGGACACGATGCTATGAGGCGCTGACGGATGGACGGACACTGAACATTTCGGAGGGTATAACATAATACCCCGCCATTTTGTGAATGGTGGGGCATAAAATACATTTGACAAATTTTACTGTAAAATTGAAGGAAACGCCACAATAAGTAATACAGCCATCAAAAGCCACCGAAATAAGAGGTGACATGAACTCACAGACACAAAAGCTAAAACGCGAAATTGCATACGTTATAGCAAAGGAACGACCTGGCGAAGCAAATGGGCTTGGGCTCGGGCGTTTGTGAAGATCTGGGCTGGATCCTTAATGCAGCCTTAATCCTTCTAACGAATATCCCTCTTTCAAAGATTTATGAACCTTAAACGCAGGTCCCAACAATTCCTAGTTGCCGAAGTTAAAAATCCCCGTCAACACTGTTTAGGTCATTGTGGTGACGTTGTTTCCAACTGTATGTGACATTTACCCGACACTGAGATGAAATGACATCTAAATCCGTGCCGCCCAATAAAACCATAGGGTTTATTTGCATGGACGGTCGGACTCGCACCACTTTGCCAGGGCAGGCTTATACTAAGCGGTTTACCAGTACTCATGTGCGGTTTGGTTTCAGCTCTGTGTGGAACGGTCAGCGGAAACGAATTCCACTGGGGGGCTTAAATCGGTTTTACGTGCCCACAATCCTCGCCCTTGTTCCGTCCGACAAATTATTTGTTCAGTCAGCATGAAGGCCTCCTAACTCATCAGTGCAACATCTCCGTGAACACAAAAATCAAACAACCACAGAGATGAATAAAAGAAGTAGAGGCAATGATCAGGAATCGATACAATTAACCCACAGCTCCCATCAGAGACACCAAAGGGAAAGAAACACAAACATGAAGCAACAGACCCCAACGGAAACAACAGCGGAAAGCCAAAAGGACAGTTTCTTTCCCACAAAAAGGCCAAAGGCTATCCAAAATAAAATAATAGAAGCGACACAAACACCCAAAGACAAACCATAACAAAAATAAACCACGACAGAAGAAAGTCGTAATACCGTATTCGACCTATTAACCGCACCGTGTGCTTAGTTTTTTCAAAATTGTATGAAAATATTGTGGTGAAAAATCTACCTAATAAGCGCACACTCAATACCAAAATATATACGAAAAAAAGCTTCCGATATGATTATTTTATAGAGTTGAATTTCAGCATAAGGGTTCTCCACATATACATATGATTGTCCGGGTCAAAGATGCAGCAAAACTCAATATGAATTTGTTGGGAGGTTACTGTAAAGTGTGCGCTTGTGTATTTTTTCCAGAAAAAGCTTGGGTGTGCGCTTATAGGAGCATGTGCGGTAAATAGGTCGAATACGGTAATAACGGTAAAAATAGAAAATAATGATTTCTTTTTTCAGATTCAGATATTCCAGTATATGCTGCAGAAATGGCAAGGATGAAGCCAAGTAAGAAACAAAGAGAAAAAACAGGTAAAAATGCTTTTGGAAAATGGGTGCACATTCATGGGAGGCAACTTTTTCATAATTATCTGTATTTCCTACCTATAATGTCTACTCGTAAAGTCATATTCCTTTCTTTAAGAGCAGACACCTTTGAGGGTTTGAGTTTATATGAGCCAGCGCACGACAAAACCTACAATAAGACATGTGCGCCCAGCGAAGACTCAGATCAGCCTGCGCATCCACGCAGTCTGATCAGAGTCTTCGTTGTGCGCTCTAAGGATAGCTAAGGGTCCAGTGCTCCTTCATGCAGCAAGAAAAGTCTCTGGTTAGACTATATGGATGCGCAGACTGATCTGATTCATCGCTTGGCGCACATGCCTTATTGTAGGTTTTGTCGTGCGCTGGCTCAATTACGTAAGCAGCAAGGAAGTCCCGGAAACTGCTTTTCTTGTAACTTGATACGAGTAATTGGCGGAAGATATAGCGAGTTTAACAGCAGTATATTTAAATGGAATATTCTTGCCTGTGTGCCGTTTAGAAACTATACGCGTATTACGTTTAAAACATGTTAATTTTCCTTCAAAGCTCAATGAACATATTTTTGAAAAAAAAAAAATTTAAATGTTCATAAAAGAATGGACACCATCGGGTCACGAGCAAAGAAGTGAACCCGGAATCTTTTGCTCTTATATTTCAATGAACGCTAAATAAATGATCTTTTATGCTTTATATATAGAACCTTACTTGAATGTTCATGGATTAATGAATTTATTAAACGAGTTGAGGAAAAGAGATAAAATGCGTGGCTTCGAACGAGAATTTTATGCCTTTTTTCTCAACGAATTTAATAAATTCATTCAAACATGAGCTCGAATACAAGATTCTATTTATCATATGACATTTAAAACGCGTTTAAATCGCGATCATTTTATATAAAACTGTCAATATTCCGCCATTAGTAAACGCGAGATCGTTAAGGACGTCGTAAATGTAACGTTACGGGGCGAATCTAACTTAATTGCATATTTAATTCACTAGTGCATTACCAAATTTATTACATGGTGTTATTACATTCTTAGACGCGACGATCAATTTACATTACTTTTCATTGATTACTTCATGTATGTGCGGGAAAACGTCTAGTTTGATCAATAAAATCAATATGTTCTATAAAAGGGTTATCCTTTGGAAGCAAGAAATACACCACAGAAGTGAAAATTATGGAGTGTACATGTTTTCTGGGCCAGACTTGCTAGTTTCGGCCAATTAGGCCTCATCAGTGACCCTCAGATATTTTCAAAATTCCACAATGGGATCAATGATCCCAAAGGACAAGAAAATATAATCTACACTATGATGTAGGGCAGGGAGACGTTTTACCGCCGCCACACGTTCCCACACACCAGCTGTAGTGAAGCTAAATATGTTCTATAAAAGGGTTATCCTTTGGAAGCAAGAAATACACCACAGAAGTGAAAAATATGGAGTGTACATGTTTTCTGGGCCAGACTAGCTAGTTTCGGCCAATTAGGCCTCATCAGTGACCCTCAGATATTTTCAAAATTCCACAATGGAATCAATGATCCCAAAGGACAAGAAAATATAATCTACACTATGATGTAGGGCAGGGAGACGTTTTACCGCCGCCACACATTCCCACACACCAGCTGTAGTGAAGCTAAGTATGTTCTATAAAAGGGTTATCCTTTGGAAGCAAGAAATACACCACAGAAGTGAAAAATATGGAGTGTACATGTTTTCTGGGCCAGACTAGCTAGTTTCGGCCAATTAGGCCTCATCAGTGACCCTCAGATATTTTCAAAATTCCACAATGGAATCAATGAAACCTGGAAAGCAACTGCACAAAGCTTTCGTTTTTACAGCGGAACAGCGTCGTTGACACCATCCGTTGTTATCGTCCAATCATATCGGAGCTTGTCATTCTTTATTTTGACGTCACTGTCGCGTGAATCAACGTAATCTTTGAAATATGAATAACATATAACACCCCAATAGTTAACTATACGAGGGTATACTGTAAATACACTGAGAATGTAAATACAGTAAAAATTCTATGGTTCCAACTCCGATGGCTCGTTTACCATGGCTGAGTCGAATCCGTTAATGAGTCCTTAGGGAAGTCCTCTGCATTAAGAAGTAGTGCTGGATAATTAAGGGGATTTTCGACTTTTATCTTGCAAATATATGCCGTGTGTACTCATTAGAATCGCCTCGATGAGGCGATTCTAATGGGTACACACGGCATACATTTTCATCATAGAACATCGAAAATAGTAAAATTGACCCCGTTATGCCTCCTGGAAGAAACCTTCAGTGGCTCGAAGTACCCCTGTCTCGAACGGATTTTTTATGGTCACTAAGGTGTTCGAGCCATTGAAATTCGACTGTATAATGACTTTTAATAGGTACTTAACGGCATGGACGTTGGCGTATTGTCGTCGAGCATAGAAAACCATCAGGGTTAGAGTTTTAGAACATTTGACTTTCAACAATTGTAGATGGATCACGTGACAATGACCCGGTAAATTCACGGTTTGGGGTACTGTAGAAATACGATGGATTTAATTATTTATCGGAATTTGCCAGGACTTATTTGTATGTAGGAACTTTGGACATGTCCTGCTGAATCTATCAATGTATGAAATTTGTGAAAAAATGGTGTATTATTGGAGTATTGGACATTCTGGGACAACAATGTAAGTCAACCAATACACGACTATTGAACACAACTATTGAACACTATTGAACAGTGGCGATTGCATAATAGTAAACACACCTGGGCATATACCTATTCATACCTGTATTTGCTCGTGTTATAAAAATTACCAAAAGTCTATAATGGCAACAAAGATGATCGTAGCGATGGGAGGTGAAACGCCCCTAGATGGGTCTCTTTCTGATTCAGAGGCGGGCTCTAAACGGAAAGGCTCTCCACTAACTAAAGGAGAGCCACTCAAAAAACAGATATCATCTGAAGATCTCACGTCCTTATCTAAAGCGAGTGATAGGAAGGCCACTAAGGCTGGTAGAACTAAATCATCCGGTGTTGCATTTTCGGACATGATTAAGCTCTCCTTTAATGATCAAACATTCAGAGATAGCATCACTCCGGTTCTTGCGGATATGATCAGTCCCTTAATCGTCCAAACTGTTAACGTTGCTACTGCTGGTATGAAAAATTTGGTAGACGACATGATTAAGTCGAACAAAGAACTGCAGGGTACTGTCGAAAAGCAGAACAGTATAATCAAAGATCAGAAGTCTATAATTATAGAACAACAGAATATAATTGACGAACAAAAAATAATGATAGATTCAAACAGCAGCACGATTGAAAACCTTCAATGCACGGTTCACTTGCTGACTTCCGAAATCGACCAGCTGCGTCTGAATCACAACGATTTGGAGCAGTACGGACGCAGGAATTCACTTAGAATTCATAACCTGAAGTTTGATAGGACTGTGGCTCCTCCATTGGATGAAGAACAGCTAACTGTCGCCGTACTGCACTTTCTGAACACTGAGGTTTTAAAAGACGCTCGCAAACTTGATGCATATGCCATAGAGCGGTGCCATTATGTGGGTAGGCCCATGAAATCCGGATCTAAACAAATTCTCGTTAAGTTCGCGCGTTACCATGATAAAAGGAGAGTATTCTTGTTGAAAAAGCTCCTCAAGAATCACCCCAACAAAACTTTCATGACAGAAGATCTGACCGCTATTAATCATGAAGTGATTAAAACATTACTACCTCTCAAGAAAGGTGGTGAAATAGACAGTTTTTGGACCAGGGATGGTCGGATCATTATGAAGAAGGGTAAAGACGACGATCCGAAGCGTATATCACCCTCTGACAATATTCACCTTGCTCTGGGACTAGTGAAAGAAAACGAGGAAGTGATGGAACTGGGCGACACTTGCTCCTCTGTTGACTAGGTCTTATTCGAACATAAACGTGATACTCTCCGATTCCATCGCGAGGGCATTCCCATACAAGGTTGACCCCTTGAATCCCACTTTTATGCAGTAAATCTGGGGTTAATGGGGTATCATTATTTGGTTTTTTTCTGCTCAGGGACTGGGATTGTGGGTGCTCGTTGGATCCGCCTCGCTGAGGCGGTTCTAGCGAGTTCCCACGGACTGTGTTTAGTGCACAGATATGAAAAATAACATATTTTTTTCTAAAATTTTCATATTTTGGTGGTTATTTTTCCAGTATACTTGAATGGGCATGCTGTCGTGATGCACCAATATAATGCCAAATAATACATAAACAATCAAACAGTATGAACAGTGGTTCCAGATTACGCGGCAGGAATATCATGACATGGACTCTTATTGGTCTGGGCCCAGTTGTTCAAAACTAACGATGTCGTTGGTTAACGTATCGTTAAAACTTTGATCATTAAATATGGCAAATATGCTGAAAGTTTTGCTGCAAAAATGTGAGCAGCTTTTGTGGATGCAAAGGCTGCTCACATTTTTTCAGCAAAAATACCAAAATTTACGATATTGTACTTGCTAGAAGAGTTAACAATATAATCACTAACGAGCTCGTTAAGCTAACGATGCTTTGAACAACTGGCCCCTGGTCTTTCAGTTCAGTGGGGATCTGTGCCTGTGGTATACGTCTGATATCCGAGGACGTGTTTTGCGAACGAGACAACTGAGACACATGTTACCCTTATAGTCAAACAGTTAGATAATACACCTGTGTGCATCCTGTCATCATAGTCTTACCATGGGCAGTGTGTTTGGGTGCTCGTTGGAATAGCCTCATAGAGGCGGTTGTAACGAGTAACCGCGGTCATTGGACAGGGTCTTCCTGGGATGTAATTTGCCTGAGTAATATTACACTGAAACGATACCGTCTGACCACGTGTACTTATTTATTTACCTGTCAGAATTTCCAAGTGCACTATTAATACAGTAAAACCGACATCAGTTGTCAGTTTGTTATTGTCAATATTATTGTAAATAAAGGTTATTTTTAAATTTATCTACGCAATTATATGTTATTTTTGGATGATCTAATTTTATTTTTGGTGACTCCCTATTAATGTGATGGCATCAGGCTAAAAAATACCATACCTGCATTGTATCGACGCTAGCCAAGTGGTAAAGTCACGAGCCTGTAGAGCTGAAGTATGCGGGTTCGAATCCCGCTGGGGATGTTTTTTCTTTAACATTTTTTTTTTCGCGCCAAAAGCAAAAAATCCTCGATTTTCTCGTGAAGCATGCATTTTTGTGCTGATATAAATTTTTACTGAACATTCCTTAGTTCAAACTCGGTTGCCCTGCTGTTGAAGTGTCGTCATGTGATGCTACTCAGACAGCAGAAAAGACTTTGTCGGCTGACAAAGCGAAGTTTTTTGGTTCTGACAAGTGCAGTTTTGTGACTAACAATCGATAAACGTTAAAATAACGTATGATCAACATGAATTAAATTATAAATTTCCAATCAATGTTAATTTCAAGTCATGTTATTGGTGTGCCTATTCTTTACTTTCACATGTCACATATAGGGTCTAGGCCAATCAGGTTCCATTGTATCAAATTATGGCATCTTGTATTTCAATTCTCTTGTACATGTACTTGCTGGTGTTTCTTTTTTTATTCACTATTATAAATCAAATGTGAAGTTGATCTTTAAAATTGTGCATGACATGTATTGAACTTTAAAATAAATAGATAACCATTCACGAAAAAATAATAATACAAAAATAATAAACAGAATTGAAAATTAAAAAAGAAATAATAAAAATGTAAATTCTGAAACTATTTTATAAAAAAAATCATCAAGAAAAAAATAAATCATGCTTTTAATAGCTTTATGAAAAAAGGTTTTCTGCGAGGATCGAACCTGCGACCCTCAGGACAGTCGTTTTAGGCACTCCTCGCTAGTAGTTGCGCTACGCAGCTGATTACATCGGTACTGCAAAATCAGGTGCTTCTGTCTTAGAATATAACCCTTTACGTACCTGTGGAAAACACCGTTGTTTGTTATGATTTATAAATAGACAAGTATTTATCAACATTGAAACCATAACACCGACATATTACGGCAGGGTACCTGTAGATCTATATTGTTGTCGGTGTGACGCCAGCGAATGTTTTTGTTATTCAGCATTGTCCACTGTTGTCAAAAGGTAAAGACGCTTTAGTAATAACGGTACAGTCTGCCTTGTAAACCAATGACGGGTACAATAATGATAACGGTACAACCTGACAAACCTACCTGTAGTGGTTCACTCCTTTACGTCACTGTCAGATTATCTTCCGACAACTACATTTTACTGATCGATTGTACTTACCTGGACCGCACCTGGCGAAATCAGGTTTTCTGTCTCTGACCTCGACAGATCGTAAGATCCTTCTATTTATTTATTTATTTATTTATTTATTAATGAAAGTCGGATACTGGCCGCCCACTGCATCTGGGTCCCGGTTGATACTTAAAAGCTGTCGAGCTCTATGTATGTCTTAGTGTTTTCGATTTTTTTTTGTTTTGTCTGCGACATGTTGTGGGTACTTGTTGGAAATGCCTCAACGAGGCAATTCAAAATGGTACGCGTGACATTGGTTTCAAAATCACCCATTGGTGATTCTTTGTAAAACATTATAAAATTATACTTGTTAGTTGAGAAGCAAGTATCGGCTACGGGACACGGATGCAGAACGGGGTCCTCGCCTGTGTTTCAGAGGTCTTATATTTCGTTTCGGTAAGATCTTTGAACTTGGTATCTGAGGACAACCAAGGAGTAGGTTCAGTGTCCGACCAGATAATTTGCAGGTCGTTATCTTCAAAATGTATTCACAATCTAGTGGAACATTTTGCAAACAGTGAGGGCCCTGATCGGATGCCTTGTTCTGTGGCGTTTGATCTGGACCAGCACTGATTGCGAATTACCCGTTTTGGGGGACCTGGTGCAGAATGAGTTAATACACATTATCATTAAAATTCCAAGACATAAGCCTGTCCAGGAACCGCGGTGCGAGGCGGACCGTCCATGCTAATAAACCCTATTGGTTTCATTGGGCGACAGGGCTTGAGATGTCATTTCATCTCAATGTCGGGTAAAAGTCCCACAAAATTGGAAGCAACGTCTCCAAAATGACCTTTACAGTGTCGAGTGGGACGTTAAACCTCAAATCAAACAAAAACCAAGACATATATAATTGTCAGCGTTTCGCAATGATATGTGGCCGCGATGAAATATGTTTAAACTATACCGTCTAAGATTCCCAGATCCAACACTTAATAGGGATGAGCGGATACTGACAGTGGTCCCGGATATGTTGGTTTGACCGAGCTCAGGCCACCGGTTTCATATTTTTCCTTGTTGACGTAGTTGTTGTTACTTACGTGCTCTTTTTGTGTTTTCATTCATTCTTAACAGCATTTTCTCCTGGTGAGACACATTTAGGTTATCCTTGGGAAATGGTGTGTTCCTTCATATCGCTAAAATGTTCAACCTTCTGATGTAAAATTGTAACATTTTCAGTTTTCTGCTTCTTAATTGGGTCGTGTGTGGACGTTAGATCCACCTCAAAAGAGGCGGGTCTGACGAGTACCCTCGACCTAGGAATGAAATAAGAGCCATGTTTGGGAGTACAAATTAATACGCATCGGACCTCTAAGAGCCCTAGAAATATCGCCGTTGTGCTTGCTGAACCGGGTATTTCGTGGGTGTGCATTTTCGTCTCGTTTCTACTCAGGTGTAAGATGGCGGAATGCTTGTTAGAACAGTCTCGAGGAGGCGGTTGCGACGAGAGCACGTGGTCTGACTATATGGCTGGATCACGTCAGAACATTTTATACCCACGAAAGACCCAATACATGTATATAGCATAGACGTGGTGTCAACGACCCTGGCAAAGTCAATACTCCACTTAAAACCGACCCCAAGTATTTCTACATTCTCCAAGCGGAGACGTATAGATGCCTTTTCAATGTTTGCTTATAATCATTTTGTTATCATGTTGTTATTGCTATTATTCTTATACACTGTACTTGTCAGGTGGCCAGACGAGACAGGCTGTTTGTGGGACGGGTCTGGCGATATGCCCTGGTTTGCTTTGTAAGGTTCCACGATGACTGTATCAACTGACCAATGGCGGCTCGCCATCGGCCTGTTCCACATTGTTCTATCTAAAGGCATTCTTGATCAGTGCTACTTTTTGTCACTCAAAATCATAATTGTGATGTTATCGATGACATACATAGCCTTTAAAAATGCAGTTCATAGTAACGTTTCAATCCTTAAGGATGGTTTTCTAAATTATCACTTTAAAGTTTTTATGTACATTCTCTTACTAAAAGCGTTCGACATTGAGCAAAACCCAGGACCCACAAATTCTACTTCTGATCTATCCGTACTACACCTGAACACCAGAAGTATTCGCAACAAACTTGAGTATATAAAAGATAATTTCCTGGATTATAATATTTTATGTTTCTCTGAGACACATCTAGATAATCGGATTACTAACGACTCGTTAGTACTATCAGAATTTTTTGATGCCCCCCACAGAAAAGACAGAAGTAACCACGGAGGAGGTTTATTAGTTTACATAAATTCAGAACTCATCCACACCAGAAAACTTGAACTGGAAATATTCTGCGATGAGTCTATATGGGTTGAAATTGAGGTTAATAATTTGCTATACTTATTAGGACTCTTTTATAGCCCAACAACGGCAGACGGACACATTTTTAATAACCTCAATTTAAATATTGAAAAAGCTTTTGAGGTTTCTAAAAATATAATCATAGTTGGAGACCTGAATGAGGATCTTCTGAATCCAAATTTCCATAATCTCAACGACGTGTTGTTGATAAATTCATTACAAAATACAATCACTGATCCTACCCGACAGCGTGCAATTCTGGACCCAATATTAATTCCTGATGATCTCCCTTACCTTGACTCAGGAACTCTTACTATTCCGTCTGAAATCAGCGACCACAAAGCAACATTTATAAGATTTCCTTTCCAGTATCACTGCCAGAAGTCATATGAAAGGCAAGTTTGGCTTTATAAAAAAGGAAATTTCGATCAGCTTAAACAATTGGTACTAAACCACAACTGGAATTGTTTATATGAGGGGTCTACTAATGAAGCCTTTGAAAAATTTACACACACTTTCCTCAGTTTTGTTAAAACATGTATTCCAAGTAAACAAGTAACGGTTCGCCCTGATGACAAACCTTGGTTCGATTCAGAAATCCGCCACTTTCTGCGCATCCGTGACAGACTAAAGAAAAAATCCTTAAAATCTGGCACTGAGAACGACTGGAAAAAATATAAGCATGCTAGAAATAAGGTTAATAACTTAAAAAGACACGCAAAAGAAAACTTCTACAATAGCTTGGAACTGTCTCTTTCCGATTTCCACAACAATGATAAGAAAAAATTCTGGCAGGTCATACGTCATTTTGTTAAACAAAAAAACACATCGAGTAATATTCCTCCTCTTATCACCTCTTCTGATGGCAACCAAAACGTATACTGCTTTTCAGACGAAGAAAAGGCTAATTGCTTAAACAACTATTTTACTTCAATTTCAAATATAAATGATTCTAATACGCACCTCCCTATTTTTCAAGCAAAATGTCCAAATACTCTGACTAACATTTCATGTGAAGCCTCAGAAATAGAAACACTAATTAATTTACTGAATCCCAATAAAGCCACAGGCCCTGATAAAATAAGTAATCGAATGTTAAAGCCAATTGCCAAAGAGATCTCTTTACCACTATCAATTCTTTTTAATAGGTCATTTGCTGAAGGTGTGTTTGCGTGTTCTCTAAAAGAATCAAATGTCCTACCTCTGTTCAAAAAAGACGACAAATCTCTTCCGTCCAACTACAGACCTATTTCTCTTTTAAGTAACATAGGAAAACTACAGGAACGCGTAATATTCAAACATATTTACAACCACCTGCACGAAAACCATCTCCTTTACAAATATCAGTCTGGTTTCCTTCCAAATCACTCAACTACCTATCAGCTTATTGACATTTATCACCACATCTGCCAAACTTTCGACAACGATCAGTATTCATGTATGGTCTTTTGTGATGTGTCCAAAGCCTTTGACAGGGTCTGGCACAAAGGTCTAATATTCAAGTTGAAACAATATGGCATAAGCGGACCTCTTTTAAACTGTGTCACAGACTATCTTTCTGACAGAACTCAACGAGTCGTCATCAGATCCTGCGTTTCAAGCTCTCTGTCTGTTAATGCAGGGGTTCCTCAAGGCTCTGTCCTAGGGCCTCTTCTATTTCTTATCTATGTTAACGACATAGCAGATTCCCTCTTAAGTTTAACTAGGCTTTTTGCAGATGATAGCTCGTTGTTCTCTTCCGCATCTAACATTCAAGATCTGGAAGGCATAATTAACCATGATTTAAAAATTTTGTCAGCTTGGTCAAAACAGTGGTTAATAAATTTCAACCCTTTGAAAACCGAAGCGCTCTTATTTACCCTCAAGCGATATGAACATCCGCCAGTTATCGAATTTGACGGAATTCCAGTGTCATTTGTATCAGATCACAGACATCTCGGACTAACACTAAGCAATAACGGACGCTGGAACAAACACATTGAAAACATTGTGAACAGTGCTTCTAAAATTATTGGCGTCATGCGCAAATTAAAATACACTTTTCACAGAGTCGCACTTAACCAAATCTACTTCTCTTACGTTTTACCTATATTGGAGTACTCAGCAATTGTTTGGGACAATTGTACCACACAGAACTCAAACACACTAGAAAAACTACAGAATGAAGCAGCAAGGATAGTCACTGGACTCACTAGGTCTGTCTCACTAGACAAATTATATAGTGAATGTGGATGGGTACCACTGTCTGTTAGAAGACACGAGCAGAAATTATCCTTTATATACAAGGCAGTCAATGGGCTTTCTCCCGACTATATTCAAGATATTATTCCTCCCTTTGTTAGAGAAACTAATCCATACCAACTAAGAAATAACAATAATCTAGTAACTCCCGCTACACGTACTGAAATTTCAAGAAAATCTTGTATACCTTCTTCAGTATCATTGTGGAATTCGCTTAATAACGACATCCGGTCTGCTGACAGTCTCTCTAGCTTCAAAAACAGCATTAAAAGACTGCGATTAAATAACGTCAAAATTCCTTTGTATTTCCTCAATGGCGACAGGTATCTATCAGTGCAACATGCCCGAATTCGTAATAATTGCAGTAACTTGAAATACGATCTATATGTCAATCATCTTTGCCCAAGCCCCACGTGCAGTTGCAATACTGCAGTTGAAGATGCAGCACACTACTTTTTCCATTGTCCAAGCTACGCCGATTGCCGTATACTTTTGTTTCGAGCTACACACGCCTTCCACCCCTTAAACATAGATAAACTTCTTTTTGGTGATGCCAGTCTAAGTATCCAACAGAATTCAACACTTTTTTCCGCCGTTCAAAGTTTTATCAACGGGTCAAGAAGATTCGCAAACAACCCATAAGATTCGAAGATAGTACAAGTACTTTGGACAGTACATATATTTAAGTAACGTAGCATTCTTCCAGAGCCTTTTCATAAGCCTGGCGGTTTGGACTCCTGACAAATCTATCTAACACACACACACACACACACGCACGCACGCACGCACGCACGCACACACACACACACACACACACACACACACATATTTATATACGCATGCACACACGCCTCATTATTTTCCTGGTCATTATTTAATTATTCTTAATGTACATGTTTCTTGTTTATTATCATGTATGTTTTAAATGATAAATCCTTTTAATGCTACCGAGCTACTTGAACACATTTAATCAGGTGGTGAATAGTGATGGTAATGAGTAGGCGACTTCTATTGTTTACTATAAACGATTTAACCCATATGTTACCGTTCTGGTCACTGTAGATAACCTCCATCAAATAGCTCGGTAGGGTTATAATATTTAGAACGCATTAAACAACGTTCGTCCAGAAAAAAAATGTATTTCTATATGTAATGTCATTGTCATGTGAGTTATAATGTTTGTATATTACAATGTAGGGGAAGGGCCGTAACTAATGTTGTGAGAACTTGTGGCCCGACCCCTTTGCTTTATTTCAAGCAATAAAATATGCTTAAACAAAAAAAAAAAAAAAAAAATTGTAGCATTCCTTCGGCATTACTTGAGTGATAGGGGTAGGTTAGGATAACTTGATCAAACATTTTATTTTATACATAGCAGTGAAATCAATGCATATCTGGAACAAATAAAAGTAATATTAAATGATATTTTCACAGTATGAAAAATAACATGACCATGTTATTTTCCCAGTAGCAGCCCGGACTACTTTTCTCGCCAAAATTCACATATTATCTATAAAATAATTCTGTAAAATACCTTGAAAAAGCATTCTTTGAACTGTAAAAATGCTGTATTGTAAATAGCGATCTGTTTATGGTTTGCAACAGACAGTTGTGACGTCAAAGTCAAGTCAAAAATTGTGACGTAAGATCCGATTGATCAATTACAGTAAGTGTCCTAAAATATTTTCAAATAAAAGAAAATATCCTTTTTTTTCGAAAAATATCAAAAATATTTTATCTTGTGTGTTGAAAACATCAGAATTTTCACTCGTGCTTCGCACTCGCGAAAATTGTGATATTTTCAACACACTCGATGAAATATTTTTGGTATTCATCTCAAAAAATTAAATGTCCTCTAAATATCATTATTTTTTCAGTTTTAGAATCGATCATCTTCAGCTCACACGATGTTTGTTTGTTCCATGCATCACAAAAACAAGCCTATATAATCTCTTTATATAGTAAAACTGGGGTTTACAGGGGTAAATCTTATTTTTTTATATCTGCTCCAAAATATAGAGTGTGTGTACTCGTCAGAACCGCCTTGATGAGGCGGATTAAACGAGTACCCACAATCTATATTTTGAGCAAAATAAGAAAAATATCACGTTTTTCATCTTAAAATGTTCTTTGCGGTAAATTTTGCATTGTATTTGTATAGGCGTGTTTTCGTAATGAAAGCATTATGTATTGTTTTTGCAATCGGCTAGTTTTTGGGAGCAGACGGATTCCGCGCTTAGGCGATTCTAATGAGTAAGCACAACATACAGACCCCTTTAATTCATTTACTTCGAAAAGGCGTCTTCTAACAACTTGTTTTAATGCTATAACTAACCATCCCTGGCTCGGACTCCTCTGTAGGACGAAATTGCATGGTTCCAAACGTGTCCTAGCCATTGAAGTGTATCATTATCATATAAATCACTGGCATTACGCAAACACGCCTATACAAATGCATTGTAAACTTTACCGCCGAAAAAACGAAAATTTTAAGATGCAAAATTGTGTTGTTGTTTTTAGCTCACCTGGGCCGAAGGCTCCAGGGGAGCTTATAGTATAGTGGGTCCTCCGTCGTCCGTCGTCCGCCGTCCGTCCGTCCGTCCGTCCGTCGTCCGTCCACACTTTTGAGCAGCTATATCTCTGTATCCTGCAGGCTGATCTCAATCATTTCTCACCTGTAGTATGCCTCTGGTGGGGCATTGATGACATAAACTTTTTTTTGAAATCGCTCTAAAACTTTGGTTCCTATGGAAACCACAAGGTCCCATAGACTTACTATGGGAAAATGCTTGTCATCGCCGTAGCGCCTTCAGTTTTGATCGGATCTTTCTGAAACATATATGTAAGGTGACTGGGGATAAAAACTCGGATGAGTTCGAAAACCGGCCAAGTCGGCCCATTTATCATAGAGTTACGTCCCTTTGATTGCTGAAAATGCCCATTTTCGACCTTGTCATCACCGTAGCCCCTTCAGTTTTGATCGGATCTTTCTGAAACTTATATGTAATGTGGCTGGGGATAAAACCTCGGATGAGTTCGAAAACCGGCCAAGTCAGCTGGTTTACCATAGAGTAACGTCCTTTTGATTGCTGAAAATGCCGATTTTTTGACCTTGTCATCACCGTAGCCCCTTCAGTTTTGATCAGATCTTTCTGAAACGTATATGTAAGGTGGCTGTGGATAAAATCTCGGATGAGTTCAAAAACCGACCAAGACGGCCCTTTAATCGTAGAGTAACGTCCCTTTGATTGCTGAAAATGCTGATTTTTGACCTTGTCATCACTGTAGCCCTTTCAGTTTTGATCGAATCTTTCTGAAACTTATATGTAAAGTGGCTGGGGATAAAATCTCGGATGAGTTCGAAAACCAGCCAAGTTGGTCTATTCATCACAGAGTAACGTCCCTTTGATTGCTAAAAATGCCGATTTTTGACCTTGTCATCACCGTAGCCCTTTGAGTTTTGATCGGATCTTTCTAAAACTTATATGCAATGTGGCTGGGGATAAAGCCTCGGATGAGTTCGAATACCGGCAAAGGTGGCCTATTTATCATAGAGTTAGGTCCCTTTGATTGCTGAAAATGTTGATTTCTGACCTTGTCAACACTGTAGCCCATTCAGTTTTGATCAGATCTTTCTGAAACTTATATGTAAGGTGGCTGGGGATAAAACCTCGGATGAGTTCGAAAACCGGCCAAGTTGCCCCATTAACTATATAGTTATGTCCCTTTGATGGCTGAAAATGTCGATTATTTACCTTGTCATCACCGTAGCCCCTTCAGTTTTGATCGAATCTTTCTGAAACCTATATGTAAGGTGACTGGAGATAAAACCTAGGATGAGTTTGAATACCGGCCAAGTTGGCCCATTTATCATTGATTTACGTCCCTTTGATTGCTGAAAATGCCGATTTTTGACCTTGTCATCACCATAGCCCCTTCAGTTTTGATCGGATCTTTCTGAAACTTATATGTAAGGTGGCTGGGGATAAAATCTTGGATGAGTTCGAAAACAGGCCAAGTCAGCCCATTTGTCGTAGAGTTCTGTCCCTTTGATGGCTGAAAATGTTGATTTTTGACCTTGTCATTACCGTAGCCCCTTCAGTTTTGATCGGATTTTTCTGAAACTTATATGTAAGGTGGCTGGGGATGAAACCATGGATTAGTTCGAAAACTGGCCAAGTCGGCTCATTTATTTTAGAGTAACATCCCTTTGATTGCTAAAAATGCCAAATTTTGACCTTGTCATCACCGTAGCCCCTTCAGTTTTGATCGGATCTTTCTGAAACTTATACGTGAGGTGGCTGGGAATAAAATCTTGGATGAGTTTGAATACTGGCCAAGTCTGATCGGATCTTTCTGAAACTTACATGTAAGGTGGCTGGGAATAAAACCTCAAGTGAGTTCGAATACCGGCCAAGTCGGCACATTTATCATAGAGTGACGTGCCTTTGATTGCTGAAATTGCCTATTTTCGACATTGTTATCACTGCTGCTCCTTTAGTTTTGGACGGATCTTAATGAAACTTACAAACAAGGAAGTCAGGCAGAAAGCTTGGAGGAGTTTGAAAACTGGTGAGGTCAGCCTGTTTATCATAGAGTTAAATTCTACTTGATTTTCAGAAAATGCTTACCCTGTCATCACCATTACCTCCCATAAAGCCTTCAGTAAAGGTTGGCACTTCCTTAAACTTTGAATCTGTTAGTTCAGGTGAGCGATACAGGACCAAGCTAGCTTGGTCCTCTTGTTTTTTCTTATTTCTGCTGAAAATATAGATTGTGGGTACTCGTAAGAACCGCGTCATCGAGGCGGTTCTAACGAGTACCCACAATCTATATTTCAGACCAGAAATAAGGAAATTAATGTTTACCCATGTAAATCCCCGTTTTACCATATAAAAGTGGGGTTCAAGGGAGTCACAATTATATAGGCGTGTTTTCGTGATGGGATACAGAAGTCTGTATCCAAATTTGTTTCGTTTTTTCTTGATATCATTTCATATTTTGTCACATACAGGACAATCCTCCAGCTGCGAATACCACGATGAAAAATCAAGTGGCAACTGCTACCACCTCAAACAGGAAAATCATTATCACCAAACTTTTATACAAGTCGGTGAAGGTAGTAAAGTGGAATACCATTCACATGGTATGTCGTTCTTTGTTTTCGCGATTATGCCTAAAATAAAATGGGCCCCGTCAAGCGATTTTGGTACTTATCTCCTATGCGAGCAGTGAAGGTTCAGACGAGCCTGCGAATCAGCGCAAGCTCGCCAGAACCTTCGCTGCTCGCTCATACATGCAGTGAATCAAGAGGAACCTTCAGACAGAAAGCCATATCCCTGGCCCCTCTGAATGGCTGGGCATGCGCAGTTAAAATTTGTCATGACGGAATGCTCGTAGACACAAATTCGTTTGGCGGGGCTCAAATAGCTGTGTTTCCGCTAACATACCGAAATTGGGTAGGGGTCGGTAGGTCCCAAAACTTTTTTTTATTTTTTTTATTTTTTTTTGTCATAGAGGATCTTACATGAGTGATCATGTATTATTGAATTTATTAAACGAGTTCAGGAAAAGGGATAAAATGCGAGGCTTTGCCGAGCATTTTATCCCTTTTCCTCAACGAGTTTAATAAATTCAATAATACATGAGCACGAATGCAAGATTCTATTTATCATATGACATTTAAAACGCATTTTATTCACGATTTTTTCTCAAAAATGTCAATATTCCGTCATTAGTAAACGCGACGTCGTTAAGGACGTCGTACATGTAACGTTACGGGAGGTATGTAGCTAATTTGAATATTTAATTCACTAGTGGATTATAGAAAATATTACATGGCGTTATTACACTCTCATATGATAAAAAATATTATTTAATGGAAACCAAAAACCAAAAAATAATAAAACGGCTAAATGTTAACTACATGTATATTACCTGAAAACAATCACATTACGAGGTTAAACGCATCAAGGATGCAAAAGTACAGGGTTTCAAGTATTAGTTTGGCTATTTTGACAGTTTTATGAATTTTTATTAAAAGTGCTAGAAAATATTAAGGTCGATAGGTAAGAAAATATTTTTTATTTTTTTCTGGGAATAAAAATTACAGGGTCGACACAGAACATAATGGTCAGTCGGGTAAGCGGAAACACAGTTATTTTTTTTTTGCCTTAGTTCATGAAAAAAGTTCTGTTAAAAGAGGATTTAAAATCCTTTTGTGGATCGAAATAAACACCCTGCAAGCAATTACACTAACCAGTGTTATTTGTATGCCCCCGGTGTTCAAAGAATGATGGAAAGAGCATACTTTTACCCCTGTTCGTCTCCGTGCGTATCCGAGATGGTGTTAGCAATTTGCGTTTATGTTTTTCCGAGATGCCGTCTGAAACCGGCTTTAAAGGTTTTGATCAACGTCAATACTACTAGGCGGGGGCTTCCGTTTCCGTCGGACACATTTCTAGTTCTTCTTTGTACTCGGTATGTTCCCGTCATTACTCACTGTTGAGTCAGGGTTTCACCGCTATTGATGTTTCCATTAGGGTCTGTTGTTTCATGTTTGTGTTTCTTACCCTTTGGTGTCTCTGATGGAAGCTGTGGGTTAATTGTATTGATTCCTGATCATCGACTCCACTTCTATTTTTTCACAATGCGGGTCAATGTATAATTAATTGTTTTGTTTGTTTGTATTGGAGTTTAACCGCCCAGTCAACAATATTTAGGTCATTTTTGAGCCGTTCAGTTTACCTATCCACACTTTTCCTGGGCAGGCTTTCCTGGGCAGGCTTTCCTGGGCAGGCTTTCCTGGGCAGGCTTCCTGGGGAACTGTCCTTTTGGCTTTCCGCTATTGGAGTTTCCATTAGGTCTGTTGTTTCATGTTTGTGCTTCTTTCCCTTTGGTGTCTCGTATGGGAGCTGTGGGTTGATTGTATCGATTCCTGATCATTGCTTTCACTTCTATTTTATACGTAAGCCGTTAACCAGTACAGTGTACATTCTTTCGCCAGAAACTAACAACTGCCCTTCTTAAATCTGTGGAAGGGAGAGAATGACCGTACAAAAGATCCACGAAAGAATGCTGCCGACCCCGGCAGGTATCGAACTCGCGTCCTCCTGATCACAGACGCGAATCCGACTGAGCTACCGACACCGACGTATTAGTAATTGACTATCCTGTATTGTTCGGGGGTCATCCGTATTGACACTAAAGTCAAAACTCAATAATCATGTTTTCAATGGTGTCAATTAATAAAATTGCCATGAATCATGTAATTTTGTATTGTCCAAGTTACAGGTCCGAGGTCGGCTGTATTAACCTCGGCCTTTGGACACGGGTCAACACAGCACACCTAGGACCCGTAACTGGGCCAATACGAAATTACTTGATTAAAAACATCATATTATTATTTCTTGCACACCAGATAAGGAAATCCGTTGTTTTGTCTCGAGATAGAAATTCTGTTCTAACCTTGGTGCTCTTCCCTAAATCGAAAATCCTCGCGTGATTGATAAATGCAGCGACCTCATATTTGCCGTAGTTAAGGTTGACGTCACAGCACGTTTCTTGACGTCACTAAACATCGCTTTAGTGTCATCACAATATGGCGGACGTCGGCAACCGAAATGACTGCAGTATTAAAAATTCACGCTCAGAAATGGAAAGTATGCAAGAAAAAGAATCCTACATGGGTGTGAGGGGTGAATAGAAAAGTCCGTCTCTCGGGATCACTGTCCGGCATCACTCGGCAAGCCTCGTGATGCCGGACAGTGATCCTCGGGACGGACTTTTCCCTCCACCCTCACACCCATGTAAGATTCTTGGATCCTGGATATTGATGAAACTTCCCAGTTATTGTTCCCATGACCTGAAGATGATAATATTTTATCAAGGTCATACTCGACTGATTTTACCAGAGTTATGGTCCGTTGTCACTTCTAACCATTTTATCAACTGAAGTTTTTGTCTTTTATAAATCTTTCCAGTTATTCCCATGACCTGAAGATGATCATATTTCATCGAGGTCATGCTCGACTAATTCTTACTAGGGTCATGGCCCTTTTTAAGTTTTACCCATTTTATCGACATAAGTTCTTGTCTCCGCAACTCCTCCTAAGTTTTCAATGGATTTTAATGAAACTTTCCAGTTATTGTTCCCATGACCTGAAGATGATCACAATATTATCAAGGTCATGCTCGTCATATTTTCGACAGAATTATGGCCCTTTGTCACTTTTAGTCGTTTTATCAACTGAAGTTCTTGTCTCCGCAACAGTACCGAAGATTTCAAAGGATTTTGATTAAACTTTCCATTTATTGTTCCCATGACCTGAAGATGATCATTTTTCATCAAGGTCATGCTCGACTGATTTTACCACAGTAACGGTCATTCTTCACGTTTAGCCATTTTATCAACAGAAGTTCTTGTCTCCGCTAATTCTCCTACAGTTTTCAAGGGATTTTGATAAAACTTTTCATTTATGGTTCCCATGACCTGATGATGTTCATATTACGTCGATGTCACGTTCGACTAAATCTTACCAGACTTATGGGCTTTTGTTGTATTTAGTCATTTTACCAACAGAAATTCTTGTTTCCGCAACTCACAAATAACATGGTTTACGGCATATATAGCTCAGAAATATTCCACATACTGACATTTCAAAAGTCGGGGAACACTTTGCCTGCGGCCTTTCATTATGAAAAGCATGCAATATGTATCGCCCATCTGTTTTCTGATATTCTGGGACTACCCTATTGCAGACATATTGAAATATCCTTTTTCCAATTGTTGTTTCCCTTTGTAAAAGCTTTAACATACACTCAGACCAAATATACTGTATGTCTTTTAGGTCCGAAAAATACGTTCCTCCACCGAGGATCTGTAGTGGACTGTTCCAAATCTGAATTTCGCCAAGTCCATCATTGATAATGGGGTGTATATTCAGATTCGTGTTGTGTTTTACGGGTTTACACTATTCGTGTCCGTATTTGTAGCAGCCTGAAGGTTTGAAAGGGTTTATTTGCATCTAGCTAACGCTCTCGACCACGACGTTATAGGAATGAATTAGAAAGGAAAGGCCGAATACCAACACAACAGAAACTGTACGTCATCTTGTAACGTCGCTTTTCATTTGCGGATATTTGGATTGATTGGGTTGACATGGGGCAATAGACTTTGTATAAATTAGATTTGGTATACATGTAACAGCAAACTGTTTGCAACCCTGAATCCGACGTTCGCGCGTTCATTATGATCGAGAGGTTGTGGGTTCGAATCCGGCCACCGGAGCAGAGTTGTGTCCTTGGGCAAGACAGGTAATGCCACTGCCCCACTCCACCCAGGTGTAAATGGGCAGCAGTGGTGTAAAAGTCACTTCCTCTCTCTCGCGAGCAATACACGGAATGAGTGTTCGATAGCGATTCAAATAAGCTTGAGGCTTTCATTGCAATCGACCTGAAATAAATTATTGTATAACACTAAATAAGTTTCGAATGTCGTTATTCACTAATTTACCATTTTGTGACAGGTAAAAGCACAGAGAAGGAACAGGAGTGTCAGTACGGCGGAGCTAATTACAAGAAGAAACAATGAAGGCTTACTCTTCTGTAACATATCTGGATATTGAATAAGTCATAAATAATTGGTGAAAAGACAGTTAGGCCAACAATAATGATTGCACTTGGTCATTTGAGCCAGACCAGACATCGCTCAGGCCAGTTTGTGCCACCCTCAGTTTTTCATACAGTGACAGTATTGTGGCTTTCAGAAAAAATCTAGTCTTGTTAATATCGAACGACCATATACGTCTCTCTTTTTCTGTGCCAGTTCATGGTTGTTAAACATTTTACGTAGTTAGTGATTTTTATCTAAACGCATGCTTTTTCCATATTTTTGTATGCTTATGTTAAATATTTACTGCTATTAAACCATGAAATGAAATTGGGTTTGGACAATGTTGTTCCAGTTAACAGGTCCTTGTAACATCACGAAAACGCGCCTATATAATTTTGCCCCCTTGAACCCCACTTTTATATTGTAAAACTGTGGTTTACAGGGGTATACATTTGTTTTCTTATTTCTGCTCAAATCATAGATTGTGGGTACTCGAACGAATTCCAACAATCTATGTTTTGAGCAGAAATAAGAAAGCTATCACAATTTTTTATCAGAGAATTTTCTCTTTTTTTTTTGTTTGTGGAAAAAATTTCAATATATTGTAATAGGCATGTTTTCGGAATGTACAATGTTGTTCCATTTAACAGGTGCTTGAAATGAACATCCAACTTTTAGTGTGTATCGCTTATATCTTTCTGTTTTGGATAGCCAATTAGCCATTTTGTGGGAAATTAACTTTCATTTGGCTTTCCGCTTTTGATGTTTCCTTTAGGGTCTAGTTATATCATGTTTGTGTTTATTCCCCTTTGGCGTCTCTGATGGGGGTTGTGGGTTAATTGTATCGATTCCTGATCAGTGCCTTATTTTCAGAACGGCATATATTATTTTTGCAGGTACTCGTCACTGTCCGCGCATTGAGATGGTTCTACCGAGAACGTAAATTTATGTTTGGAGGAGATATAAGGAAATATAACAACGTTTCTTCAGCCATATTTCTGTTTAAGAGCTACATGTATGAAATAATGTACTATGTCAAGCGTTTGTGTTATTCTGTTTTCACTATTCAGTAAAATAGTCAGACAATTAGTACAGACCAGCTACCGGTAATAACCCATATTTTTTCGGCGGTAATAGGCTTTTTTTCTCAGAGAACAAGCGAGAAATATCTCCGAGAAGAAAAACATTTCGCATTTCAAAGCGGTTAAGTTCTCCGCGAACACCGCTTTTCCTCGGAGAAAGACAGTTAGTACAGGTGAAGTCGTTCACGGTGTTTATCCGCGAAATCTGCCTATATCTACATGTATATTTGTTCATAAGCATTTTTTTATGCATTAAACTTTCGCAGTATGAACATGATGAATATTTTCTGTGTTCCTTTTTACTACTGTGTAAACGCCTCATAAATTGAAAACTGTTGGTTTTTTATCGGTTCACCATAATGGGATTACTTTATTTTTTCTCAAATAAATACGTTAGAAAAATCAAACTCAGTGTATATAATAATGGGGATCCTGCTAGTACATGTATGTGTGGGCGCTGATCTCACTCTACATTTTGGATGATCTTTTTCATATACTGCGAGTAATTAAACATCACGGATGCTTACACTTAAGCTCACATGTGGCCCGAGTGAGAGATCTAATATTTAAGAGTAGGCCACGGAGGCCCGCTTGTGTTTCTTGCCTTTACAATTTAATTTTGCTCATACATGTACATTAATATGGGGAAATTGCGCGGCAAGCATTCCAAGGCTGCATATAAGTCTGATCTCTAACTTGGAGCAGAACTACGAAATTCTCCAAGATAATCAGCGAAGTTTGTACAGACAAGCAACCTGGGTATCTTGTTAAGTCTACTATATCCCGAAGGTAACTGGCCCCCGTGACCTAATGGGTCAGGGCGCTGATCTTAATCATTAGGTCTCTCCGCTGTGGTTTGCGCCTCGCTCGAGCCACATATGAGACACAAAGATCTGCAACAGAAGGTGGTCTTACTCCGGTTTTAGCTCAACTCTGATGAGCAGTCCGCTCGAAATAAGTTAAATTATCTTGAAAGTGCCGTAAATCCACTAAACACCCCGAGGATAACGGACATCCTTGTCCTAATGGGAAAAGGCGCTGACTCATTAGGACTCTCACCGCTGTTTGTTTGTTTGATTTTATGTTAAACGTCCCCGTCAACCCTATAAAGGTCATTTTGGACACGTTGCTTCCAATTTTGTGGGACTTTTACCCGATACTAAGATGAAATGACATCTCAAGCCCTGTCGCCCAATGGAAACATTAGGGTTTATAAGCATGGACGGTCTGACTCGCACCACTTTGCCTGGGCAGGCTTAGATCCTCTAAGCGGTTTACCAGTACTCGTGTGCGGTCAGATTCAGCTCTGCGTGGAAGCACCATGCAGCCCATTTATTTCTTCAAGCCCCAGTGGGCGGGGGCGTCTCTCACCGCTGTGATTCGCACCTCGTTCAGTTCAAGTTTTGCAACATTGCGAGCTGAGCGCGGTCGGCTCGAAATAAATGAATTTGTCGTGACGGGCCGTGAATCCACCATAAATCCCGAAGATAGCGGGCCTCCGTGTTTTAATTGGTAAGAACGCTGGCACTTAATCATTAGCTTCTCACCGCAGTATGCACCTCAAACGCTTTCTCCGGTTTTAGCCCACCTCTTATTAACGACCAGCTTGTAATTCGAAAAATAGTCTTGAAAGGACCGTAAAATCAAATCACCAATCGAACCGAGTACCAGACGAGGATGATGGAAGATGGAGTGCAAAGAGAGCATCATCAAGGAATGGACGGTGTTTCATGACACTCTTGGTGTAGCGGGGCAGACAGATGGAGAGATGTTATTGCAAAGTAATATATCGTGCCCAAATAGCCTCCAAGATTAAGGAATTGAGATGAGATTACATGCAATACTCCTGAATCATTATTGCTAGCCGAGGAGTACCGCTAGTTAGTCCTTCCACTGGGGTTCGAGCCTCGCTCAAGTTGTTTGCTCTGAGGTTATTTGTGTCATATTGACGACGTTGCTTCCAATATTGTGGGAGTTTTACCCGATGACATCTCAAGCCCTGCGGCAGATCGAAACAAACAGGGTTTATATGCAGGGGCACCACTTTGCCTGGGCAGGATTACTTTCTAAGCGGTTTACCAGTACTCATGTGCGGTTATGTCGGATGTGCGCCTTACTGGTGAACAAGAGGAAACGGGTTAGATACCTGCTTGGGTCGGCAACATTCCTTTGTGGAAATTGATAAAGAATTCTTTCCTCTGGTCATTCTTTCCCTTCCGCTGATTCGAGAAGGACAGTTGTCAGTTTCTGGTGAAAGAATGTGCACTCTGCTGGTCACCCGCTTACGTATAAGCCAGTTCAGGGTTAACTGACCGGCTAGGACCTGTAACTGGGCCAATACGAAATTACTTGATTAATAACATTATATTATTATTTATTGCACAACGGATAAGAAAATCCGTAGTATTGGCTCGGGATAGAAATTCTGCTCTAAACCTGGTGCTCTTACCCTAAATCGAATATCCTCTCGTGTTTGATAAATGCAGCGACCTCATATTTGCCGTAGTTAAGGTTGACGTCACAGCACGTTTCGTGACGTCACTAAACATCGCTTTAGTGTCATCACAATATGGCGCACGTCGGCAACCGAAGTGACTGCAGTATCAAAAATTCACGCTCAGAAATGGAACGTATGCAAGAAAAAGAATCCTATATGGGTGTGAGGGGTGAATAGAAAAGTCCGTCCCTCGGGATCACTGTCCCGCATCACGAGGCTTGCCGAGTCACCTTCGGGACGGATCCCATCCACCCTCACACCCATGTAAGATTCTCATATTGTTTGTAGGCATCTGTCGAGGTGGGTAGTTCCTTAGCAGTTTCTTGTATAAGCGGCATTGTGTGGTGATACACGGGCTTTTCTGTTTGTACATGTGTCTAAAGTAGAAGTTAAACAAAAATCAGGAATCGATACAATTAACTTAGTCAATCTCTTTTTTTGGCTGCGTGAAATGACTCTCGCTTTTCTGAGTATTTTTTTTTCTAATTATAGTCTTTGAACAAATTAAATATCAGGCGAACCGATTGTTTGTTCAACAACAGTCTAGGTTTCGGCCAATTCCGCTATATGCTGATTGTTCCCGGCGTTAGTCGAAGAGGACTATAGTAATGTCGTCTGTCTGTCCGTCCGTAGACGTAATCGTGTCAACGGAAATCCTCCTACATTTTTCAAGGGATTTTGATGAAACGTCCCAGTGATTGTTCCAATGACCTGAAGATGATCATATTTTATCAAGGTCATGCTCGTCTAATTTTACCAGAGTTATGGTTCTTTGTCACTTCTAACCATTTTATCAACTGAATTTCTTGTCTCCGCAACTCATCATACAGTTTTCAAGAGATTTTGATAAAACTTTCTAGTTATTGTTTCCATGACCTGAAGATAATCATATTTCATCGAGGTCATGCTCGACTAATTCTTACTAGGGTTATGGCCCTTTGTCAGTTTTAGCCATTTTATCGACATAAGTTCTTTTGTTTCCGCAACTCCTCCTAAGTTTTCAAGGGATTTTAATGAAACTTTCCAGTTATTGTTCCCATGACCTCAAGATGGTCAAATGTTATCAATGTCATGCTCGACTGATTTTTGACAGAGATATGACCCTTTGTCACTTTTAGTCGTTTTATCAACTGAAGTTCTTGTCTTCGTAACAGTTCCTACAGTCTTCAAGGGATTTTGATAAAACTTTCCAGTTATTGTTCACAATGACCTGAAGATGATCATTTTTCATCGCGGTCATGCTCGACAGATTTTACCACCGTTACGGTCCTTTTCCACATTTAGCCATTTTATCAACAGAAGTTCTTGTCTCCGCTAATTCTCCTACAGTTTTCAAGGGACTTTGATAAAACTTTTCATTTACGGTTCCCATGACCTGATGATGTTCATATTACGTCGATGTCATGTTCGACTAATTCTTACCAGACTTATGGACTTTTGTTGCATTTAGCAATATTACCAACAGAAATTCTTGTTTCCACAACTCACAAATAACATGGTTTACGGCATATATAGCTCGGAAATATTCCACATACTGACATTTCAAAAGTCGGGGAACACTTGGCCTGCGGCCTTTAATTATGAAATGCATGCAATATGTATCGTCCATCTGTTTTCGGTATTCTGGGACTACCCTATTGCAATTATATTGAAATATCCTTTTTCCAATTGTTGTCTCCCTTTGTAAAAGCTTTAACATACACTCGGACGAAATATACTGTATGTCTTTTAGGTTCGAAAAATACGTTCCTCCACCGAGGATCTGTAGTGGACTGTTCCAAATCTGAATTTCGCCAAGTCCATCATTGAAAATGGGGGTGTATATTCAGATTCGTGTTGTGTTATACGGGTTTACACTGTTCGTGTCCGTATTTGTAGCAGCATGAAGGTTTGAAAGGGTTTATTTGCATCTAGCAAAGGCTCTCGACCACGTCGTTATAGGAATGAATTAGAAAGGAAAGGCCGAATATCAACACAACAGAAACTGTACGTCATCTTGTAACGTCGCTTATCATTTGCGGATATTTGAATTAATTGGGTTGACATGGGGCAATAGACTTTGTATAAATTAGATTTGGTATAACAGCTAACTGTTTGCAACCATGAATCCGACGTTCGCGCGTTCGTTATGATCGAGAGGTTGTGGGTTCGAATCCGGCCACCGGAGCAGAGTTGTGTCTCTGGGCAAGACAGGTAATGCCACTGCCCTACTCCACCCAGGTGTAAATGGGAAGCAGTGGTGTAAAAGTCACTTTTTCTCTCTCGCGAGCAATACACGGAATGAGTGTTCGAGAGCGATTCAAATAAGCTTGAGGCTTTCATTGCAATCGACCTGAAATAAATTATTGTATAACACTAAATAAGTTTCGAATGTCGTTATTCACTAATTTACCATTTTGTGACAGGTAACAGCACAGAGAAGGAACATGATTGTCAGTACGGCGGAGCTAATTACAAGAAGAAACAATGAAGGCATACTCTTCTGTAACATATCTGGATATTGAATAAGTCATAAATAATTGGTGTAAAGACAGTGGGGCCAACAATAATGATTGCACTTGGTCATTTGAGCCAGACCAGACATCGCTCAGGCCAGTTTGTGCCACCCTCAGCTTTTCATACAGTGACAGTATTGTGGCTTTCGAAAAAAATCTAGTCTTGTTCATATCGAACGACCATATACGTCTCTCTTTTTCTGTGCCAGTTCATGGTTGTTAAACATTTTACGTAGTTAGTGATTTTTATCTAAACGCATGCTTTTTCCATATTTTTGTATGCTTATGTTAAATATTTACTGCTATTAAACCATGAAATGAAATTGGGTTTGGACAATGTTGTTCCAGTTGACAGGTCCTTGTTACATCACGAAAACGCGCCTATATAATTTTGACCCCATTGAACCCCACTTTTATATTGTAAAACTGTGGTTTACATGGGTATACATTTGTTTTCTTCTTTCTGCTCAAATCATAGGTTGTGGGTACTCTAACGAATTCCAACAATCTATGTTTTGAGCAGAAATAAGAAAACTATCACAATTTTTTATCAGAGAATTTTCTCTTTTTTTTTTTTTTTTTTGGTGGAAAAAATTTCAATATTATTGTAATAGGCATGTTTTCGTAATGTACAATGTTGTTCCATTTAACAGGTGCTTGAAATGAACATCCAGCTTTTAGTGTGTATCGCTTATATGTTTCTGTTTTGGATAGCCAATTAGCCATTTTGTGGGAAAGTAACTGTCATTTGGCTTTCCGCTTTTGATGTTTCCATTAGGGTCTAGTTATATCATGTTAGTGTTTATTTCCCTTTGGCGTCTGATGGGAGTTGTGGGTTAATTGTATCGATTCCTGATCAGTGCCTTATTTTCAGAACGGCATATATTATTTTTGCGGGTACTCGTCACTGTCCGCGCATTTGAGATGGTTCTACCGAGAACGTAAATCTATGTTTGGAGGAGATATAAGGAAATATAACAACGTTTCTTCAGCCATATTTCTGTTTAAGAGCTACATGTATGAAATAATGTACTATGTAAAGCGTCTGTGTTATTCTGTTTTCACTATTCAGTATAATAGTCAGACAATTAGTACAGACCAGCTACCGGTAACAACCCATATTTTTTTTCGGCGGTAATAGACTTTTTTTTCTCAGAGAACAAGCGAGAAATATCTCCGAGAAGAAAAACATTTCGCATTTCAAAGCGGTTAATTTCTCCGCGAACACCGCTTTTCCTCGGAGAAAGACAGTTAGTACAGGTGAAGTCGTTCACGGTGTTTATCCGCGAAATCTGCCTATACCTTCATGTATATTTGTTCATAAGCATGTTTTTTATGCATTAAAATTTCGCAGTATGAACATGATGAATATTTTCTGTGTTCCTTTTTACTGCTGTGTAAACGCCTCATAAATTGAAAACTGTTGGTTTTTTATCGGTTCACCATAATGGGATTACATTATTTTTTCTCAAGTAAATACGTTAGAAAAATCAAACTCAGTGTATATAATAATGGGGATCCTGCTAGTACATGTATGTGTGGGCGCTGATCTCACTCTACATTTTGAATGATCTTTTTCATACACTGTGAGTAATTAAACATCACGGATGCTTACACTTAAGCTCACATGTGGCCCGAGTGAGAGATCTAATATTTAAGAGTAGGCCACGGAGGCCCGCTTAAGTTTCTTGCCTTTACAATTTAATTTTGCTCATACATGTACATTAATATGGGGAAATTGCGCGGCAAGCATTCCAAGGCTGCATATAAGTCTGATCTCTAACTTGGAGCAGAACTACGAAATTCTCCTAGATAATCAGCGAAGTTTGTACAGACAAGCAACCTGGGTATCTTGTTAAGTCTACTATACCCCGAAGGTACCTGAGCCCCGTGACCTAATGGGCCAGGTCGCTGATTCTAAATCATCGTGTCATTAGGTCTCTCTGCTGTGGTTTGCGCCTCGCTCGAGCCACATATGAGACACCAAGATCTGCAACAGAAGGTGGTCTTACTCCGGTTTTTAGTTCAACTCTGATGAGCGGTCTGCTCGAAATAAGATAAGTTATCTTGAAAGTGCCGTAAATCCACTAAACAACCCGAGGATAACGGACATCCTTGTCCTAATGGGAAAAGGCGCTGACTCATAAGGACTCTCACCGCTGTTTTTTTTGTTTGAGTTTATGTTAAACGTCCCCGTCAACCCTATAAAGGTCATTTTGGACACGTTGCTTCCAACTTTGTGGGACTTTTACCCGATACTAAGATGAAATGACATCTCAAGCCCTGTAGCCCAATGAAAACATTAGGGTTTATAAGCATGGACGGTCTGACTCGCACAACTTTGCCTGGGCAGGCTTAGATCCTCTAAGCGGTTTACCAGTACTCGTGTGCGGTCAGATTCAGCTCTGCGTGGAAGCACCATGCAGCCCATTTATTTCTTCAAGCCCCAGTGGACGGGGGCGTCTCTCACCGCTGTGGTTCGCAACTCGTTCAGTCCAAGTTTTGCAACATTGCGAGCTGAGCGCGGTCGGCTCGAAATAAATGAATTTGTCGTGACCGGGCCGTGAATCCACCATAAATCCCGAAGATAATGGGCCTCCGTGTTTTAATGGGTAAGAACGCTGACACTTAATCATTAGCTTCTCACCGCAGTATGCACCTCAAACACTTTCTCCGATTTTAGCCCACCTCTTATTAACGACCAGCTTGTAATAAGAAAAATAGTCTTGAAAGGACCGTAAAATCAAATCACCAATCAAACCGAGTACCAGACGAGGATCATGGAAGATGGAGTGCAAAGAGAGCATCATCAAGGAATGGACCGTTTTTCATGACACTCTTGGTGCAGCGGGGCAGACAGATGGAGAGATGTTATTGCAAAGTAATGCATCGTGCCCCAATAACCTCCAAGATTAAGGAATTGAGATGGGATTACATGCAGTACTCCTGAATCAATATTGCTAGCCGAGGAGTACCGCTAGTTAGTCCTTCCACTGGGGTTCGAGCCTCGCTCAAGTTGTTTGCTCTGAGGTTATTTATGTAATATTGACGACGTTGCTTCCAATATTGTGGGAGTTTTACCCGATGACATCTCAAGCCCTGCGGCCGATCGAAACCGACAGGGTTTATATGCATGGGCACCACTGTGCCTGAACAGGATTACTTTCTAAGCGGTTTACCAGTACTCATGTGCGTTTATGTCGCATATACGCCTTACTGGTGAAGAGGAGGAAACGGGTTTGATACCTGCTTGGGTCGGCAACATTCCTTCGTGGAAATGGATCATTAAATCTTTCCTCTGGTCATTCTCTCCCTTCCGCTGATTCGAGAAGGGCAGTTGTCAGTTTCTAGTGAAAGAATCTGCACTCTGCTGGTCATCCACTTACGTATAAGCCAGTCCAGGGTTAACTGACCGGCTAGGACCTGTAAATGGGCCAATACGAAATGACTTGATTAATAACATCATATTATTATTTCTTGCACACCAGATAAGAAAGTCCGTAGTTTTGGCTTGGGATAGAAATTCTGCTCTAAACCTGGTGTTTTTCCCCTAAATCGAATGTCCTTGCGTGTTTGATAAATGCAGCGACTTCATATTTACCGTAGTTAAGGTTGACGTCACAGCACGTTACGTGACGTCACTAAACATCGCTTTAGTATCATCGCAATATGGCGGACGTCGGCAGCCGAAGTGACTACAGCATCAAAAATTCACGCTCAGAAATGGAACGTATGCAAGAAAAAGAATCCTACATGGGTGTGAGGGGTGAATAGAGTCCCTCGGGATCACTGTCCGGCATCACTCGGCAAGCCTCGTGATGCCGGACAGTGACCCTCGGGACGAACTTTTCCCTGCACCCTCACACCCATGTAAGATTCTTATATTGTTTGTATGAATCTGTCGAAGTGGGTAGTTCCTTAGCAGTTTCTTGTATAAGCGGCATTGTGTGTTGATACACGGGATTTTATGTTTGTGCATGTGTCTAGTCATTCTCTTTTTTCGGCTGCGTGAAATGACTTTCGCTTTTCTGAGTAGTTTTTTTCTAATTATAGTCTTTGTTGTCTTTGAATAAATATCAGGCGACCCGTTGGTTCAACAACAACCTAGGTTTCGACCAGTTCCGCTATAAGCTGATTGTCCCCCGGACGTTAGTCGAAGAGGACTATAGTAATGTCGTCAGTCTGTCCGTCCGTAGACACAATCTTGTCTCCGCAAATCCTGGATTTTGATGAAACTTCCCAGTTATTGTTCCCATGACCTGAAGATGATCATATTTTATCAAGGTCATGCTCGACTGATGTTACCAGAGTTATGGTCCTTTGTCACTTCTCACCATTTTATCAACTGAAGGTCTTGTCTCCGCGACTCATCCTACAGTTTTCAATAGATTTTGATAAAACTTTCCAGTTATTGTTCCAATGACCTGAAGATGATCATATTTCATCGAGGTCATGCTCGACTAATTCTTACTAGGTTTATGGCCCTTTGTCAGTTTTAGCCATTTTATCGACATAAGTTATTTTGTCTCCGCAACTCCTCCTAAGTTTTCTAGGGATTTTAATGAAACTTTTCAGTTATTGTTCCCATGACCTCAAGATGGCCACATGTTATCAAGGTCATGCTCATGATTTTTAAAGAGATATGGCCCTTTGTCCCATTTAGTCGTTTTATCAACTGAAGTTCTTTTCCGCGCAACAGTTCCTAAAGTCTTCAAGGGATTTTGATTAAACTTTCCAGTTATTGTTCCCAATGACCTGAAGATGATCATTTTTCATCGCGGTCATGTTCGACTGATTTTTACCACAGTTACTCTCCTTTTCCACGTTTAGCCATTTTATCAACAGAAGTTCTTGTCTCCGCAACTCCTCCTACAGTTTTCAAGGGATTTTGATAAATCTTTCCATTTATGGTTCCCATGACCTGAAGATGTTCATATTACGTCGAGGTCATGCTCGACTAATTCTAACCAGAGTTATGGGCTTTTGTTGTATTTAGCCATATTACCAACAGAAATTCTTGTTTCCGCAACTCCCAAAACATGGTTTGCGGCATATATAGCACTGACATTTCAAAAGTCGGGGCACATTTGGCCTGTGGCCTTTCATTATAAAAAGCATGCAATATGTATCGTTCATCTGTTTTCTGATATTTTGGGACTACCCTATTGCAAATATATTGAAATGTCCCTTTTCCATATGTTGTCTCCTTTTGTAAAAGCTTTATACATGAAGCTTTAACATACACTCGGACCAAATATACTGTATGACTATTAGGTCCGAAAAACACGTTCCTCCACCGAGGATCTGCTCCAAATCTGATTTTCGCCAAGTCCATCATTGCTAATGGGGTGTATATTCAGATTCGTGTTGTCTTATACGGGTTTACACTGGTCGTGTCAATATCTGTAGCAGCCTGAAGGTTTGAAAGGTTTTATTTGCATCTAGCTAACCCTCTGGACCACGACGTTATAGGTATGAATTAGGAAGGAAAGGCCGAATATCAACACAGCAGAAACAGTATGTCATCTTGTAACGTCGCTTATCATTTGCGGGTATTTGGATTGGTGGGGTTGACACTGATTACTGTTTATGGGGCAATAGACTTTGTATAAATTAGAGAGAGCGATTCAAATAAGTTCGAAGCTTTCATAGCAATCAAACTAAAATAAATGTGTATAAACTAAATAAGTTTTGAATGTCGTTGTTCACTAATTTTCCATTTTGTGACAGGTAACAGCACAAAGAAGGAACAGGAGTTTCAGTACGAGGGATCTTATTACAAGAAGAAACAATGAAGGCATACTCTTCTGTAACATATCTGGATATTGAATGAGACATAATTAATTGGTGAAAAGACAGTGGTGCCAACAATAACGATTGCATTTAGTCATTTGAGCCAGACCATACATCGCTTAGACCAGATTGTGCCAACCCTCAGTTTTTCACACAGCGAAAGTACATTTGCTTTCAGAAACAAAAATCTAGTCTTGTTTATATCGAATGACCATATACCTTTCTCTTTTTCTATGTGAGTTCATAGTTGTTAAACATTTGGCGTAGTTCGTGATTTTTATGTTAACGTATGCTTTTTTCCATATTTTGTACGCTCATGTTAAATTTTACTGGTATTAAACCATGAAATCAAATTAGGTTTGTATAATGTTGTTCCCGTTTATTTGCCCTTTTGTCGTGTGACGTCGCGTCTGAGAGTGTAATAACGTCATGTAATAAAGTCGAAAATCCACTTGTGGAATAATTATGCTAATAAGTTAGATACGCCCAGTAACGTTACATGTACGATGTTATTAACGACTTCGCGTTCACTAATGACGGAAAATTGACACTTTTTTATAAACAAATGGTAAATAAAATGCGTTTTAAATGTCATATAATAAATATAATATTAAATAGAATCTTGCATTCGTGCTCATGTATTATTGAATTTATTAAACTCGTCGATGAAAAGGGATACAATGCTCGGCACAGCCTCGCATTTTTCCCCTTTTCCTCAACTCGTTTAATAAATTCAATAATACATGAGCACATACATGAGCACTCACGTAAGATCCTCTATGGAATGAACACCCCCGAAACTCCCACTTTAAATAGGGAAACTTCTTTTCACTGACCGTTCCAATGCGGTTCTTCTGTCGCGGTTTATTTTTGTAATGGTTTGTCTGTTGAGTGTGTGTATCGCTTATAACATTTATCATTTTGTTTTGGATGTCAATTGGCCATTTTGTGGGAAAGTAACTTTCCTTTTAGCTTTCCGCTATTGACGTTTCCATTAGGGTCTAGTTATTTTATGTTTGTGTTTCTTTCACTTTGGTGTCTTTGAACGGAGCTGTGTGTTAATTGTATATATTCCTGATTAATGCCTTCACTTCTGTTTTCAGAACGGCATATGTTATTCTTAATGTTGAATTTCCAAATCATGATTTGCGGGTACTCGTCACTGTCAACGCACTGAGCTGGTTGTAACAAGAACGTAAATCTATGTTTGCTGCTGCAATAAGGAAAATATAAAAAAAAAAACTTTTCATCAGACAAATTTTCTGTTTAAGAGCTACATGTATGAAAGAATGTGCTATGTCACGCGTTTGCTTTATTCTGTTGTTCGGTATTCAGTATAGTAAATAACCAGACAATTAGTATGGTACAAAATATGTCAATTTGGAAACCCTTTAATGCAACACTATGTCTACTTTCTTAGTTAAAGGTTGTTAGAGTTTATAACAAATTAGTTGATAGACGGGTTTTGCAACGTCTTCACGTCACAGCATCCTTTGGTTTCCTGCTGATTTTTTCGATCAACCTGAGTACTGTAGCGTTGTGTAACCAGTGTATTTTTCGCCACTATAGCGCTAATTCGGAAATGTGTTTTCGCCACTATCAAACTGATTTGGTTGAGCATTATAACCGCTGTCAAAACGTCCTCTCCTATGAAAATCACCAACAGACGTTTGTTTTTCATGTGTTCTGCGTCGTTTATTGTTACCGCTGCCGAGTTGTTTTACATCTGTTCTTTCATCTTCTTGTGACCCGTTTTCCTGACTAAAGCGCTCTTCCGGCTCGGACCTATAGCTCACTTTCCGTTCGGTTGTTTCTCTGTTTCTTGAAGAGTGGGTACCCGATATCCCAGAATCAGGACTAACTGTACTCCTGTCAGAAGCCGCTGTGTTATAATCGCTGTTTAAATGTTGAGAACTTGGTGGTGGTAATTGATTTAGGCGTAAATTCGGGTCCGTTGATCTTGACGACAAATTATCGGCAGACGGAATATGTGTCCTTGGTTGAACTGCATTCTTCATAGGAACAGCTGTATCCGAGTCAGTGTGTTTTAGTGGTGTCGTTTCATCATGCATTACCTTCTGAAAAAAAATAGTGTATAGGATAAGTGATTCTGATTTATCAAGGGCGAGGACTGGTGCCACGCGAAATCGATTTAAGCCAAATTGCCCGACACAGTAAATATTTGCTGTTTGTGCATTCAGTGGGAAAGAAACTGTCCGAGATGTTATTATTACGGTGAAGTCATTTTATGTTTGTATTTCCTTCCCCATGGTGTCTAGGAAGGGAGGTATACGGTAATTATATCGATTCCAAATCAATGCCATCACTTCTATTTTTATTTACAATTTTATTTATAGTAAGTTACAGTAACGAGGGAAAAGTCACGATATGGAGACAACATAAGAAAATAAAGGGGCTGCTCTTAAAAGAAAGAATATGTAATTCAAAATGCTACATATATGGATAGTTTCTATTTATTGCAAATAATTTTCATTGTCCACATTCGCAATGTAAGTAATGGGCGCAACACCTTTGTTATTGCTTTTGGATTTGTTGCATTCCTATCTTGTTTTTTTATTTAGGTGCGGGGCTTTTTGAGATCTGTGTGTTTCGTAAGCTGCGATTTTGTTTGGCTGGTTGTGCATCGTTTACCATTGTTTGTGCGGAACAGTGAGCTGGAAAGTTTGCTAGCTGTAATTTTTGAGACCTACTATATTTAGATAATTTGATAAATGATGTCACAATACTATGGCGATAGGAAATCCGTAGCTTGCGTCGGGACAAATATATTGGGATAAAGTATGAATGACTGAAGTATGTTCTTATATTTTCTTTCCACTTGTAAGAAAACTTATATGAACATTCAAATATGTATTGCATCTATTCATCACAGTTTTTATTCCAAATAGAAGTAAAACAAATATCAGGAATCGATACAATTAACTTACTCCACCCATCAAAGACACCAAAGGGAAAGAAACACAAACATGAAGCGACCAGACCATAATAGAAACCTAAAAAAAGGAAGGCCATACGGACAGTTACTTTCCCCACAAAATGACCAAAGGGCCATCCAAAATAAAAAGAAACAAGTGATACACACAGTAAGTAACAAACAACAACACAAATAAACCGCCACAGAAGAACCGCCTTGGAACGGTCAATGGAAAGAATTCCACTGGGGGGCTTAAATCGATTTTACATGGCCATAATCCTCGCCTTTACCTCTGTCGCGGTATACACTAATTTTTATTAGTCCGCATGAAGACATCCTAACTCATCAGTATTACATCTCCAAGAACATACAAATCCAAAAACTACAGAGATGAAACAAGGTTGAGGACTCGACAGCATGCAACAACAGAATTGCTAGAGCAAAAGAAAACCAACAGTTAGACTCCGAGGGGTCCAAGCCTATATTTACATATTGCCAAGTTCTGTCCAGAATGTTTGGTTTTTGTTATCTGTCTCTCTATCAATCACATAAGACTATGGTCCTTTTTTCCTTTTTGCTTTCCCTACGTATTTTATTTGCCATGACTGAATGTTGTGTCATGTTTTGGTGCTCCGGATGTTGCCAAGTCCATAAAATATGGCATAGATATGTTAACTGTACTTTTATTTTTGTAGCATAAGGACCTAAAGGTTATGAGAACTTCTGACCCAGTTCCATTGAACATTTTATATGCCAAACAATATGGTTCAAGTTTTTAAACTTTTTTCTTTCTTTATATACGCCCTTTTTGAAAAAAAATTGTATTGTGGCGTGGCGCTGTACGCCCGTCCGTAAACATTCTTGTACCCTCCATAACTCAGTAGCCATTAGGGTTATCTTCATGCAACGTGTAAGGGCTATGTATTAGGCAAGACGATGTGTCGCACAATAATAATTATATACCCTTTCTTAGTGTTTGAGTTATGCCCGTCTGATGATTTTTATAAACATTATTGTAACCGTTAGAGATGATGTGTTTGTTTGTATTGGAGTTTATCGGCTCAGTCAACACTATTTTAGGTCATTTTTGGGCCGGTAAGTTTACCTATCCACACTTTTCCTGGGCAGGCTTAAACGTAAGCGGCTATAACCAGTACAGTGCACATTCTTTCGCCAGAAACTGACAACTGTCCTTCTTGAATCAGTGGAAGGGAGAGAAAAGATTTTATGATCAATCTCCACGAAAGAATGTTGCCAATCCTGGCAGGTACATGTATCGAACCCGCGTCCTCCTGATCACCAGTCAGACGCGCAAAAAAGACAGGCCCGACCCTTTTTTTTTGGGGGGGGGGGGGGGGGGGAGAAAAATAAAAAAATAATAATAAAGTTTCTCCTACCTACCGACCAATTTTTTTTCAGCATGTTAGTAGAAACACAGCTTGTTTACGCCCTATTGGGTCTAAATTTACAAACGTAGTTTACCTTTTGCTTTCGAAGAGTCCATCCCCAACAACACAGAACAATGTTCAACAGCAATGAAATTCCGGCCAACACACATACCACGATCGTCGCCGTTTTAAAGCCATCATTAGTATCTTTTGGTAACTTTGGACAGTCCGAACCATCGCCACAGGGGTTATAGCCATTGCATTGTATGCTACTATCTATACATCTTCCATTCGCGCATGCGTATTCATCAGAACGACATTCACCTGAAAGAGGGATAAAATCTTTGAAAACGTCATTTGTCTTTTCATCACTTTTACAAGTCCATGAAATGGACACACCTGTTAAAAGTTTTTTTGTTTGATTTGAGGTTGAACGTCCCCGTCAACACTGTATAGGTCATTTTGTAGACGCTGCTTCCAATTTTGTGGGACTTTTACCCGACATTGAGATGAAATGACAAATCCAGCCCTGTCGCCCAATGAAACCAATAGGGTTGATAAGCATGGACGGTCCGACTCGCACCGCTTTGCCTGGGCAGGCTTTGATCCACAAAGGGGTTTACCAATATTCGTGTGCAGACCGTTTCCGCTCTGCGTGGAACCATTATGCGGCCAATCTATTTCTTCAAGCCCCAATGGGCGGGGCCTTCACCTGGTTATAGAAAAGTAGTGTTTACAATGGCATGCTTACTACTTATTCTCATTCGCTAATCAAAACTTAGACTCTGTGCCTCGATGAGGTGGCTCTTATCAGCACAAAAAATTAGAAACAAAGTCAATCAATACAATCGAACTTCGATAACTCGAATACCTTTAGAACCAATAAAATTTGTTCGAAATAAGAGTTGTTCGAATTACTGAGGTTTAATCATAGTTTCAGGTCGTGAAGTTCAATGGAGATCACTTTCCGCCCCCGCCCATCGGGGCTTGGAGAAATAAATTGGGCTGCATCATGCTTCCACGCAGAGCTGAATCTGACCACATACGACTACTGGTTAACCGCTTAGGACTAAGCCTGCCCAGGCAATGCGGTGTGAGTCATATCGTCCAATGCATATAAGCCTTCTGGTTTCATTGGGCGGCAGAGTTTGAGATACCATTTCATCTCAATGTTGGGTAAAAGTGCCACAAAATTGGAAGCAATGTCTTCAAAATGGCCTAAATAGTGTTGACGGGTAGGTTAAACCCCAATTCAAACAAACAAACAAACAATGGAGATCACTTTGGTATCTTTACGAACTTCTATAAAATAAAGGTATGTTGTGTGTACTCATTAGAATCGCCTCATTGAGGCGATTCTAATGAGTACAAACAACATACCTTTCACCGATCAAATCAGGAAACTTCCATTAGGTAATCCAAATATTTTGGATGTCTGAAGATGAATACTGAAGAATTCCCTTGGGACTCCAGAACAAGTTCGAATTAGCCATGGTAAACGAGCCGTCCATGTTCGACATTTCGAAGATTCACATTCACTGTAAATAAAAAATCAACAGATGCATTACGATAACATATCCGTATGACACAGTGCACTATTACATATCTCAACCGGGGCATTCATTACGCAAACACGGCTATACAAATACATTGTCACCTTTATAGCGGAAAAAATGAAAATTCTATGATGAAAAATTGTGATATTTTTCTTATTTCTGCTCAAAATATAGGTTGTGGGTACTCGTTAGAACCGCCTCATCGAGGCGGTTCTATCGAGTACTCACAATCTATATTTTAGAGCAGAAATAAGAAAATAAGGTATACCCCCGGAAACCCCAGTTTTACTTAATAAAAGTTGGGTTCAAGGGGGTCAAAATAATATAGGCGTGTTATCGTTTTGATACGCCCGTGGCAATATGTAAGATGGTGCATATATATACTGACTGTTGTACAAGTTTGGGTTTGTGGAATGTAAACAAAGAACAATATGTGCTCCATATAATCGTACCTGGCACTATTAACCCATTTTGTACCGGAAATCCAAAAATGGGTACCCTGGCAAACAGTGCAGGCCCAGATCAGACGCCACAGAATGCAGCATCTGATCAGGGCCAACACTGTTTGCACAAATTCGGCCATTTGCCAAATACAATTTGAAGAAAACACAACTTAACACCCCTACAGTTTGAAATGGACTCCTTCTATATATAGGGAGGAAGGTTCCATTTTGGTACATTTTGGTACAAATAAGGTTAATAACCCTACCTGTCTCCAACAAATTGTCATGGTCGGTAATTTTTGGCGGACCATAACCTCAAAATAATATAGGCATAACACTGACAATAAGTGGTGGATTGTAACCTTGAAATAATATGCGCTGCTCCACATCATAGTCTAACTGAACGTAAAGTGTCAGCTTTATCAGATGTAAAATGTGGGAGGCATAATCTGGAAACAAAATATGTTTAGGAAAATATGTGAAAGGGGAATAACTCATGTAAAATTTGGCGGACTGTGACCTCAAAATAATATGCACTGTTCCACATCATGGTCTTACTATATGTAAAGTTTCAGCTTCATCAGACGTAAAATGTAAGGGGAGTTATCCAGAAACAGAATGTTTAGAAAAATCTGTGAAAGGGGTAAAACTGTTGAAATATTTGGCAGACGGTGCAAAATAATATGCACTGTTCCTTATCATTGTCTTACTGTATGTAAAATTTCAACATATCGGATCTAAAATGTAGGAGTTATCCAGAAACAAGAATTTACAGAATTTTTCAAAGGGACATAACTCTGTTATTATTTGGTGGATCATAACCTCGAAACAATATGCGCTGCCTAATCATGGTCTAACTATATATGTAGTTTCAGATATTCGGATCTAAAATGTGGGAGGAGTTATCCGGAAAAGTTACCAAAAACTTTCAAAGGGGCATTACTCTATTATTATTTGGAGACCATACCCTCGAAACAATATGCGCTGCCCCACATCATGGTCTAACTATGGATGAAGGTTCAGCATGATCGGAAGTAATCTGTAGGAGGAGTGATCCGGAAACGAAACGTTAACAAAAATTTTCAAAGGGGCATAACTCATTATTTGGTGGACCGCAACCTCGAAACAATATGCGCTGCCCCACATCATGCTCTAACTATGTATGAAGTTTCAGCTTGATCGGATGTAAACTGTAGGATGAGTTATCCGGAAAAGAAAAGTTTACAAAAAATTCAAAGGGGCATAACTATATTAATATTTGGTGGACCGTTACCTCGAAACAATATGCGCTGCCCACCATCATGGCCTAACTATGTATGAAGTTTCAGCTTGCAAACTGTAGGAGTTATCCGGAATCGAAAAATTTACAGACGGACGGACGGACGCCGGGGGCAACATAATACGACCGTTTTTCAAATGGGCGTATAAAAACGATTATTTTTCTGTTCTCATCGAGGCGGTTCTAACAAGTACTAACAGACTAAGCCTAGGAACAGAAATAGTGTGTATCCCTGTAGACCCCAGTTTTCTCGGATGCGCAGGCTGATGTTAGTCTTCGGTACGCGCACATTTCAACTGTAGGAAATGCTGTGCCCCGGCTCAATCGGAAGTGACCACTCAATCGTGCATGTATCGTACTCGAAATGAACTCCATGTTTAAGTGGTGAAAAGGATCTCTTTGGCGTTTGTAGGTTAAAATCACTCAATGCTATTGGAGCATACATGCTAGATTCAATGGTCCATACTGACCCTCCCCAACAAGCATACATTACGATAACACACCCGTGCGACATAGTGCATTTTTTCACATCTCCAAAATGGCTACTTTTCTGATAAAAATCCATGATACTTTTATTATTTATACTGCAAACATAGTTTGTGGGTGCTCGTTAGAACCGCCTCAATGAGGCGGTTCTAACGAGTACTCACAACCTATGTTTTGGAGCAGAAATAAGAGAAATAAGAAAAATAATGTTCACCCCCTTAAACCCCAGTTTTCTCTAAATAAAAAGGGGGTTTAGGGGTGTGTTCATTTCACGGACTTGTTCACGTGATGGAACGTACGGAAAACTTCATAGATTCCATTAAGTATCGCCAACTTTGCGTCGATGTTGGTTTGTTTGATTGGAGGTTTACCGACCCCGTCAACTCTGTATAGGTCCTTTTGGAGACGTTGCTTTCAATTTTACGGGACTTTTATCCGACATTGAGGTTGAATGACATCTCAAGCCTGTCGCCCAATGAAACCAATAGGGTTTATAAGCAGGAACGGTCCGACTCGCGCCGCTTTGCCTGGGCAGGGAATGTGTGGCGGTCGTAAAAAGCCTCCCTGTCCTACATCATAGTGTTGTTTATATTTTCTTGTCCTTTGGGATCATTAATTCCATTATGGAATTTTGAATGGATATTTTTAGGGTTACTGATGAGGCCTAATTGGCCGAAATTAGCTATTCTGACCCAGAAAACGTGCACACTCCATGTTTTTCAGTTCTTTTGTATTCCTTGTTTTGTTTGTTTGTTTGTATAGTGGTTTAACGGCCCAGTCAATACTATTTAGGTCATTTTTGAGCCGGTCAGTTTACTTATCCATACTTTTCCTGGGCAGGCTTATACGAAAGCGCTTAGCCAGTACAGTGCACATTCTTTCGCCAGAAACTGACGACTGCCCTTCTTGAATCAGCGGGAGAGAATGACCATAAAAATGATTTCATGATCAACCTCCACGAAAGAATGTTGCCGACCCCGGCATGTATCGAACCCGCGTTCTCCCGGCCTGATCATCAGTCAGACGCGCATCCGACTGAGCTACCGAAGCCGGCGTATTCCTTGCTACTAAAGGAAAACCCTTTTATAGAACATATTAAATGGTAAACAATGCTGAAGGTCCGGTGGAGAGTATTCAGCAGGGAAGATAAATGTCGCGAGCGCTTACGCCTTTCGCACATGTCGATGTCTGCGCGAGGGCATCAATTTTCAGTGAATTTTGTAGCAGTTACAACAGTTCAAACGTTCTCTTTTGGCTGGTTGTGAGAGTGGGTGACCAGACTCATAGTGTATGCGGAGAACTGTACTGAAGTGGCTGATTTCGTGGAAAAATTGGGATCGAAATTTGACAGCAGCCAACCGGTGTTACAGTAAACATTTACCTGGTGTAACGATTTACCGGTACATAAAGTCAATACCGTGATGAATCAGAATAACTAAAACTGACTTATTTCAGCGGTTTAAACGGAAGTTTTAGAGAGAAATTATATTGTCCAGGACATCTTATGATCTTGACAAGTGTTAGACATGGGTAAAAAAAAAACATTATTTTATGCAGTCATCAGGGGTGAAGTCATGAGCAACGGTTTCACCCATGGTATCTTCACAGAATGGACGGAGTGTTCCAAATATGTAACTGGGGTTAAAGGTGCAGTATTTCAGAGCTGTAAAACTCTTGATCAGGCTGTCACTTTATTACGACAATCAGAAATCTGCAGTTCAACAGTGTTAGTCTGCTATGAAGGTAACTGGCTGAATATAGACCAATACCTGCAATGCACTGAAGGTGGCAGTTACAGGGCAAAGTGTACTGCCTCCGTACCTGAAGAAACAGACAGCGAAATTGATTATGATACCTGCAATGAGGAAGACGAAACACAATCAGAGCCAGACACACAGTGTGAGCCGGATCCGGATCAAACATTGTGCAAGCAACCAGTGTCCACCTTTATATTACCTGAAGCTATTTCCCTCAAACAAAAGCCCCAGCCACAGATAAATGACACTGATAATCTTGACTGTGATTTCCCAGATTGCTCAATTTGTTCTGAACCAAATAATGCCTTTATGCTTATTTGTGTTTCTTGTAAACATTGGATACACTATTCATGTACACAATTACCAAAGTACGAGATAGCTAAGTATATCAAGGTTAAATCTCGAAAGTACAATTGCCCCCATTGCACATTGAGTGACCCTAAAATGAAATCCAGCATTGACAACATTCCAATGAACTTTGGTAGCCCACCTACATGTGCTCAGTCTTCTGTACGATTAGATCAACAACTGATAGACCTGATTAAACAAACTGTTAACACAGAATTGTCCAACTTCAAGAAAAACACGGTCGATAGTCTAGAGAAAAGTATTATAAATGCAATTGACAAACTAGACAATTCTAACATATCTGATCAGTTGGCTGAAATATCCACTACATTCCATTCCAATAAAAATTCGGGTGACTATTAAGTAAGTAAGTAAGTAAGTAAGTAACGACTTTATTTTAAGAGGGTAACTCAATTGACTCAGCAATTATGAAACAGATTTCATCACTCAAGCAATGCCCAGCAATGGAACATACAGAGGCTATGAAGAAACTCGAACTGGAGAACTATAAGCTGGAAAGAGATATCCAATCTGTGAGGCATGATTCACTTTTAAGGGAAACTTGTATGAAGGATTCACATGAAAAGGAGATATCAGCCTTGAAACATACACTAGCTTGTTATGAAAAGAGTAGTGCTACTCTTCATAAGGATGTGGAAACTAAAATCAATTTGATTGAAACTATGACAGCGGATATACAGGGTTTGACCCAGAAATGTGATCAGCTTCAAACTGAGGTCATGAAAATCAAAGATGAACTAAACTCTGCAAAGTTACAATTATCAGAACGCATCCAAAACCAAAATTCTGAAAATATAGAGTGGCTGGAAGTTAGTTCTAGGGAAAACAACTCAAAGCAAAGAGTGTTACTGATAGGTACATCCAATGTGTCAAAAATAAACCCAGATAGAATAAATTCACAATATAAAACAGACCTGAAAGTGTCCTATACATCAAGTGATGCTCAGTCATTTATTGAAAATGATACATCTAACACAAAATATGATATTATTGCCCTCCACACATTAACAAATGATATAAAATCAAAGAGTTCCCAAGATTGTGTAAATGATTTTGGTAATTTGATTATGGCAGTGAAATCAAAACACCCAGAATCAATGATAGTTACCTCCCTTGAGACAAACCGAACTGATGACCCGAAATTGAATCTCAAAGTTGACTCAGTTAATTGCGCCTTGAAAGAGTTATCATTCGATGACTCTTGCATTACACTTTGTGACAACGGTAATATGTCTAAGGGATCAGTAATTAGGGAAAACCTGATTAATGAAGATGGTTATCATTTATCAATGGAAGGCACAAAGGTACTGGCATCAAATCTCAGAAAGACTTTCGATAAACTGCTTGATATCAGTCCACCTCCCTCTAGACCAAACCGTAGACAGGGATGGCGCGGTTCCCAGGGTTCACGAAGAAGACAACACAGAGACGGTCAATAGCTGTGGCAGCATGGAACATTGACGGCATTATTACAAAATGTCATAATAAACTTGAAGACAGTGACTTTCTGTCTGAGGTCAAGAAGTATGATATATTTGGTATAGTAGAGACCCATGCAACTAGTAGTTTCAAATCCCCTTTGAGCAATTATAAAATACATCATTCTTTTAGGCCTCAAGACAGGAAGTCAAAACGAAACTTTGGAGGGATTAGTATATTGGTAAAAAAATGTATCTCAAATGGTAATATGAAATAGGCGCGACCTAACTGCAACCAACCGTTTTGATGCTTACAAACCTCCCATTTTGTGCATTCAGTATTAGGTGGGTCTTTTTGAAATGAAAAGGTTTTCTAAATGGACATTTGCAGAAGTACCACAAAATTCCTATATTAAGACCTCCTTTTGGACTGTTCTAAAGTTTAACAGTCTCAAAGGTGGTCGACAGCAACAAAGTTAAACTTGAACTGTGCAGTAGATAGTTGACCGAAAAAAAAAAAAAAGATCAGCAGTCGATGGTATACCATCGCAAATACCCGCGTTTTCTATGAGTAACACAAATGACTATGTATTAGCAAGCCAAAACTGTATGTAAGTTAAAAAAAAAGTTGTAAAGAACATTCTAACTGATAAGCAAAAATTCAGAAGTGTAACTCTTATAGTTTAGAAGATATGGCAAAGTCATACTTTTTGACCTTTAACCTTGGGGTTATGTTGAGGTCCACCCAAAGTATCCCAATTTATTCTATATTCCAACAGCTAACAAATAACCAAGTTTCAGAAGTGTAACTCTAATAGTTAGGAAGATATAGCAAAGTCATACTTTTTTACCTTTGACCTTGGGTCGAGGTCACACCAAAAGTAGCCGAAAATATTCTATATTCCAAGGACCCTCCGATAAGCAAAGTTTCAGAAGTGTAACTCCAATAGTTTAGGAGATATGGCAAATCATAATTTTTGACCTTTGACCTTGGGGTCATGTTGAGGTGAAGGTCACACCAAAAGTGTCCAAATTTATTCTATCTTCCAAGGGCCATCCAATGACTAAAGTTACAGAAGTGTAACTCTAATAGTTTAGAAGATATGGCAAAATCATACTTTTTGACCTTTGACCTTGGGGTCAAGGTCACACCAAAAGTAGTCCGACATATTCTGTATTCCAAGGACCATCCAATAAGCAAAGTTTCAGAAGTGTAACTCCAATAGTTTAGGAGATATGGCAAATCATAATTTTTTTACCTTTGCCCTTGGGGTCATGTTGAGGTCAAGGTCACACAAAAGTATCCAGATTTATTCTATATTCCAAGGGCCATCCAATAACCAAAGTTTCAGAAGTGTACCTCTAATAGTTTAGAAGATACGGCTAAATCATACATTTTGACCTTTGACCTTGGGGTCAAGGTCACACCAAAAGTAGTCCAACATATTCTATATTCCAAAGACCATCCAATAAGCAAAGTTTCAGAAGTATATCTCCAATAGTTAAGGAGATATGACAAATTATGATTTGGCATATTTTTTTACCTTTGACCTTGGGGTCATGTTGAGGTCAAGGTCACCAAAAAGTTGCCCACTGCCATCTACATTCTACGTAGGGTCTATCCACATGCAAAGTTTCAAAAGTGTAACTTCAGTAGTTGCAGAGGAGATCCATTTACAAGAAACGTGACGGACAGACAGTCCGACGCACAGACAGTCCGACGGACAGACGGGACGGACAGACGGACGCCGGACTCAACTGTGATACGAAAACAATATACCCAATTTTTCCTCGAAAAAGCGGGTATAAAAAACCACTCCTTCCAGAGAATGGTATCGGTATTTAGTAGAACCAGTATTATTTTTGAAAACTGCAGTTGCATCCATACTTTAGGGTAGGGAAGAGTTATTATCTCTGTTCAAGAGATAGAAATGTCAGAATTCTATCCACCATATTTGCACTATTTGCTGCCACTTTGCCAATATTGGAAAAACAGGTAACCAGACCCTCCCCACTGACCTTGAAGGTCAGGGTGTTCTGGTTACCTGTTTTTCCAACTTTGATAACCTTCAGACTAGGAACCAGTAGATAATGCAAATAAGGTGAATCTTCCCCCCCCCCCCCCTCCACCATTGGGACTTGAAGGAATAAATGGGCTGCATGATGCTTACACGCAAAGCTGAAACCGACCCGCACACAAGTACTGGTAAACTGCTTTGAGGATCTAAGCCTGCCCAGGCAAAGCAGTGCGAGTCAGACCGTCCATGCTTATAAACCCTATTGGTTTCATTGCGCGGCAGGGCTTGATATGTCATTTTATTTCGATGTTGGGTAAAAGTCCCACAAAATTGGAAGCAGAGTCACCAAAATGACCTTTACAGTGTTGACGGGGACTTTAAACCTCAAACCAAACAAACAAAATCTATCCATCTCCCCAAGGTGCCCCCCATGCACCGCCCCACTCCATCGGGGCTTTAAAAAATAGATTGGCTGCATGATGCTTCCACGCAGAGCTGAAACCGACAGCACAGGAGTACTGCCTGGTTAACGGCTTAGAGGATCTATGCCTGCCTAGGGAAAGCGGTGCAAGTCGGACCGTCCATGCTTATAAACCATATTGGTTTATGGGATACAAGGCTTTAGATGTCATTTCATCTCAATGTCGAGTAAAAGTAGCACAAAATTGGAAGCAACATTATCAAAATGTCCTATACAGTGTTGATGGGGATGTTAAACATCAAATCAAACAAACAAAACTCTCAATGGGAATGGAAAATGGTTCTAGAAGACGATCCTTCAGGAATCATGATTCTTCTAGCACACAAGTTACAAGTATGTCACATTAGGTGTACATTATTACATACACTCAAAAGCCTACACAGTAATTCTGTAATTACGGCATCTCTAACCTGCGCAGGCACAGGAAATTCTATATCAGAATATAGATAAGACCAATTCAATATCACAGAGTTTGTAGTTGGCCTGTTGATTTGCCCAGTAACTTACCGAATGTGTAAAAAGTCAAAATACGGGTCAAAAATAGATCTAGGATGCAGTCCAGTAAGATTGCGTACATTGAGTTTTGTTCTTAGTTCTTATATGTGACTTTGTCAAAGCCACCACCACAAACATTGCAACACTTTCCCTACCAACTATATGCAATGAAAATTGGTCTCTGAATTTTTAACAAACAGGACAAAGAATTCTTTGAAAAGGGATACCCCCTTGAAATGGAACTACCAATTTTTTCCCCCAACACGGCACTAAAACGTTTTAAGCTACTTGAACATGGGGCTTGACTTGAATAAGTTGTTGATTAGTTATTCTGCAATGTTGTTAGATGCAGTGAGTTTAGATATAAAATATTTGTGCCTTTTTTGAGAAAAATTGAAAAGTTCTGCGAAACTGGCACAGCTGCAAGTACAAGCTCGTGTTTTCAAGCCTTTACAAAACTTAATGCTGACGCATGATAATAGTGAACCTGACAATGAGGGATACAGTTTAATACTGAAAATATGCAAGTGTCGGACCCTCCATGCTTATATTAAAGCCCTATTGGTTTCATTGGCCAGCAGGGCTTGAGATGTCATTTCAACTCAGTGTCGGATAAAAGTCCAACAAAATTGGAAGCAATGTCTCCAAAATGGCCTTTACGGTGTTGATGGGGATGTTAAACCTCAAATCAAACAAATATTTCTATTATTATTTACATAGTAAAGCTACTGCAACATACTGAAAAAATCCATTTTATAATCAATGAGCTAAAAACATGGATTTTTATGACTTTGGTGGCAGATTTTCAACTACCAGGGTAGACCATTCGGACCAGCCAGCCACTGATCTCACGCGACCTGACCTGGTCCAGCTTTTCACCAGACAAAATCCGTCGGTCTTGGGTTGGTGTTGATGGGGACTTTACACCTCAAATCAAACAAACAAAACACTCCTGGTGTACATTACATATACATGTATATACACTCCAGGTTTCGCAGGATGGAGCTGCCTACATAGTAAACAGGCTGTTGTTGTTGATGTAATTATGTTAGGGATCTTTAACCTGCACGGGGGATGGTTCTCCCTGCACAGGGGGCCTCCAGTTAACGTCTGGATCCAAAGGATTGTGCAAAAAGGCTGGTAAAAATGGAAATATTTATTAATTTCTTACAATTTTATCGGTTAAAGAAATTCTTTTTTGCCCTGATGATAGATAAATTTGATAGTTTTTATCATGTGTACATAGAAAATAAAATAAACATATCAAAATCACCTTAAATGATCTTATTTCTTATTTTCTAATGGTTTCTATTCATCACGTGAACAAGTCCGTGAAATGAACATCCCCTAAACCCCACTTTTTATAGAGAAAACTGGGGTTTAAGGGGGTAAACATTATTTTTAATCCAAGACATAGGTTGTGGGTACTCGTTAGAACCGCCTCGATGAGGCGGTTCTAACGAGCACCCACAACCTATGTTTGTAGTATTTATAAGAAAAATATCGCATATTTTAATCAGAAAAGTAGCCATTTTGGAGATGTCAAAAAATGCACTATGCCATACGGGCATGTTATCATAATGTTTAGATTAACTTTACTAAAGGAAATGACCGAAATGTACCAAAAAGGTAAGGTAAAAAAATGTATTATTACTGCTAGCTGGAATTAAAGAAATATAAAAATTGATTGTTATATTTGCTAACATGTATGTGTGTATTAAAATGATAAAGAAAAAATGTTATTTTTTACTTTTCTTTAATTCCAGCTAGCAGTAAACAAAATTTTCTTCCATTTCGGTCCTTTTCCGTCGTTTTCTTTAATTAAGTCAAACTAAAAATAGAAACAATTAAAAAGTAAGAAAATTGATCATTTAAGGTAGTCTCATATGTTTGTTATATTTTTCTATGGAGAAGTGATGACAATAATCAAATTCAAATATTTTCAGTACAAAAAGAAGTACTTTAAACTGTAGATTTGCAAGGATTTAAGAAATATTATCATTTTTTCCGGCCCTGGCTTTTATACCCTGGATTTCGGAAAACGGTTATTTCAAGAAAAGAGAGATAAACCTTCGTGCAGTTATCAAATATGTTATTTATAATAATTTGATACCCAATTGACCTAGATATATATCTTAATTAGAACAATAGACAAAATATAAAATCTTTGGATCAGCATTTTTTGGCCCGGCCCGGCCTTGGCTTTTATACCCGACCGTAAAATTATGACTAAATCTTCAGTGATTACTAATTGATTATCGATCGCAATGACAGGAATGATAATTGATTATCTTTTCAGCTTTGATTAGCCAGCCCTACTGCCAGGCTACTGGGAGGGTCTTCTGATGTTCAAAGAGAACATAACCCTGGGTTTACGCCCTGGGGTGGGGCTAGGGTCAAATTCGAGAATACCTTTGTAAAGTTTTTTGAAACAGTCACTCACCACAAAGCATTCTTATTTACAACTTGGATACCTGGGAGTGTCTTCTGAGATGCCAAGACAATTCACTCCTGTGACCTCCAATGCTGCTTTGTTTAAACAAGAGGTACTTTGAAATGAAACACCAAAGTTTGAACAAGATGTTTGCATCCCAATTCACCTATTGCTGTGATTCTGGCCATCAGTGTGCAGAGTTTTCTTCTTTCATGTACTATCTCGAGCTAGAAGCCTGGTAGCTGCATGCTTATTTTCGACAAGAGCTAGAGTCCGGCCCTGATTTTCTTCGACTGCAGTGGAAAAAATCCTCACTGAGCTTTGTTGGCTGTATTTTAACAACAGGTACATTGAACTGAAACACCAATTTTTAAGCAAGATGTTTCAAGAAAAATGTACCTACTGTATTATTTTATTCACTCATCACAGCAGGAAAACTTTTGTTTACTTCTTCTCGCCAACACTAACGGCTATTAATTTTGACACGGTCTGTGACACTGTATGTGTAGTATTACCTCATGCAGTGGAATATACCAGCGAAAGGGTAAAGAAGACACGTTTTTATCATTGAATTAGATGTAGCTGTTAAACGGGAAAAAGCTGTATTGTGAGTTGATGTAGCACAGCCAAGTTTGTTTATTTCGAAAAGATGAACGTGCGTCCATGGTAACAAGGAAGTTCAAGTTTTATCCAATCAGGTTTACTTCCGGCAACAGGAAGCTGTAAAACCGGAAGTACGAAGAAATTTTTGGCCTTAGTCCTGTTGGCTTTTGAGTTTTGAATGGGTGGGGTATGTTCATAAATAAATACACGTGTTACCGTTAAGCAACCAACTCTCGTTGTTTGCCGCCTTCGGCGGCAAACAACTCGTTGGTTGGTTGCTATTACTGTGCTTCCTTTTACCAACTCCAATTTTTCTTGGATAAAATTGCATAGCAATTATTTCAATCTGGCCAAGGATCTTTATATATGCTTTTTGCATATCCCCCCAGATAAGTCTACTTATAGCAGGAAGCACGGGGACCAGTTTGAACATTTATCAGAATCTATCGTTTCCTTTGCCAATAAAGGTAGCATCATGCTTTGTGGTGACATGAATGCACGCACTGCTACAGATTTAGATTTTATTTTGTCAGATTCAGAGAGTGGGTTGTCTGAATATGATCCTGAGTATAGTTTTGATGATAACACATTGCATAGTCGAAACAGTCAAGACCACACCAAATGCAGTAGAGGGGAGATGCTCCTTGATCTTTGCATCAAAAGCAAGTTAAGAATACTGAATGGTAGAATTCTGGGTGACACACAAGGAAAATCTACTGCTCATTGCAGCTTAGGGAGCAGTGTTATTGATTACATGCTGTCTAGCGAGGAATTAATGAGTAGATTTCTGTATATGAAGGTTCATGATCTTAAACGGTCTCTTACCAATCATTGTATGTTATCCTGTGTTATCTCAGTTAATTATACAGAGATTCACTGCCCTCAAAATCTCTTTCCCCTACCGAAAAAATATATTTGGAATACAAATACTGTGCATGTGTTTCAACAGGAGCTATCCACGGAATCATATTCAGAGAGGCGCCTACTGTTCAATGAAAAGAAGTGTAATAACACGTCAGAGGCAGTTTCTTTATTTACTGATATCCTGAACCAAGCTGCATCAGCAACATTAAAATGTAGAAAGAACACTCACATAGGTAAACCTAAGGTGAGTCATAAAACATGGTTTGATTCCAGTTTAAAAGACTTAAGATCTTCTTTGGATTTATGCTGCAATCACTTGTCCTTGGACCCTTTTAATAATGAATTAAGACATAAATGTTTTACCTTGAGTAAAAAATATACCAAACTGCGTAAAAGGAAACGCAAGTTATATTTTAATAGACTTCTCCAGTCTCTTGACTCATTGCAGAGCACCAATCCCAAAGAATACTGGAATATCATAAACTCAGTTAAACGGGAATCTGCCTCTGAATGTGCCTCCTCGAGTATTGACCCCAAAACATGGAAGACGTATTTTGTATCTTTGAGCTCAGTGCCAGAAAAACTGAAAGAAAAAGTGGATATCATGAAATCAGTGCTGCATGATTCCCGATTACCCCCTCCAACGGAGATACTTGATAAATATATCAGCTCGAAAGAAATTATGTCTGCTTGTATGAATTTACGTAATGGTAAATCAAGTGGTTCAGATAGCATTTTAAATGAAATGCTTAAATATGGCTCTTTTTATATTTTACCATGCTTAGAAAAATTGTTCAATTTTGTTTTAGATACTGGCGAATATCCGTCATCATGGTCTGATGGGATCATCACTCCATTATTCAAATCAGGAAATCATGATGATCCTAATAATTATCGTGGCATTACCATTACTAGCTGCTTGGCTAAGCTTTTTAACAGTATCCTTAATAGAAGGTTAGTTAAATTTCTAGATGACCACAAAAGCTTACATTTTGAACAAATTGGATTCAGACATGGCTGTAGAACTTCAGACCACATCTTTAAACTAAAAACAATAATCTGTAAACAATTTTCTACATCTAAAAAGCTGTATACATGTTTTATAGACCTTAAAAAAGCATTCGACTCAGTCTTGCACGAAGCTTTGTTTATTAAACTTATTAAATATGGAATTGGAGGGAAATTTCTGTCAGTTTTGAAATCCATGTATTCCATGAACAGCAGGCGTGTAAGAGACAATGCAGAGCATGGGCTCACTGAAGCATTTTTGTCTCGTGTTGGAGTGTACCAAGGTGATAATCTTAGTCCGAGCTTGTTCAACATATTCTTGAATGACATTGTCGACCAATTCGACTGTTCATGTGACCCTGTACTACTTGGTGACTCCTATCTTAACTGTTTATTATATACCTACAAGAAATACTGCTGTCTACGATCAGTTTTCCGACACAAAAATACAGAATCCCGTATCACGCACTCGCGTTTTCCGATTCCGTATCACACTCCTGCAAACCCTGAGTCCCGGCATTTGTTGCGACGTTAGAAAACAGCCATCGATAACGCGGAACCAAACGTTCGAAATGATGACGTCACTTACACACGGAATGTAACGTCAAAGTTTCCCGCCAATTTACGTTGACAAAAGACTTTATTAAAAGCGAAAAAAGGTATATAATAAACGTATTATCACTAAAATAACTTGATCTGTCGCACAGTATCACGTCTCTTGGATGTTTCCAGATCTTACGCATCTCACTCGACGCTGCGCGTCTCGTGTGATACGCTGATCTGGAAACATCCACTCGACGTGATACAATGCGTCAGATCAAGTTACTGTAGTAATAATATGTATTTATTATATGCAGATGACCTCATTTTGATGTCAGATTCACCAGCAGGCTTACAAAACTGTCTTAACAAGACATTTAACTTTTGTTGTGAGTGGGGTCTGGATATTAATTTTGACAAGTCAAAAATAATGATATTTAACAGAGCTGGTAAATTGTTAAGCGATAAGTTTAGTGTTGACAATGTCGTTTTGGAATCTGTTAGACAGTACAAATATTTAGGTGTTCTGTTCAGCCTTAATGGCGGTTTTACAAATGCTTTGAATGATCTGTATCACAGGGGTCAAAAAGCATTCTTTAAAGTTTGTTCAACTTTTTCATCCTTATCTGTTAATATTGACCAGTTAATACATATATTTGACCATACTGTCAAACCTGTACTTCTATACTCCTCAGAAATTTTGGGGATGTTTACTCATAATCGTAGAATTATACGATGTGAGTCCAATATAACTTCAAATGTATACTCCAGATCACCTTTAGAGAAAGTGAATTTAAACCTATGTAAATACTCTCTTGGTGTATCTAAGAAGGCACCTCATTTAGCTTTATATGGTGAGTTAGGCCGTTACCCTCTTTATATTGATACAGTTTGTAGTATGGTCAAGTACTGGCTCAGGTTGCATGAGGATAAATGTGGTGATCACCTATTGAAAGATGCTTTAAAAGATAATTTATCTCTATTCAAGACTGGCCATGAGTGCTGGGTTAAATTCTTGCACACTATATTAAGGGATATTGACATGATTCATGTGTTCAATAATCCAATGAGCTGTAAACCTAAAGACATCGCACTAATAAAGCACCGTCTTCAGCGGCAATTTAGGGATAGATGGTTCACCGAGCTAAATCAGAGTGACAAGTTACGTACTTACAGGGAGTTTAAATGCCAATTTCAATATGAACCTTATCTTAAGCATGTAAGTAACTCTAAATTAAGAAAGTCATTGACCCGCTTACGCATTAGCTGTCATAGACTTTTTATTGAAATTGGGCGTTACAGCATTCCTAAAATTCCCGCTGAAGCCAGGCTTTGCAAGTTCTGTAACCTTGATCAGGTGGAGGATGAAATGCACTTCCTTTCAACGTGTCCACTTTATAAGCAGAACAGAGACATTTTATACAGTGTTGCAGCTAAGGAGTCAAGACACTTTTCTGATCTGAGTGATAGAAATAAATTTATTTGGTTGATGTGCAATGAAACCAAAGAGTTATGTCTGCAGTTGGCCTCCTATGTTTCTAGTTCTTTTGTCCTGAGATCTGAAAACAGTTTATGATTTCTGGCTGAAGTAAGTACCGTAGAGATCCTTAGGTTTGGGAACCAGAGAAAGATGCTGTAATGCTGATAAAATTTGACTGGTCTGATTTCACGTTGCTGAAATGTGCTCAAACTATGCAGCAATCAGTGTAGATCTTGATACTGACTTTCGAATACTTGGGATATTTGCGGTACTGCATTACAATCCTGTATGGGTCAGATAGTTGTAATAAATACTAAGATTTATGTCTGCAATTTTCTACCCATCTTTCAGGGCCTCCAGTGGTCATGAAAAAAGTTTACCATGTTTACTGTGCCCTTAAAGTTAAAAAAAAAATGGACATTTGAAAGTCCTGCATGATCAGGCCATGGTTAAAAATCCATTACTGTGGAATTCTGTATCCAAAGTATGTAGATTGAGCGGCAGGCAGTGAACACCTTGTTTGGACTGCTCCTTCTCTGTGTCTACGCTGCTTGCTAAGATCTGGCTGACACGTTTTTTTTCGACTCCATAAATTGTAGAAAAGTTTGCAGTGTTTCTAAAATCTTAAAAATTTGGACATATACAACAACGCAATCGGCAAGTTAGCAATCGGTCTCCTCCCAGACGTACTTTTGATGTTGTTTGAGACGAATATCAAATACGTGCCGAAAGCTTTGTTGCACCGTTTTGAACTTTCCATCACGTGCTTCTGAACCGGTATTTTAGATGATTGACACACGTCTTTGGACGTTTTAAGCGTGGGCGGGATAATAGCGCTGTCAGTTAATGTTACAATCGATTTTAATACTCCTCAAAAGAAGATTGTGGATACTCGTTAAAACCTCGAAGCGGTTCCAACCAGCAGTACCCACAATCTATAGTCTGCTCAAAACAGAGATTGTGGATACTCGTTAAAACCTCTAGGTGGCGACATGGCTTGAGATGTCATTTCATCTCAATGTTGGGTAAAAGTCCCACAAAATTGGAAGCAACGTCTCCAAAATGACCTATAGTGTTGACGGGGACGTTAAACCTCAAATCAAACAAAACACACAAAACCTCGAGGCGGTTCTGACCAGCAGTACCCACAAGCGAATATATATTCATCTCAAAACAGATTGTGGATACTCGTTTAAACCTCGAGGCTGTAGCAGAAACAAGAAAGAACAATGGATGAACCCCTGTATATACATGTATTAAAGTGGTCGAGCCGGCACTCGACATTGAATCAAGCGTGGTAGCTCAATGGTATAGTGCACCTGCCTGTGATGCTAGAGGCCCCCGGTTTGATTCCCGGCAGCGGTAATAAAACTGCGGTGTCCGAACATGCTCCGGGTGAATGCCACAAAGTGCACCGTCCTCCGCATCGGGACGTTAACTGGGAGGCCCATCCTGTGCAGTTTAAAGATTTCTTCGTTATTACATGATTACTGTGTATGTTTTCATCCTGCAGACCTGGATCGGCAATGACCGATCACACTAGAATTGAAAACGCTCCAATGTTGATTCGACCGATATAGATAGAAATAGTAGAAAGAATGAATTGGAGAGGAGCAAATTCTTTCCTTTAAGAAAAGAAAATAAATAAATAAAAAAATCAGAAAAATTAATTAAAAAAAATATTTGTCACTTAATTGCTCGACTCGACGGTTACTGATTTTTGCGTGCCCCCCAGGAGACCTGTTGGGTCCACACTTTTAAATCTTGAAATCTTCCTGCACAACTTCATTTTCATATCTGTCTAGTGGTTACTGAGAACTTATCGGGACAAAAATTGGGCGGAAAAAAGAGAAGAAACCCAGAAAAACTAATGTCTCGTTTTGGAGACTTAACCCTTATCCTGCTGAATAAATTAATTTAGCCACACCCATTGTTGGCTACCAAAGCATCATGCAGCCCATGTATTTCTTCAAGCCCAGATGGGCAGGGGCCGCAACACTGTATAGGTCATTTTGGAGACGTCACTTCCAATTTCGTGGGACTTTTACCAGACATTGAGATGAAATGACTTCTCAAGCCCTGTCGCCCAATGAAACCTATAGGGTTTATATACATGGACGGTCTGACTCGCAACACATTTCCTAGGCAGGCTCAGAACCTCTAAGCTGTGTTCGTGTTCGGTCAGCTCTGCGTGGAAACATCATGCAGCCCAGTCTATTTTTGCAAGCCATGATGGGCGGGGCTATTCACAGAAACAGTAGGAAGTTCCAACTTTGAGCGGTAGGGGTCAAAATTAAAAAGGTGTGTTTGTATGGTTCGTATCAACTACGAGACTATGAAGATGTAATCACAGTGTTGGGAACAGAACTTTATTGAGCATCAATGATGGGAAATGCCGGATCCGGCGTATTTTTTACGCCAGTTTTGTTTGTTTGATTTGAAGTTTAACGTCCCCGTCAACACTGTAAAGGTCATTTTGGAGACGTTGCTCCCAATTTTGTGGGACTTTTACCCGACATTGAGATGAAATGACATCTCAAGCCCTGTCGCCCAATGAAACCAATAGGGTTTATTAGCATGGACGGTCCGCCTCGCACCGCGGTTCCTGGACAGACTTAGATCCTCAAAGCCGTTTACCAGTACTAGTCTGCGGGCCGGATTCAGCTCTGCGTGGAAGCATCGTGCAGCCCATATATTTCTTCAAGCCCCTATGGGCATTTTTTACGCCAGATTTTGCGTAAAGTTTCCAGTCGTGGCCAGTATTTTTTTTCCTGTCGCGTTCGTCTTTGTAAATGACAGCGAGTGCTCAATTGATCAAAGGATTTAACAGTCTCAGGTCTGTAGGCTGGTGGGTATTGCCTATCGCGACTGCGGAAAAAAATGACAGGTCCATCTTACGACACTCGGGTGTGCTGTGACAAATCAAGCATGTGGCTGATTAACACTTATTGAATGTTTTGCTTCCCGGATTTTTGTACACACACTTGGATTATCGGTAATTTGATTGTTGAGAAAATGTCGGGGTATAATTAAAGAAAGCGCTCATTACCTATATTTTGATTTAAAAAAAAAAAAAAATACAGAATCGTCGATATTGCGATTCCCTATCTAACACTATTATCCATACCATCAACAAATAACAAAATGCGTTAAACTGGCAAATAAATCAATTTTTGGCTATTAAACTTTAAAAATAGAATAACCAAACTAATCATAACTGAACTTTATTTTATCAGATGCATTAGTTTGAATTTTAAAAATTGATTCGAAAATAAAATATTTTTTATGTGGAAGTTCGCCATTGCGACTGGCCGGAGAAATGACCCGAATTACATATGGTTCAAGTCCCAAAGTCTTTCGGATCCTTACGCGACACAATTTCATGGTGCTGCCTGACACAACAGCCTATAATACTGGCGCTTCAGATGTCTGTAAACTTTAGCCATAAACTCCCAAAGCCTGCCCTGGCGAGTCGGACATGCAACGCTTCAGATGTCTGTTAACTTTAGCCATAAACTCCCAAAGCCTGCCCTGGCGAGTCGGACCATCCGAGCATATAAACCATATCGGTTTAACTGGGCGGCAGGGATTGAAATGTCATTTTATCTAAACGTCGGGTAAAAATTTCACACAAAACTGGAAGTAATGTCTCCAAAATGACCTAAATAATGTTAATGGGGATGTTTAACCTCAAATCATGTAAACAAACAATCTAACAGAAAAGCAGAACTATTGGTCAATTAAAGTCCGTTATTGGTCACATGAAATCTGATGGGAATGACTTGGCAGATTTTCCACATTTTTCAAAAGGGGGCAACTTTCGGAACTTCCTGTTTGCTTTTCTATAAGCTTTGTCCCACGAAAAAGGGGTCTACTCTTAAAGGAAAGAATTTGCTCCTTAGGAGCAAATTCTTTCGTTTAGAGTTGACCCTCATTGACATGGGAGACTAAAATACGCTTGAAAGAGTTGCCTCCCCTGAAGGTGTATGCATTCCACTGAAAGTCTGAAAAAATATATTTTTCACTTAATTGCTCGACGATTAGTAAAATATTTGGGCGGATTTTTGCGTGTTATTTCGTGATTTTATGGGCCCACCCTTTTAAATTTTGAAACCTTCCTCACAACTGGACAAAAAATGGGCGGGAAAAAGAAACCCAGAAAAACCAATAAGTCTTAACCCTTATCCTGCTGAATATATATATTTAGCCTCAGCAATTGCCGACTGTCAAACATGAAAATTTCTTAACATTATTCACAAGCTGCATGGCAAACAGTGTAGGACCTCATCTCTGTTTGCAAAAGTAGGAGTTGTTATGGGTTAAATATACACTAAAGCCACTTTATAACTGAGCCTCCTGTTGTGGCCATTTCTGTTTGTTTGTTTGATTTGAGGTTTAACGTCACCTTCAACACTGTAAAGGTCATTTTGGAGACGTTGCTTCCAATTTTGTGGGACTTTTACCCGTCATTGAGATGAAATGACATCTCAAGCCCTGTCACCCAATGAAACCAATAGGGTTTATAAGTATGGGCGGGCTGCCTCGCATCGCTTTGTATGGGCATGCTTAGATTCTCTAAGCGCTTTACCAGTACTCGTGTAGTCTGCGTGGTAGCCTCGTGCAGCCCATTTTTATCTTCAAGCCCCGATGGGCGGGGGCCGACCATTTCTGTATGCATTGGAATTGCACAGGGAGGGTAAATTACAAGGATTCGTGTCAAAAATACATTGTGTATAAAGAAGTTGTTTTGTGAAAGCAAAATGTAGGACAAAGGGTTAATTCTTTCATGGAGGTTTGAAATATTAGGCAATAGTAATTATATATCAGTTCTCAACAAGCTGTTGTATGATAAGCACTAAATCAAGGCGAGATGCAAAGGACTAAACTCAACCATTATAGATAAAGGTATGCACATGTATGTAATCAGACCGGAAAGTCGTCGGCAGTCGCGAGCGGACGACAAAGGCGACCAGCGGAAAGGGGAAGCGTTCCCGACTGCCACCGAGTGTAGGCTGGGAATTTTTTTTTTTTTTTTTTTTTTGGTTTTACGGCCCTTTCAAGATTATTTCACTCATATCGAGCCGATCGTTAATAAAAGGTGAGCGAAAACCGGAGTACCCGGAGAAAAATCACCTGACCTTCCGTTGCAGAACATGGCGTCTCACATGTGACCCGAGCGAGGCTCGAACCACAGCGGTGAGAGACCAAATTATCCAGAGTCAGCGCTCTTAACCACTAGGCCACGGAGGCCCGTGTAGGCTGGGAAAATAGTCCCGGACTGAGATCCAAACTTTCGTTCAAGCCCTAAATTCCACTTTCTTTGTAAACAGTGTAGACCCCGATCAGACGGTGCGTTCTGTGGCACCTGATCTGAGTCTCCATTGCTTGCCAAGCCTCTCACAGCGAACATTCCCTACTGAAATCATATACGCTAATTGGTGATTGATTTTTTACATGACCCGTGGCGTCATGCAGTAGATTTTTGACAATCGCTTAGCTCCGCCCTCTCCTGTGGGTTAACCGGTATTGGATGGTGATGTTAAGTATTGATTACGGTCAGTTTGACATTCTTGTCTCTTGATACACCTATTCTGGTGTAGCGTGTCAGTGTTTTTTGACGTATCTGCTCTTTAATGAACCGACGGGACATGACGTATTGCTAACTTGCTGGGTGCGCGGTTGTAAATGTTCTGTATGTCTTCTAAAAATGATTTGTCAGTTTGTTTGTTTTTAGGTTTAACGTCCCTGTCAACACTGTATATGTCATTTTGGAAATGTTGCTCCCAATTTTGTGTGACTTTTGCCCGGCCTTGTGGTGGAATGACTTCTCGGGGACCCCTTTCGCCCAGTGGATCCAGTGGGGTTTGTAGGCATGGATGGGCCGACAAGCACCACTTTTGGATCCTCTGAGTGGTTTACTAGTGCTCGAGTGCGGTTTGCTTCGGCTCTGCGGGGAAGCATCCTGCGGCCCGTCTGTTTCTCCAGGCCCCGGAGGGCGGGGACGTCTAAAAATGATAAAAAAAAATCCATGATAAGAGTAATAAGTGAAATTATGTGTCCAAAGTATGTAGATTGAGCGGCAACAGTGGGGACCCTCATAGGACTGCCTCTACTGAGGCAGTCAGATCTGGAGCTGCACTGGTTGCCTAAACATCACGTGAGCAGGTCCGTGAATGAGCACCCCTGGACTCCACTTTATATAGACAAATGTGGGGTTTACGGGGTGTACATTAACTTTCTTATTTCTTCGCCGGGAAATGGGTTGTGGGTGCTGGTTGGAGCCGCTCAAAGAGGCGGTTCTAATGGGCACCCACAGCGTGTGTTTGGGGTGGGAATAACAAAAATATGACAGTTTTTCATTAGAAAAATAGCCATTTTGGAGATGTGGAAATTTAAAAATGGACTATGTTGTGCGGATGTGTTATCGTTTCTGACATATCTCGAAATCTCCAGAGGTTGGAAAAAAAAAAAAAGAACTTTTTTTTTTTTTGCTCTTTAACAGTGTTCTTAAAGTCCTGAAAAAGAAAAACAAAGAGGAAAAATAGACATCTGAAAGTTACGGAACCCGGGGGGGGGGGGGGGGTGTTGTTGGTATGTTGTGCAAACGAGATGTTGGGTTGTGCGGGCGGGATGGTGTCTTGTGCGTGGGGGATGATGTATTGTGCGGTGCGGGCAGGATATTGTCTTGTGCGGGCGACATAATTTATGTTGTGCGGGCAACATGTCAACATGTTGTCTTGTGCGCGCGGGATGGTGTATTGTTTGCGCATCTTGGTGTCTTGTGCGCGCGAGATGTTGTCTTGTTTGCGCAACATGTTTCTTGGATGTTGTCTTGTGCGGGCAGGGTGTTGTCTTGTTCGCGCAATGTGTTGTCTTGTGCGCACGAGATGTTGTCTTGTGCGGGCAGGGTGATGTCATGTGCGGGCAGGATGTTGGGTTGTGCGAGCGAGGTCTGCGCGGGATCTGTGTTGTGCGGACGAGGTGTTGTCTTATGCGCGCAGGATGGTGTGTTGTGCGGGCAGGATGTTGTTTTGTCCTCGCAGGGTAGTGTGTCTTGTGCGGGTGAGGTGGTGTCTTGTCTGCGCGGAGATGGTATGTTGTCCGCGCGGGACGGTGTGTTGTCCGAACAAGATGATGTCTTGTCCGCTCAGGATATTGTCTTGTTCGCACAGCATAATAAAGGGGAAAATTCATGTTCCTTCCTGGGTTCCGTAGAAAGTTCTGCAATTCTTCTAAAAATGATCAGGCCATGGTTAAAAATCCATGTTGGGGGTTATAGTAGGGTTATGTGTCCAAAGTATGTAGATTGACTGGCAACAGTGGGGACCAAGATAGGACTGCTCCTGCTGAGCAGTCAGGTCTGGGTCTGCACTGGTTGCCTAGATCTTTCTGACATGTTTCTGGGTCTCCAGAGCTTGGAGAAAAATTCACAGTGTTCTTAGGGTTCAGGGAGGTAGAGGAAAAAGAAATAAAACTCAAAACTAACAGCAAACAGGGGGGACCCTGACATGACTACTTTTCTGAAGCAGTCGAGCCTGGGTCTACACTGTTTGCCTTGATTTCTCTGACGTGTTTCTGGCCCTCCAGAGATTGGAGAAAAGTTAAGTCCTAGAAATTTGGATATCTGAAAGTTCTGTAATTCTTCTAAAAATGATCAAGCCATGGTTAGAAATCTATGATCAGACTGACTTTACAGTGGTGTACGTGTCAAAAGTGTGCAGATGAACTAACAGCGGTGAGGACCCTGATGGTACTGCTCCTACTGAAGCAGTGGAATTTTGATCTTTACCGTTTGCCTGGTTCTGTCTAACCATAAACTTTGGTTTATTACGGTGTTGTATGATATCATTCATTGGTGATACACGCATTTATGTATGGCTACATGGCAAATAATGATATATGTTTGCAAATTCTGGATCTCTTGTGCACAAGCACTGAGGACCCTGAAAGGACTGCTCCTACTGAATGGTCAACTATGTATCCAGATGTCACTGAACCTTAAACTTGGGGTCATGAAGTTGCATTCATGTATGACTGCACTGAAAGAAATGATCAGTGTTTGCGAATTCTGGATCTTTTATGCACAGGCAGTGAGGTTCCTGATAGGACTGCTTCTGCTGGGGGAGTCAGATCTGGGTCTGCACTGTTTGACTTGATCTATCTGACCACAAACTTGGTTTTGTGGGATATTAATGGGTGCAACATGCATTTATATATGGCTGCGTTGAAGCAGTTGTCTATGTTTGCAGACTCTGGATCTTTTATGCACAAGTAGTGACGAACCTGATAGGACTGCTTCTGCTGAAGCAGTCAGATCTGGATATGCACTGTTTGCCTAGTTCCTTCAAGCCATAAACTTCAGGTGATTACGGTTTTGTATAATGTTATTAGGTGCAACATTCATTCATGCATGGCTGCGTTGAAAACAATGATCTATGCTTGCAGATTCTGATTCTTTTATGTAGAGGTGGTGACGACCCTGATAGGACTGCTCCTGCTGAAGCTGTCAGATCTGGATCTCCACTTTTTTCCCAGATCTGTCTGACCACAAACTTAGTTTTGTGGGATATTATCGGGTGCAACATGCATTCATATATGACTGCGTTGAGAACAGTGATTACTAATTCTTTTATGTACAAGTAGTGGCGACCCTGATAGGACTGCTCCTACTGAAGCAGTCAGATCTGGATCTGCGCTGTTTGTCTAGATGTTTGTCCATTAACTAAGGGCCATTGATCCCGTTTTTCTGTGCGGAATGGGGTCTTTCTCTTGATTTATAGCAGAGTTCATTAAAAAAAAAAATTGGGTGTGTCGGGTTGTGTTTTTTTTTTTTTTTGCGGGATTTTTTTTTTTTTTTTTCATCAAGTGGCTGGGCTTTTGGCGGGCAGTGGAGGCCCTGATCAGGCGCCGGGTTCTGCGGCGTCTGATCTTGCCCTGCACTGTTTGCCGGGGTGCCTCCTTTGGTACTGGATGGGTTAGTGATATTTGTTTGTTTGATTTGACGTTTAACGTCCCCGTCAACACTGTAAAGGTCATTTTGGAGACGTTGCTTCCAATTTTGTGGGACTTTTACCCGACACTGAGAAGAATTGGCATCTCAAGCCCTGTCACCCAATGCAACCAATAGGGTTTATTAGCATGGACGGTCCGCCTCGCAACGCGGTTCCTGGACAGGCTTAGTTCCTCTAAGCGGTTTACCAGTACTAGTATGCGGGCCGGATTTAGCTCTGCGTGTAAGCATCATGCAGCCCATATATTTCTTCAAGCCCCTATGGGCGGGGGCATGGGTTAGTGATATCACTGGGGTGCAACATGCAGTCATATATGGCTGCGTTGAGAACAATGATCTATACTTGCAGATTCTGGATCTTTCAATGTGCCCTCCACCTGTAGATATTGATTGTCAGCAAGCTGTATTTCGAATCACTCACATTTTTGTGCAGCTCTAATTCAGCCACAACTAACAACTGCAACCTGAGCCAGGCGGCTTGCCGTACAAGTGTCCTAAATGTTTGGACAGAAGAGTAACCAGGGCAGACCCAGATTGATCAGCTTCTTTCCGATCAGGGTCTTCACTTTTTGCTGTTCTAACTAGTTTAAACATGTCCATATTTGTAAACTAAGACTGTGATTGCAGTCTATGTACATGTACGTCCAGACTTTTGGGTATTTTTGCGCTAACTGTATACATGTCCCACTGCCACTTTATAGCACGGTTATAGAGATCAAAAAGAGGGAGGAGAGGGGAGGAAAAAAAAAATTTTTTTTTTCTCTCCATCTTTAATGAGCCGTGTTATGGGGAAGTCGTGATACATGTTATTGTATGTTTTTCCTTGTTTCATTGTTTCTTTGCATTAATCTAGTTTCATTCTTTCACGTTAGTATGTCCATCAGGGCTTTCCTGTTGTCTTAATAAACTTTAAACTTTAAACTTTAAACTTATTCTGGTTAGTTGCCGAAGATGATCAGTAGAAAACACTGAGTTGTTGATGACGACACCATTGCGTCATATGTCAGTTACCATGTGTTAAACTTCACGTGTCGTCATATCAATTTACGAAATAAGGGGAATGGAAAAACCTGGCAGATTTTTTCGCCATTTTCCAAAGGGAGACAACTATCGGGACGTCCTGTTCGCTTTTCTATAAAATAAACCCTGTCCCACTGAAAAAGTGGTATACTCTTAAAGGAAAGAATTTGCTCCTCAGGAATAAATCGTTTCCTTTAAGAGTTGAACCCTATTGACATGGAAGAAAAAAAAAATGCAGGAGTTGCCTCCCCTGTAGGTGTTCCCATTCCCCTTAAATAACAGCGGCAATGTGTGATAAATGGGATTTATTCCTTAAATGTGTACCGTATCTGAAGCGTGTTATCACCATGTCAAAGCCAGTGTATTTTTCCTGTTCGTGACTTTGAAAGTAGACAGTCAAAAAGTTGCTTCGTGTGAAAAATACCCCCTTTGTCCTCCTCGGAGATATTCCACACAACTTTGCGTCGATTCCTGAAAAAACAAAAACATTACGAATACACGCCTGTACAAATATAGTGTAACCTTTTTCGCCGAAAAAAATGAAATTTTTAAGATGAAAAATTGTGATATTTTTCTTATTTCTGCTTAAAATATATATTATGGGTACTCGATAGAACCGCCTCATCGAGGCAGTTCAAACAAGTACCCACAATCTACATATTAGAGCACAATCTATATATTAGAAAAAATGTGATATTGTTCTTATTTCTGCTCAAAATATATATTGTTGGTACTCGATGAGGCGGTTCTAACGAGTACCAACAATCTATATATTAGAGCAAAAATAAGAAAAATAAGTTTTAACTCCAGGTTTACCATATAAAAGTGGGACTCAAGGGGGTCAAAATTATGTACGCGTGTTTTCATGATGAACTATGTACAGATGATTCTCGTGTCGAGGCGGTTCTAACGAGTACCCACAATCTATTTATTAAAGCAAAAATAAGAAAAAATAAGTTTTATCCCTGTAAACTCCAGGTTTACCAAATAAAAGTGGGGCTCTCTTGTGTGTGTGTGTGTGTGTGTGTGTGTGTGTGTGTGTGTGTGGTGGGGGGGGGGGGGGTAACTTCTCTTGAGAGCTGATTGAAAGGTTTCCGATGTAAACAAACATGCATAATAATGTTCTTGCTTATGATTTCCGTTTGTTTGTTTGTTTGTATTGGAATTTAACGGCCCAGTCAACACTATTTTAGGTCATTTTTGAGCCGGTCAGTTTACCTATCCACACTTTTCGTGGGCAGCCTTATACGTAAGCAGTTAACCAGTGTACTGTGCACTTTATCGCCAGAAACTGGCAACTACCCTTCTTGAATCAGCGGAAGGGAGAGAATGACCGTAGAAAAGATTTCATGATCAAATCTCCACGAAAGAATGTTTCCGTATTACATGTACAATGTGAGTGAGTGAGTGTTTGAGTTTTACGTCCCACCAGCAGCTAAGGTCATAGGGAGACGGGACCTCGGTTTAAAGACTCATCCGAAAGTCTGGAGAAGCCCGGGATCGCTCCTGCGACACATGTACAATGTAACTTTAACCAACAGAGCTAACGCATCGATCATTTTGCATTTTCATATCGCGTTTACAAGTTCGTGTAAAGAACAGCCTTGCAAAGCCCACTTAAGGGGAATGGGAACACCTGGCAGATTTTTCCGCCATTTTTCAAAGGGATACAACTTTCGGGACTTCCTGATCGCTTTTCTATAAGCCCTGTCCCACTGAAAAAGGGGTCTACTCTTAAAGGAAAGAATTTGTTTTTAAGAGTTGACCCCTATTGACATGGAAGACAAAAATATTTTTGCAGGAGTTGCATCCCCTCCCCTGAAGGTGTATCCATTCCACTTAATATAGCGAAAAGTGGTGTTCTCATGGGGTATATATTTAATTCTTTGCTCAAAAACATGAATTGCGGGTACTCGTTAGAACCGCCTCAATGATGCGTCACTTGAAATGGCACTTTGTGTCATATCTTTTCGATATGAAAAGATATGACACAAAAATATGACACAAAGTGCCATTTCAAGTGACGCGATTGTGATTGCATTGTACTGGATTCGAAAGGAACGGACAATGATATTTCATTACTAAAACCGTTCAGTTTATAAACTAGAATTATTTGACTGTGTCGACATGAATGAATTTGCATTATCAAATTCAGCAAGACCGAATGTCTTGTTTTGTTTCTTTTTAGCTCGCCTTACGAAAGTAAGGGGGAGCTATTGCCATTCCCCCGGGCGTCCGGCGTCGGCGTCAGCGTCTGCGTCGGCGTCAGCGTCAGCGTCGACGTCAGCGTCGGCGTCGGCGTCGGCGTCCGCATTTGGTTAAAGTTTACCTGCAAGCTATTATATGTGAAGTTTTACAACTTTATTTTGAATATATAATTTATAATTGCTAAAAAAAACAATATTTAGCATTATCATTGTACTTCAGTTTACAGGTTTTTTGGCTTAAATTGGACTTTTTGAGAAGTTAATATTTTCCTCTGTATTACCTCCCTTACTTCTCTGTGTTAAAATTTACCTGCAAGCTGCGTGAGTTCAAATCCCGGGGGAGGAACGTTTTTTTTTCTTTCTTTTTTTTCTTGTCTTTTCTTTTTTCTTTTCTTTTTCTTTTTAAAAGCATAGCTGGGTTTTGGGGTCAAGGTCACTGTGGCTATTTTTAGAAAAAAACATTGTCATCGCTCTAGCGCCTTCATTTATTGATGGATTTTAATATAACTTCACCCAAATGTTGGGTAAAATGATATTTCGAGTGACTTTGACTTTCAGGGTCCGGGGCTTACGGTCAAGGTCACTACTTTCAGGGTCACGGGGTCAAGGTCACTGGCATAGAGAAAAACCCCGGACCATTAGATGAGTCTTTGAATTCATCGACCTCTGAACCTACTTTTCGAGAAATTACCCTCAACAGCAAATTTTCTATTGTTCACTATAATATTCAGAGCCTAACTAACAAAGTAGACGTTATAGAGTCTGAATTACGAAATTTTGATGCTATTTGCCTCACGGAAACATGGTTAGATAACAGAGTACCTAATGAAACAATAAAAATAAATGGATTTAGCTTATATCGTCGTGATCGCATGGGAGATAACCATGGAGGCATTTGTGTATATGTGCGTGATTCTATTTTTTCCCGTAGAAGACCTGACCTTGAACTTCCGCAAATTGAATGTGTATGGGTTGAAATTTGTATTCATAACAGGAAAGAGTTGTTGGGTACGTTTTATAGACCTCCTAATTCAAATAACGCAATCTACACATGCATTGAGGACTCATTCGGGCTAGCATTTGATACTAATATTTCAAATGTAACAATAACAGGAGATTTTAATTTTGATGTATCAAAACAAACGTCCCATAGGAAAATTAATGATTTATGTCAGCATTTTAACTTGGACCAAATTATAACTGAAACCACGCACTATACAGAGAACTCCGAATCAATTATTGACCTATTTATGGTGTCAAACAAGAACAGGGTTGTTCTGAGTGGCGTTGGTGAGCCCTTTCTTGATCAAAACATAAGGTATCACTGTCCTATATATTGTGCATATAATTTTAACAAAATCACATCCCCAACTTACACAAGACAAATTTATTTATATCATAGAGGCGATTACCAAACACTTTCCCGCAAACTAAATGAAACCAACTGGAATTCACTGAAGGACGACGATGTAGATATCTATGCTAAAAATGTAACCGATGTGATCTTGAATCTTGTAAACAAACATATTCCTAATAAAACGATACATATTCGCAAATCCGATCCACCATGGCTGACTAATGATATAAAGAAACTTATGAGAAAACGTAAACGCCTATATGATAAGTACAAAAGAACAAAACAAGAGCAAGATTTTAATAAATACAAACAAGTCAGAAACCAGGTAACTTCTTTTATTCGAAGAGCTAAAGACGATGAACTCAACAAATTAAAGAATAAACTTAAAGATCCCAATATAAATCAAAAGGATTGGTGGAAAACATTAAAAAATTTCATTAAACCAGAACAACAATCTTCTATACCTCCACTGAAAGCCGATAACATTATTATTTGTGACGACAAAGAAAAAGCCGACCTACTTAACGATTTTTTTACACAACAAACAATTTTGGATGAAGTTAACGCGTCCTTACCACAAGCAACAAATACAACACACAACAAACTCGAGTCTATTATTATTACAAGAGAAGATGTGAAATCTATACTCTCGTCACTACCCACAGGCAAGGCGTCAGGCCCTGACCTTATTGGTAATAAAATTCTCAAGGATCTTGCCGAGCCTCTAACATCCCCTCTAAAAGATCTTTATAACTTCTGTCTTGAGAAGGGTAGATTTCCAGCTATGTGGAAACAAGCCAACGTTTCTCCTATTTTCAAAAAAGACGATCCTTCCGAAGTGTCCAACTATAGACCAATATCTCTCCTTAGTACTATTGGAAAAGTTCTTGAAAAAATCGTTCACAAATATATTTTTAACTTTTTTCGAGAAAATGCCATAATAACGCCATTACAGTCTGGCTTTGTACCGGGTGATTCTACTGTAAACCAGCTAACTGATATGTACAATACTTTCTGTCAAGCTCTAGACGAAGGCAAAGAAGTAAGAGCAATATTTTGCGATATTAGTAAAGCCTTCGATAGAGTTTGGCATAAAGGCCTTCTGTATAAACTTTCTTCTGTTGGCATTTCTGGACAGCTCCTCCAATGGTTTTCAGACTATTTAGAAAACAGAAAACAACGTGTTGTCTTACCTGGAACAGCTTCGAGCTGGACTTCAATTAAGGCTGGCGTCCCTCAAGGTTCTATTCTCGGTCCTCTCCTTTTTCTAGTTTATATTAACGATATTGTCGAGGATATTCACTCTTCTATCAGACTCTTTGCTGATGATACAAACCTTTATATTATTGTTGATGATCCTGTTGATGCCGCTGATAAACTAAATACTGATCTCTCTAAAATTAACGAGTGGGCTAAACAGTGGCTCGTCAAGTTCAATCCATCTAAGTCGGAGTCAATGGTATTTTCCAGAAAAAGGTACAAGCCTAACCATCCTCGAGTCTTTATGAATGAAACCCAGATAAATGACGTAACATCTCATAAACACCTTGGTGTTGTATTTTCCAATGATTGTACATGGCATGAACACTTAGAGTATATAAAAACTAAAGCATGGAGCCGTATAAATATCATGAGAAAACTAAAATTTAAACTCGATAGGCACTCGCTTCAAACAATATACTTTTCTTTTATTAGACCATTACTTGAATATGCGGACGTCGTTTGGGATAACTGTACTTTGTATGAAGTTAACGATTTAGAGAAAATACAAAACGAAGCTGCTCGCATCGTCACCGGTGCAACAAAACTAGTCTCTATAGAAAGTCTTCATAATGAAACCAAATGGGAATCATTAGCATCACGTAGGAAGAAGCACAAACTACAATTGTTTTATAAAATGCAAAACGGCTTGACTCCTGACTATCTTTCTTCACTGGTACCCGCCCCAGTAGGTAACAATTCTACTTACAACTTACGTAACGCACGAGACCTAAGTACTGTACAAGCACATTCTCAACTCTATTATAAATCCTTCCTTCCATCAGTTGTACGAGACTGGAATGGACTGTCTGAAGAAATAAGAAATTCGCCAAGCCATGTCTCCTTCAAAAGACAACTTGATCTTAACCTGGCTTCTTTGCCGAGGTACTTCTGTAACGGCAAGAGGACAGGTCAGATTTATCACGCTCGTCTGAGAATGAGATGCAGTTCTCTCAATCAACATCTATTTTCAAAAAACATTATTGAAAGCCCACTTTGCGTCTGCGGAGCTGTCGAAACTACTCAACATTTTCTATTTTCCTGCACACGATACACACATCTACGACAAGATCTCTACACTGAAATACAACCAATATGTCAGCCGTCTCTTGACGTACTTCTGTTTGGAAACCACGAATTATCGGATTCTAATAACAAGCAGATATTCTTAGCCGTTCAAGAATTCATAATCAAAACTAAACGATTCGTAGTAAACTTATAAGCTCCTGTAGTTAATATAATCCTATTATAAATAACCATATCTACTAATAGTATCATTAATAGTTTCCTTTACGACAGGATTCGTGCTATACTAGACCTCTAGCTTAACTTAGCCAGACAAGCTAAATGTGTAACATAAGATGTCACACTATCTACACTCATCTATTGTATTTTACATTCCATGTCCCCCGTGGAGCCAATCCAGCTAGACGCTAGGAATAAGTATCTAGAAATGAGTTTAACAAGAATATCCATAATAATATCATACATCATTTTCACTTGTTCTGTGTCATCACAAGTCATAACGCTACTATTGTACATTGATATTTTGTAAAAATGGGAGACAGAGTTCCATAAGTCTTTCGACTTTCTTCTGAATCCCATTGTATAATATTGTCTTTGTTGATTTATCTGTATGTATGTATATCATGTATTATACAAATAAATAAACGTTTAAACTAAGGTCACTGTTTCTATTTTTAGAAAAAACATTGTCATCGTTCTTGCACCTAAATTTATTGATGGATTTTAATATAACTTCACACAAATGTTGGGTATGATGATATCTCTAGCAAGTTCGACTTTCAGGTTCCGAGGCTGAAGGTCAAGGTCACTGTGGCTATTTTTAGAAAAAACTTTGTGATCGCTCAAGTGCCTACATTTATGGATGGATTTTAATATAACTTCACAAAAATGTTGGCAATGATGATATCTTGAGCGAGTTTGACTTTCAGGGTCTTGGGCTGAAGGTCAAGGTCACTGTGGCTATTTTTAGAAAAACTTTGTCATCGCTCTTGCGCCTTCATTTATTAATCGATTTTAATATACATTGACACAAATGTTTGGTATGATGATATCTTGAGTGGCTTTGACTTTCCGGGTCAGGGGCTGAAGGTCAAGGTCACTGTGGCTATTTTTTAGAAAAAACTTGATCATTGCTCTAGTGTCCAGATTTATTGATGGATTTTAAGATAACTTCATACAAATGTTGGGTATGAAATTCAACTTTCAAGGTCTGGGGCTCAAAGTCAAGGTCACTGTGGCTATGTTTCGAAAATCTTTGTCATCACTCTTAAGTACCTACATTTATTGATGGATATAATGTAATTTTACACAAATGCTAGGCTAGGCTTTTTATATTTTGTCTTGCTCGAGGGGATTTGTATCGTCGGTGATGCCTTGTTATTACTTGGTAGTTTGTAGAATTTTTTTTATCAAATATAGATTTCTTTTTCATTTTTTTTTTTTTTTTTTTTTTTGCAGTGGAAAGGCTTGAAAACAGGATGATTAGGGGTACATTTTGGTTCTCTTTCATTTGCTGCAGTCTATTGGGCTGTTTTACAGAAGAAAATTTTTTGATAACTTGCCCTCATCCATCTTAGGCCCCCAAAGGCGAGCTATGTTGTCTTCTGACAACTCTTGTTTGTTGAATTTGAGAGATTGGATATCTAAACTGGCAGTTTGATCATGTTTGTGGAAAACTGTGTTGAGTTTAAAAAGTGTACAGTTTGACAGAATTGAAGTTGACAATGACTGATCAGTGGGCACAGCCTTGGGGGATAATACTACCAATTATGTTTTAGCTGCAACATTGTCAAATGTTTCTTTTTCATTGTACAGTAGAACTTCGATGGCTCGAACACCGCTGGCTCGTTAACCATGCCTGAGTCGAACCCTTTTTTGAGTCCCTAGGGAATTTCGCTACATAAGAAATGGTAAGGGGAAAATTACGGCTATTGTCGTTCCTTATCTTGCAAATGTATGCTGTGTGTACTCATTAGAATCGCCTCAACGAGGCGATTCTAATGAGTACACGCAGCATACATTTATGTTATAGAACACCGAAAGGAAGCCCCAAACTATCCCCTTTACGCCTCTTGGCAGTAACCCTCAGTGGCTCGAACAACCCCTGTCTCGAACAGAATTTCGTGGTCCCAAAGGTGTTCGAACCATCGAAGATCGACTGTATTTGTTTGTTTGATTTGAGGTTAAACGTCCCCGGCAACACGGTATAAGTCATTTCGGAGACATTGCTTCCAATTGTGTGGGATATTTACCAGACACTGAGATGAAATGACATCTCAAGCCCTGTCGCCCAATGAAACCAATAGGGTTTATAAGCATAGACGGTCCGACTCGCACCACTTCGCCTTGGTAGGCTTAGATCATCTTAGCGGTTTACCAGTACTCGTGTGCGGTCGGATTTCAGCTTCGCGTGGACGCATCATGCAAACCATCTATTTCTCCAAGCCCCGACGGGCGGGGGCCGGGCTAGCGTCATTGTAAAGATCAAAAATTTGAATAGCAGTCAAGTTTCTTTTGAAAATCAAAAGGTTCACTTACTAGTTCAAGAGCACACCCACTTGTCACTGGTTGGTCAATGCCACCAAACATATTGTGTCATTATGATAATTGTTGAAATTTACATCAGCCACTGTACTGTCATAGCACCTTTACATGTACTGTCAGTAATGACTGACTTGTCTTCACAGTGCTTTGTGACAGCCATCGAAGACATAGAGGTAAACCAAAACATTTTGATCTGACCATTTGGAAATCAAAATGTTGTAGTTGAAAGAAGCAGATGTTACAATAAAAACACTCCGACAAGCGCAATCAACAAAGACACTGGACATCTTTATACTTAGCACCCTCCTTTTCAACACAAAGAACAACACGAATATATTAACGCTGCGCGTGTTTATACAGTTTTATTATTATTATTATTATTATTATTATTATTATTATTATTATTATCAAATATATCATCGTTTTCTATTATTATTAGTAATAATATTATGTTTGAACTTTTCTACAAACCATATGAGCGAGTGATTATCCAATTTATTTTCAACACGTAGATAATTATAGAAATAATAATAATAAAAATAATAATTATCGTAGTACTTGTTGTAGAGATTTGTTTGTTTGTTTGTTTGTTTGAGGTTTAACGTCCCCGTCAACACTGTATTTTGTGGGACTCTCAAGCACTGTCGCCCACTGAAACCAGTAAGGTTTATAAGCATTGACGGTCCAACTCGCACCGCTTTGCCTGGACAGGCTTAGATACTCTAAGCGGTTTACCAGTACTCGTGTGCGGTCGGTTTCGGCTCTGCGAGGAAGCATCATGCAGCCCATCTATGTCTTCAAGACCCGGTGGACGGGGCCGTATTGTTGTAGAAGTAGCAGTAGCTGTAGAAGTTTTGTTTTTGTTTGATTTGAAGTTTAACGTCCCCGTCAACACTGTAAAGGTCATTTTGGAGACATTGCTTCCACTTTTGTGGGACTTTTACCCGACATTGAGATGAATGACATCTCAAGCCCTGCGGCCGAATGAAACGAATAGTATTTATAAACATGGACGGGCCGACTCGCACCGCATTGCCTGGGCAGGCTTAGGGCCCCTAAGCGGTTTACCCGTAGTCGTGTGCGGGTCGGTTTCAGCTCTGCGTGGAAGCAATATGCAGCCCATCTATTTCTTGAAGCTGTAGAAGTAACAGTGGAAGTAGTAGTAAGTATAATTATTATAATCATTGTTTAATTATCGATTTTTTTATTATTGTTATTATTATAGCAGTAGTGGTGGTGGTGGTGGCAGAAGTAATTAATGTAGAATATTTGTTTGATTTGAGATTTTACGTCCCCGTCAACACTATTTAGATCATTTTAGAGACGTTGCGTCTAATTTTGTGACACTGAGATGAAATGACATCTCAAGCCCTGCCGTCCAATGACACCAATTGGGTTTATATGCATGGACGGTCCGACTCGCGCCACTTTGCCTGAGCAGGCTAGAAGTAAGAGTAGTAGTATGGGTATAATTATTATTATATTTGTTAGCCCCCGCCCATCGGGGCTTGGAGAAATAGGTTGGGCTGCATGGGGCTTCCACCCAGAGCTGAAACCGACCGGTAAACCGCTTAGAAGGACTAAACCTGCCCAGGCAAAGTGAGTGATTCAGACCATTCAGTGCATATAAGTATCTTGGTTTCATTGGGCGCCAGGGCTTGAGGTGGCATTTCATCTCAATGTCGGGTAAAAGTCCCACAAAATTGTAAGCAGTGTCTCCAAAATGAACTAATTAAATAGCGTTGACGGAGACGTTAAACATCAATTCGAAGAAACATTTTTTTATAATTGTTTTTATTAGTAGTTTGTTTGTTTGTTTGAGATCCCCGACAACACTATTTAGGTCATTTTGGAGACGTTGCTTCAATTTGTGGGACTTTTACCCCGCATTGAGATGAAATGACACCTCAAGCCCTGCCCCCACCCACACACACACATACACACAGAAAAAAGGCTTTATATGAAGGGACGGTCCGACTCGTACCATTTAGACCCTCTAAGCGGTTTACCTGTACTCACATGCGGTCGGTTTCAGCTCTGCATGCGTGGAAACATTATACAGCTCATTTTATTTCTCAAAACCCCGATGGCCAGTGTTCCATGTAGTAGTCAGTGAGTTGTTTAATTTTTATCATCATCGTTTTCATTTGTTTGATTTGTTTGATTTCCGGTGTAACGTCCCCGTCAACACTATTTATGTCATTTTGGAAACGTTGCTTCCAAGTTTGCGGGACCTTTATCCGACATTGAGATGAAATAAATCTCTAGCCCTGTCGCTCAATGAATTTGTTTGTTTGGAGATAAACGGCCCAGTCAACACTATTTTAGGTAATTATTGAGCCGGTGAGTTTACCTATCTGTACAGTTTTCCTGGGCAGGCTTATACGTAAGTGGTTAACCAGTACAGTGCACATTCTTTCGCAAGAAACTTACAACTGCCCTTCTTGAATCAGCGGAAGGGAGAGAATGACCGTAGAAAAGATTTCATGATCATTTTTTTTATTTAAGCCTTAAGGTTTAACGTCCCCATCAACACTGTATAGGTCATTTTGGAGACGTTGCTTCCAATTTTGTGGGACTTTTACCCGACATTGAGATAAAATGGCATCTCAAGCCCTGCTGACCAATGAAACCAATAGGGTTTATAAACATGGACGGGCCAACTCGCACCGCTTTGCCTGGGCAGGCTTAGATCCTCTAAGCGGTTTACCAGTACTCGTGTGCGGGTCGGTTTCAGCTCTGCGTGGAAGCATCATGCAGCCCATATATTTCTTGAAGCCCAATGGGCAGGGGCCGATATTTCATGATCAATCTCCACGAAAGAATGTTGCCGACCCCGGCAGGTATCGAACCCGCGTCCTGTCGCTCAATGAAACCAAAAGGTTCAATATGCATGGACAGTCCGACACAAACTTCTTTGCCTGGGCAGGCTTAGCCCTTCAAAGCGGTTTACCAGTACTCATATACGCTGTCGGTTTCAGCTTTGTGTGGAAGCACCATAGGGGCTTGAATCATAAGAAAAATTAAAAAAAAATGATTTTTTTTTTTTTTTTTTTTTTTTTTGGTACTATATTAGAGACAAGGGGGGAAACTTCGGCTCAATTTTATGAGGGGTTACCTCATTTTACCCATTGTATCTTTTTCGCAAATGCAGTTTGTCACCTGCTTATTATGAAGTTAAATATGTCCACTTTGCAACAATAATCCGCCTCTGTCTGTCACTTGCAGGAAACATGTTTTTCTCGCATGGATTACGTCAGCAACTCAAGACTCGGCAAGTTCACCGTGTGCCAAAAATTTTTAGGTTTTCATCAATCACAAGCGAACTTGTGTTAAGGAGGAAACTTTTTTCGCTTTCATCTGATGTCTTTCATTAAAATGAACCTCTCTTGACCAATTTGAATCCAAAATGATGTATTTGCAGCTCTAAATTTTGATTTTCCTACTTTCACTTCGTTTTCTGTAATAGATCAAGAAAACAATCGCCACGAAGCTTTGTTTTTCTGCTGATTCCGGGCTAATTTATCGATGATTTTGTTTGTTTGATTTGAGGTTTATCGTCCCCGTCAACACTGTAAAGGTCACGTTGGAGACGTTGCTTCCAATTTTGTGGGACTTTTACCCGGCATTGAGATGAAATGACATCTCAAGCCCTGTCGCCCAATGAAACCAATAGGGTTTATTAGCATGGACGGTCCGCCTCGCACCGCGACCCCTGGACAGGCTTAGATCCTCTAAGCGGTTTACCAGTACTAGTGTGCGGGCCAGATTCAGCTCTGCGTGGAAGCATTATGCAGCCCATATATTTCTTCAAGCCCCTATGGGCGGGGGCTAATTTATCGATGAACTAACGACTGTTTAATTTTAGTGGCAAATGAGCATTATCGCTATTTTTCTTCAATTTTCAACTAAACCCCAAGAAGGGCCCCCGCCCATCGGGGCTTGAAGAAATAAATGCATGATGTTTCCTCGCAGAGCGGAAACCGAACGCACCTGAGTACTGGTAAACCGTTTAGCGGATCTAAGCCTGCCCAGGCAAAGTGGTGCGAGTCGGACCGTCCATGGTTTTAAACCCTATTGGTTTCATCGGCTGACAGGGCTTTAGATACATGTATCATTTCATCTCAATGTCGGGTAAAAGTCCCCGTAAATTGAAAACAACGTATCCAAATGACATATACAGTGTTGATGGTGAAGTTAAACCTCAGATCAACAACTAAAACTCCAAGAGGGGACACATACGGTGTATACTGCATATACTTCAGTTTTGAAGGATGTAAGAGTACACAGTAAGCAAGTAATTACGGTAGGGTTCTTTAACCTGCACAGGGGGGCCTCCAGTTAACGTCCAGATCCGAAGGACGATGCACTTTATGACAATTATACCTGCAAATGATGCCAATGGAGCGTGTTCGGACACCGAAAGTTTGTCACCGCTGCTGGGGATCGAACCTGGGACCTTGAGGCAAATGGACTAACCACTGAGCTAGGTAGCTAAATTTAGGAAGGCAGGGATGAGCCGCAGTTATCTCCATAACGGATTCAGAAAAGGTGAAATTTATTTTTTGTTGAAATCGTGGACGTTTTGAGTTATTTTCAAAACAGTTTCACTCATGCTTTTGTAGACAGAAACAAAAAAAATATCCAGCCTGTTAAAATGCCACCAAAACGTAATTGTTCAAAAGGAGGCGGCATGGAAGCAATTTGTTCCCTATTGCAACATATTCCTTTTTATGTTTTGAAATTTGATCCTGGGTCGCGAATGGCCTGTAAATGACAATACGCAATATTTAGGCTGGGCCCTTTGGGTTCTTTTCCAACAGGGATTTAAGGGGACAGAACGCCTACAGTGCAGCACACACATGCTCTCTCATCCGCGAGTTTCTGAAGTGGACGCGTCTATTTATGAATACGGTCACATCCATTGATGTAAGGACTTTGGTAAAAATTATTGCTCAATCCTTCTGCTCAGCAAGTTTGTATTAATCTGAATAGGCACCACAACTCACCACAACACAGCAAACAAAAAGGTCAGAATTAGCTAGAGCATATCAGCCTTGAGGGTTTTATTTATTTTTGTTTTTATTTATTTATTTATTATTATTATTTTTTTTTTTTTTTTGGAGGGGGGGGGGTTGCGGAGCGGGGCTCGTTTTACGGTCCTTTCGAGATCATTTCACTCATATCGAACAGATCGTTAATCACATGTGGTCGAAGACCGTAGCATCCGGAGAAAAGCCACCTGACCTTCCGTTGCAGAACTCGGCGTCTCACATATGATCCGAGCCAGGCTCGAACCTTCAGCGGTGAGACACCTATTACGAGCGTATTTAAGAATCGGCGCTCTTATCTACTACGCCACGGAGGCCCGTCTCAACCTTGAGATAATAGTGTCCTGCACCACGACCTGAATATCTTTAATTGGGGTAGAAAAGATGTATCTTTTTGTTAACTCAATTTAAGACGGCCACGCCCATCAGGGCTATTAGAAATAGGTGGGCCACATGATGTTTCCACGCAGAGGTGAAACCGATCGCACACGTGTCCTGGTAAACCGCTTATAATATAGAGGGTCTAAGCCTACTCATGAAATGTGGTACGAGAAACATTCCTAGAAGCTGAGAGAATTCCCCCTGGCAATTTGAAATGAAACATATTTTATTGCTTAAAACAAGCATATGTGTTGGGCCCTAGGGAATCAAGATCCAGTTCGAATCTACCATGGTTGATGAAGTTGATGAAACGACGATGTTAAGGCAATTAAACGTTCGTTGTAATTTTGATGAGGTCTTTTTCTGCACAGGGCCTAATTCTACCTCTCGTACTTTCCGATCCAAAAACCCACGTAACGTGAGGCCTTCGTCTCAGACTTCGTCTCAGCCTTTGATGCACATGCCATGGAAGCCCTGGGGGAACTTCAGAAGTAGGAAAACGGGCGCTAGAAGTAGATTGTCGGAACTAAGTAAGTGGAGGTACGAAGCCGGGCGTTAGAAGTCTGAAGAAAGAAGTCGGGAGTAATAAGTAGGAAGTTGCTATTTATAAGTCGAAGTTGGAAGTCGAAGGTTGTAAGTTAAAAATCATGGAAGTGATGAAGTTAGAAGTCCCATTAGGACTTCTTTATTTCAGTGGATTGAAGCAGCATTTAAATTGCAATTATTATAGATGAATATTGCAGGATGTAAGAAATTGGAAGTCCGAAGCCAGATGGAAAAAGTCTGAAATCAGAAATAAGATATTTGAAGTCAGACGTTCGAAATTAGAAGTTGGGAGTTAGAAATAAGAAATCAAAAAGCAGACCTTAGAAGTGATGAAGTAAGAAGTCCGGTTTACGTAATCGAAAATTCTAGAGGCGGGGATATTGCAGGTGCAAATATCTGCTTTGTTTTCTGTTTTTTTTTTGTTTTTTTTTTTTTTTTTCATATTTTTTTTGTGTGTGTGTGTGTGTGTGTGTGTGTTTTTTGTGTGTGTTTTTTTCATGTCGTAGGGGTCAAATCAATTAACGACGAAATAAGGTCACCTTAATTTTGGCATGTCGAGTCGAATGCTAAACTTGGTTTTGGCATAGTACTAGCTAATTAAATTCTCAGGCTTTAAATTTGGTTTGCCTGAAGTTCTGAACGCATACATTTAGTAGATTGTTAGGCCTACCGCAAAGTGAGATACCGAACTTAGAACATGAGTGCCGCCCTTTTTGTCATTTGAGGTTTAACGTCCACGTCAACACTGTAAAGGTCTTTTTGGAGACGTTGCTTCCAATTTTGTGGGATTTTTACCCGACATTGAGACGAAATGACATCTCAAGCCCTGTCGCCCAATGAAACCAATAGGGTTTATGAGCATGGACGGTCCGACTCGTGCGCACCGCTTTGCCTGGGCAGGCTTAGATCCTCTAAGTGGTTTACCAGTACTCGTGTGCGGGTCAGATTTAGCTCTGCGTGGAAGCATCATGCAACCCATATATTTCTTAAAGCCCCGATTGGCGGGGGCCGCAAAGTCAGCCAGTAAGTCAGTGATGGTCTTTCTGACTGGCTGACTTACTGACTGGTGAATTACTGTCTGCTATAAATGCAGCGAACCATACCTGTAAAAAAACTATTAGTAAAGGGTTGCACAAAGTCTACTACATTTTCTGTCCCTTGACAGAAAACATGTGTTTGGAAAACTAAAACTTGCTTCAAGCATGGGGACTCAAACTGCACACTGGAGCAGGCAAACTGAGCAAACTGCAAATGAAGAGATGACATTGGATAGAGCGAAACAGCCGTTAAGCTACGCACTTGGGAAATGCAAAATGGTTGCACAAGAAAGGAGCAAGCGTAACAAACGTTAATTTGAACAAGCAAAGGGGTCTTTTAATATACATGTATGCAGTGACAAGTCATTTGACTCGAAAGCGAGAGGCTGTGGGTTTAATCCCTGCTACTACCAAGTGCTCTGTCCTTAAAAAAGACGCTTTATCGACATTTCTAAGTAACGAAATCTGCCTTCAATGTCTTATTTTGTTTGTTTGGTTTGAGGTTTAACGTCCACGTCAACACTGTAAAGTTCCTTTTGGAGACGTTGCTTCCAATTTTGTGGGACTTTTACCCGATATTGAGGTGAAATGACATCTCAAGCCCTGTCGCCCAATGAAACCAATAGGGTTTATGAGCATGGACGGTCCGACTCGTGCGCACCGCTTTGCCTGGGCAGGCTTAGATCCTCTAAGCGGTTTACCAGTACTCGTGTGCGGTCGGCTTCAGCTCTGCGTGGAAGCATCATGCAGCTCATTTATTTCTTCAAGCCCCAATGGTCGGGGCCGTTTCAATGCCTTAAAATAGATGACTTTTATGAAACGTTTGATTATGAAGTGCTTAGATCTGTTGAAAAAAGTACTTTATTAGCCTGAGTGAATTGGGAAGTGAGAAATGGGGCCTTGTAAATACATAGGGCATTTAAAAGTTTTGGTGCTGTTGAGTAAAGCGGCGTTTCTCGACCAGGCTATTAAAAGGTTATAAAACGTTTTGCCCGCTATTTTTAAATACTAACATTTCAGGCATTTTTCCGGCTTAGATAAGAACTGTGTTTGTTTTTGTTTGATTTGAGGTCTAACGTCCCCGTCAATACTGTAAAGGTCATTTTGGAGACGTTGCTTCCGATTTGGTGGGACTTTTACCCAACATTGAGATGAAATGACATCTCAAGCCCTGTCGCCCAATGAAACCAATAGGGTTTATAAGCATGGACGGCCCGACTTGTACCGCTTTGCCTGGGTAGGCTTAAGCGGTTTACCAGCACTCGTGTGCAGGTCGGTTTAAGCTCTGCGTGGAAGCATCATGCAGCCCATCTATTTCTTCAAGCCCCGATGGGCGGGGGCCTTTCAGATAAGAACTGGATAATAGAATTCACGATGGGATTGAGGCTGAAACAAAGAATTCTCAAGCAAGTTTTCAGTTCAGTTAAGTATCATGTGGGGTTTTGTCGAGCTTGAGACTTTAAGTCATTGAAAACGAGCCCGAAGTCACAACCGCATTATTAATTATTTTTCTCACCCAAAAACTTTTATGAATTTATTTGCTTGATTTGATGTTTAAAGTGCCCATCAACAGGTCATTTTGGAAACGTTGCTTCCATTTAATGGGACTTTTATCCGACATTGAGATGAATTTACATCGGGTTTATAAGCATGAACGCATGACTCGCACCGTTTTGCCTGGTCAGGCATATATTCTCTGAGCGGTTTACCAGAACTCGCGTGCGGTCGGTTTCAGCTCTGTATCACGCAGCCTATTTCTTTTAGCCCCGATGGGCGGGGTCGAAAACTTAAAAAAAATGCGTTGTGAATGGATAAACTATTTGCAAAGACTGCCCAAATATACAGAAATTAATAAGCGATAAAGCACATTTACAATAGTAACACAACAAAAAACTTAGTCATTTAATGTTCATGCCTCTTGAAGAAAATCGTCATCATTTTTCCAGTGACCAGCCAAAGTTTGTGTCTAAAGCATCCATATACATGTAAAGTGCTACACATGAAATAAAAAACCGTGCATGTACATTTCATGACCTGCTTTCCTTGACACTTGACAGCAGTTTGATGACAAATTGAATGTCCATTTCATTAAAAGTTGATAAGGACATGTCATTTTGACAGTTAAAAATGGCCAGGTAAAGTTGGCAGAACAGCAGAACCAGCAGAAGAAATGGTCAAGTTGGCAGAACAGCAGAACCAGCAGAAGAAATGGTAAAGTTGGCAGAACAGCAGAACCAGCAGAAGAAATGGTCAAGTTGGCAGAACAGCAGAACCAGCAGAAGAAATGGTCAAGTTGGCAGAACCAGCAGAAGAAATGGTCAAGTTCGCCCAGAACGGATTGGTCAAGTTAGCAGAACAGCAGAACGAGCAGAACGGATTGGTCAAGATAGCAGAACAGCAGAACAGCAGAACGAAATGGCCAAGTTAGCAGAACAGCAGAACGAGCAGAACGGATTGGTCAAGATAGCAGAACAGCAGAACAGCAGAACGAGCAGAACGAACTGGTCAAATAAACATTAGAGCAGAACGAGTAGAAAATGGTCATATTCGCAAAACAACTAAACCAACAGAAGAAATGGTCAAGTTAGCAGAACAACAGAACAAGAAAAAAAAAAACAAGACTACATACAAAGTCTCTTCAAAAGATGATGTATGCGGTTTACTGCGCGCTTCTATCGCATATATTAGCTTAGATATTGAGAAAAACATCATTTTTTCTTCTGCTGGAAAATCCGAGAAAAGTTTTTGTCTCCAAATTTCGGATCATTTTCCCTCTACACTTAGTCTCTATAAAAATGATGAAGACTGAAGTTTACCGCGCCTTACTATCGCATTTATTAGCTGAGATATTGAGAAAAACATCATTTTTTTCTTCTGCTGGGAAGATCGAGAAAACATTTTGTCTCCGAATTTCAGCTTTTTTCTCTCTATACTTAGTCGCTACATAAATGATGAAGAATGCCGTTTACCGCGCCTTCCTATCGCATTTATTAGCTGAGATATTGAGAAAAACATCATTATTTTTTCTTCTGCTGGGAAGATCGAAAAAATTTTTTGTCTTCGAATTTCGATTTTTTTCTCTCTATACTTACTCGCTATAAAAATGATGAAGACTGCCGTTTACCGCGCTTTCTTATCTCATTAATTAGCTGAGATACTGAGAAAAACATCATTTTTTTCTTCTGCTGGGAAGATCGAGAAAAATTTTTGTCTCCGAATTTCGGATTTTTTCTCTCTATACTTAGTCGCTATAAAAATGATGAAGACTGCCGTTTACCGCGCCTTCCTATCGCATTTATTAGCCGAGATATTGAGAAAAACATCATTTTTTTCTTCTGCTGGGAAGATCGAGAAAAGTTTTTGTCTCCGAATTTCGGATTTTTTCTCTCTATACTTAGTCGCTTTCAAAATGATGAAGACTGCCGTTTACCGCACCTTCCTATCGCATCTATTAGCTGAGATATTGACAAAAACATCATTTTTTTTTCTACTGCTGGGAAAATCGAGAAAAATTTTTGTCTCCGAATTTCGGATTTTTTCTCTCTATACTTAGTCGCTATAAAAATGATGAAGACTGTCGTTTACCGCGCCTTCCAATCGCATTTATTAGCCGAGATATTGAGAAAAACATCATTTTTTTCTTCTGCTGGGAAGACCGAGAAATATTTTTGTCTCCGAATTTCGGATTTTTTCTCTCTATACTTAGTCGCTATAAAAATGATGAAGACTGCCGTTTACCGCACCTTCCTATCGCATCTATTAGCTGAGATATTGAGAAAAACATCATTTTTTTCTTCTGCTGGGAAAATCGAGAAAAATTTTTGTCTCCGAATTTCGGATTTTTTCTCTCTATACTTAGTCGCTATAAAAATGATGAAGAACGCCGTTTACCGCGCCTTCCTATCGCATTCAAAATGATGTTTTTCTCAATATCTCAGCTAATAAATGCGATAGGAAGGCGCGGTAAACGGCAGTCTTCATCATTTTTATAGCGACGACATGTAAGTATAGAGAGAAAAAATCCGAAATTCGGAGACAAAAATTTTTCTCTATCTTCCCAGCAGAAGAAACAAATAATGTTTTTCTCAATATCTCAGCTAATAAATGCGATAGGAAGGCGCGGTAAACGGCAGTCTTCATCATTTTTATAGCGACTAAGTATAGAGAGAAAAAAATCCGAAATTCGGAGACAAAAATTTTTCTCTATCTTCCCAGCAAAAGAAAAAAATAATGTTTTTCTCAATATCTCAGCTAATAAATGCGATAGGAAGGCACGGTAAACGGCAGTCTTCATCATTTTTATAGCGACTAAGTATAGAGAGAAAAAATTCGAAATTCGGAGACAAAAATTTTTCTCGGTCTTCCCAGCAGAAGAAAAAAATGATGTTTTTCTCAATATCTCAGCTAATAAATGCGATAGGAAGGCGCGGTAAACGGCAGTCTTCATCATTTTTATAGCGACTAAGTATAGAGAGAAAAAATCCGAAATTCGGAGACAAAAATTTTTCTCTATCTATCCAGCAGAAGAAAAAAATAATGTTTTTCTCAATATCTCAGCTAATAAATGCGATAGGAAGGCGCGGTAAACGGCAGTCTTCATCATTTTTATAGCGACTAAGTATAGAGAGAAAAAACGAGAAATTCGGAGACAAAAATTTTTCTCTATCTTCCCAGCAGAAGAAAAAAAAATGATGTTTTTCTCAATATCTCAGCTAATAGATGCGATAGGAAGGCACGGTAAACGGCAGTCTTCATCATTTTATAGCGACTAAGTACAGATAGAAAAAATCCGAAATTCGGAGACAAAAAATTTTGTCGGTCTTCCCAGCAGAAGAAAAAAATGATGTTTTTCTCAATATCTCAGCTAATAAATGCGATAGGAAGGCGCGGTAAACGGCAGTCTTCATCATTTTAATAGCGACTAAGTATAGAGAGAAAAAATCCGAAATTCGGAGACAAAAATTTTTCTCTATCTTCCCAGCAGAAGAAAAAAATAATGTTTTTCTCAATATCTCAGCTAATAAATGCGATAGGAAGGCGCGGTAAACGGCAGTCTTCATCATTGTTATAGCGACTAAGTATAGAGAGAAAAAATCCGAAATTCGGAGACAAAAACTTTTCTCGATCTTCAAGCAGAAGAAAAAAAAAATGTTTTTCTCAATATCTCAGCTAATAAATGCGATAGGTAGGCGCGGTAAACGGCGTTCTTCATCATTTTATAGCGACTAAGTATAGAGAGAAAAAATCCGAAATTCGGAGACAAAAATTTTTCTCGGTCTTCCCAGCAGAAGAAAAAAATGATGTTTTTCTTAATATCTCAGCTAATAAATGCGATAGGAATGCGCGGTAAACGGCGTTCTTCATCATTTTTATAGCGACTAAGTATAGAGAGAAAAAATCCGAAATTCGGAGACAAAAATTTTTCTCTTTCTTCCCAGCAGAAGAAAAAAATAATGTTTTTCTCAATATCTCAGCTAATAAATGCGAGAAGAAGGCGCGGTAAACGGCGTTCTTCATCTTTTTTATAGCGACTAAGTATAGAGAGAAAAAATCCGAAATTCGGAGACAAAAATTTTTCTCGGTCTTCCCAGCAGAAGAAAAAAAAAATGTTTTTCTCAATATCTCAGCTAATAAATGCGATAGGAAGGCACGGTAAACGGCAGTCTTCATCATTTTTATAGCGACTTAGTATAGAGAGAAAAAATCCGAAATTCGGAGACAAAAATTTTTCTCGGTCTTCCCAGCAGAAGAAAAAAATGATGTTTTTCTCAATATCTCAGCTAATAAATGCGATAGGAAGGCGCGGTAAACGGCGTTCTTCATCATTTTTATAGCGACTAAGTATAGAGAGAAACAATCCGAAATTCGGAGACAAAAATTTTTCTCGGTCTTCCCAGCAGAAGAAAAAAATGATGTTTTTCTTAATATCTCAGCTAATAAATGCGATAGGAAGGCGCGGTAAACGGCGTTCTTCATCATTTTTATAGCGACTAAGTATAGAGAGAAAAAATCCGAAATTCGGAGACAAAAATTTTTCTCTATCTTCCCAGCAGAAGAAAAAAATGATGTTTTTCTCAATATCTCAGCTAATAAATGCGATAGGAAGGCGCGGTAAACGGCAGTATTCATCATTTTATAGCGACTTAGTATAGAGAGAAAAAATCCGAAATTCGGAGGCAAAAATTTTTCTCGGTCTTCCCAGCAGAAGAAAAAATGATGGTTTTCGCAATATCTCAGCTAATAAATGCGATAGGAAGGCGCGGTAAACGGCGTTCTTCATCATTTTTATAGCGACTGAGTATAGAGAGAAAAAAAACGAAATTCCGAAGCAAAAATTTTTCTCAATCTTCCCGGCAGAAGAAAAAAATGATGTTTTTCTCAATATCTCAGCTAATAAATGCGATAGGAAGGCGCGGTAAACGGCGTTCTTCATCATTTTTATAGCGACTAAGTATAGAGAGAAAAAATCCGAAATTCGGAGACAAAAATTTTTCTCGGTCTTCCCAGCAGAAGAAAAAAATGATGTTTTCTCAATATCTCAGCTAATAAATGCGATAGGAAGGCGCGGTAAACGGCTATCTTCATCATTTTTATAGCGACTTAGTATAGAGAGAAAAAATCCGAAATTCGGAGACAAAAATTTTTCTAGGTCTCCCAGCAGAAGAAAAAAATGATGTTTTTCTCAATATCTCAGCTAATAAATGCGATAGGAAGGCGCGGTAAACGGCAGTATTCATCATTTTATAGCGACTAAGTATAGAGAGGAAATATTCGAAATTCGGAGACAAAAATTTTTCTCTTTCTTCCCAGCAGAAGAAAAAAATAATGTTTTTCTCAATGTCTCAGCTAATAAATGCGAGAAGAAGGCGCGGTAAACGGCGTTCTTCATCATTTTTATAGCGACTAAGTATAGAGAGAAAAAATCCGAAATTCGGAGACAAAAATTTTTCTCGGTCTTCCCAGCAGAAGAATAAAATGAGGTTTTTCTTTATATCTCAGCTAATAAATGCGATAGGAAGGCGCGGTAAACGGCGTTCTTCATCATTTTTATAGCGACTAAGTATAGAGAGAAAGAATCCGAAATTCGGAGACAAAAATTTTTCTCTTTCTTCCCAGCAGAAGAAAAAAATAATGTTTTTCTCAATATCTCAGCTAATAAATGCGAGAAGAAGGCGCGGTAAACGGCGTTCTTCATCATTTTTATAGCGACTAAGTATAGAGAGAAAAAATCCGAAATTCGGAGACAAAAATTTTTCTCGTTCTTCCCAGCAGAAGAAATTAATGATGTTTTTCTCAATATCTCAGCTAATAAATGCGATAGGAAGGCACGGTAAACGGCAGTCTTCATCATTTTTATAGCGACTTAGTATAGAGAGAAAAAATCCGAAATTCGGAGACAAAAATTTTTCTCGGTCTTCCCAGCAGAAGAAAAAAATGATGTTTTTCTCAATATCTCAGCTAATAAATGCGATAGGAAGGCGCGGTAAACGGCGTTCTTCATCATTTTTATAGCGACTAAGTATAGAGAGAAACAATCCGAAATTCGGAGACAAAAATTTTTCTCGGTCTTCCCAGCAGAAGAAAAAAATGATGTTTTTCTTAATATCTCAGCTAATAAATGCGATAGGAAGGCGCGGTAAACGGCGTTCTTCATCATTTTTATAGCGACTAAGTATAGAGAGAAAAAATCCGAAATTCGGAGACAAAAATTTTTCTCTATCTTCCCAGCAGAAGAAAAAAATGATGTTTTTCTCAATATCTCAGCTAATAAATGCGATAGGAAGGCGCGGTAAACGGCAGTATTCATCATTTTATAGCGACTTAGTATAGAGAGAAAAAATCCGAAATTCGGAGGCAAAAATTTTTCTCGGTCTTCCCAGCAGAAGAAAAAATGATGGTTTTCGCAATATCTCAGCTAATAAATGCGATAGGAAGGCTCGGTAAACGGCGTTCTTCATCATTTTTATAGCGACTAAGTATAGAGAGAAAAAAAACGAAATTCCGAGGCAAACATTTCTCTCAATCTTCCCGGCAGAAGAAAAAAATGATGTTTTTCTCAATATCTCAGCTAATAAATGCGATAGGAAGGCTCGGTAAACGGCGTTCTTCATCATTTTTATAGCGACTAAGTATAGAGAGAAAAAATCCGAATTTCGGAGACAAAAATTTTTCTCCGTCTTCCCAGCAGAAGAAAAAAATAATGTTTTTCTCAATATCTCAGCTAATAAATGCGATAGGAAGGCGCGGTAAACGGCGTTCTTCATCATTTTTATAGCGACTTAGTATAGAGAGAACAAATCCGAAATTCGGAGACAAAAATTTTTCTCTATCTTCCCAGCAGAAGAAAAAAAATGATGTTTTTCTCAATATCTCAGCTAATAAATGCGATAGGAAGGCGCGGTAAACGGCGTTCCTCATCATTTTTATAGCGACTAAGTATAGAGAGAAAAAATCCGAAATTCGGAGACAAAAAACCGCATACATCATCTTTTGAAGAGATTTTGTATGTAGTCTTGTTTTTTTTTTCTTGTTCTGTTGACCATTTCTTCTGTTGGTTTAGTTGTTTTGCTAATATGACCATTTTCTACTGGTTCTGCTCTAATGTTTATTTGACCAGTTCGTTCTGCTCGTTCTGCTGTTCTGTTGTTCTGCTATCTTGACCAATCCGTTGTGCTGGTTCTGCTGTTCTGCTAACTTGACCATTTCGTTCTGCTCGTTCTGATGTTCTGCTTACTTGACCATTTCGTTCTGCTCGTTCTGCTGTTCTGCTAACTTGACCATTTCGTTCTGCTCGTTCTGCTGTTCTGCTAACTTGACCATTTCGTTCTGCTGTTCTGCTAACTTGACCTGGCTGTTAAAAATGTACATTTAAGGAGAAAATGAGAGGGTGCTCCCCTAATCGCATGGATAACAAAACATGCTACAGACGTTTAGAAAAAGTATTTACCGCCAGCTCAATGTGGGTGTTTTGGAATGATTGACATATTGGGATAGCTAATAAGCCCTAGAGTGAGGCAGCAGTATGAGGCAAAGAAAACAAACACTTAAGAAATGCAATTTATTTTTCTGCTTTTCATGATAGTTCGAACGCAGTGGGTTGCCTGCAAAGTAAATGAACCCCGAAGGGGTTCATGTAAACTTTGCTATTGACTCGCTGTCGTTCATACTTTCATGAAACGCAGAAAAATTAAGTTTATTTTTTTTTTCTTTTACATTTGCATTCTATGCGCCTGGTCACTCGGCGAAAAAAATGCTTATAGGGCAAACTTTTTAAACTGAAAAACATGTACACGCCGTTTTTTCTACAAAGAGAGGAACAGCGTTGACCTCACCAACGCGCGTAGAGAACCATGGTTTAGAATGATGTCAATTGATGCGTTCATGGAAGTTTTCTATGTGTTTACATTACATTTTTTTTTTGTTTTATTTATGAGCCGGATAAAATCCATACCCTATCAGTTGAGCATGAAAAAAAGTTTTATAATCCTTGGGCCAGGTTGGTGCAGTTTAGATCTGTACACCGTTCTTTCTTCCTCTGTAACAGTACACAATAGGAGGACTGTTCAAATATGAATGCAACTAAGCACAAAAAATATTTCCGTGATAGATTTCGATGAACAATTTATTTTGTCCCCTCAAAGTATTCCCCTTTAACAGATATACAAACTTTCAATCTTCTGATCCAATCATTGAATGCATTTTAGTAGTCTTTTCGAGGTATACTATGAAGGCACTGGAATATTGCAGAACCGAGGTGTTTGCGCTGTACAAATTTTCGACCAGAATGGTATTTTTTTCAGCCGCAGGAACAAAAAAAAAAGTCACACGGGGCAAGGTCAGGGGGATACGGGGGTGAGGGAGTTCAACAACCTTTCCTGCTTCAGATAGTCTTGCACAATGAACGCCTTGTGCGATGACGCATTGTCATGTAGCAATCTGACATTGGCCAAACCAGTTGCGGGTCTTCGTTCTTTGAAATTTTTCTTCAATTTCGAAGAACTTTATTCTTGTAAAACTTCGCATTTACAGATTTGCCTTTAGGCACAGCAACCTGAATAGCAGGGCCCTGATTTGAAAAGAATATGGCATACATTACCTTCTTGACACTCATGGTCCGCTTTGCAATGCATGGTCTTTTGCAATACTTTGTGCCGATATTTTGTTCTGAATGATTCGTTTTGGCTCAAAAAAGTGAACCCATGTCTCGTCACCTGTGACGACATTAGCGAAAGACCGTGCATTGTAATTTGGAAACTTTTTAAGCAACTTCTTAGCGCACTGAACGCGTGTCTTTTTCTGCTCATCTGTCCACAGATGGGGAATCCATCAAACACAGATCTTTCTCATTTTCAAATCCCGTTTCAGAATTGTATGAGCTGCTCCTAATGAGATGCCAACCATACTAGCTATTTGCCTAGCGGTGTATCGTGCATCGGTAGCAACTATTTCTTTCACTCTAGCAACCATCTTGGCAGATGTTGCTCTTTTCGGCCGACGATCATGTGGTGCATCTTCTGTTGAGCCTAGCCCACAGCTGAATTTCTTACATCAACGAAAAACTGTCGGAAAAGACATTTCATTATGCCCATAAACCGAACATATTTCATCAAACATGTCTTTGCACCGTATACTAAGAAGACAACGATTCTTAATATAGGACCGTATTTCAACGGCGTACTCTGACCTTCTTCCAACCATGTTTTGTATAAGTAAACAAGAGTAGATAGTGTTTATCGAACGATATACATGGCTAAAGTGGACGGATTTTAACAGTATTGGTATCATTTTATAGGTAAAATGTTTTTCTACGCTGTGATATTTATTTCCAGGTGATTTTCGCATTAGTGCATGAGAAAACGTTCTACTTGCATTCATATTTGAACAGTCCTCGTATTTCAATGCCCCTCTACTTAATCTTAAGACCTCCACATATTTCTTCCAAATATCTGAGAGAGAGAGAGAGAGAGAGAGAGAGAGAGAGAGAGAGAGAGAGAGAGAGAGAGAGAGAGAGAGAGAGAGAGAGAGAGAGAGAGAGAGAGGGAGGGAGAGAGAGAGAGAGAGAGAGAGAGAGAGAGAGAGAGAGAGAGAGAGAGAGAGAGAGAGCGATGCAATACAATATTCCCAGAGCACAGCCCATTATACGTAGAAACACCATACAGTTATCTTATCTGCGTATACGTGTATACGTAGTCCTAGCAGAATATGAAATCAAAGGAGAAATCAAGGCTATCACACACATTTTAACAGTAACCCTAGCCACTCCACGTAGTTTGCAAAGTTCCGGATTATATCTGCACGTCCCGCTTTTTAAACAGCACGTCCCGCTTTTTAAACACGACGATGATTGCACGCGCCCTGGTTTCTGTTCAGTTCTTTGACAGAACACAGTGGAAAGCGAAGCAAAAGAAGGAAAATCGAAATTTAGAGCTGCGAATACATCTTTTTGGATTCGAATTGGCCAAGAGAGCTAAAGTTAAATGAAAGACAAGGGATGAAAGCAAAAAAAGTTCCCTCCGTAACACTAGTTCGCTTGTGATTGATGAAAACCTGAAAATTTTTGGCACACGGTTTTGCCGAATTTTGAGTTGCTGAGGTAATCCATGCGAGAAAAGCATGTTTCCTGCAAGTGACAGACAGAGTCGGATTATTGTTGCAAAGTGGACATATTTAACTTGTATAATTCATTATAAGCAGGTTCCAAACTGCATTTGGGAAAAAGATACACTGGGTAAAATGAGATAACCCCTCCAAAATTGAGCCGAAGTTTCCCCCCTTGTCTCTAATATAGTACCCAAAAAAATTTTTTTTTTTTCATTTTTTTTTATAATTCAAGCCCCTATGGGTCAGTCTACCTATCAACACTTTTCCCTGGACAGGCTTAGTCGTACGCGGTTCACCAGTACAGTACACATTCTTTCGCCAGAAACTGACAACTGTCCTTCTTGAATCAGTGAAAGGGAGAGAATGACCGTAGGAAATATTTCATGATCAATCGCCACGAAAGAATGTTGCTGACCCCGGCAGGTATCGAACCCGCGTCCTCCTGAGCACCAGTGAGACGCGCAACCGACTGAGTTACCGAGGCCGGCTGAGGCATAAAAATACCAGTTAATATCAGAGTACATACCGCACACATAGTCACTGTCCGTCGAGTTCCCATCATGCAGCTCCAGCCAATCATAATTACAATACAAATCTGGCCTGACATCAAAATGCTTAAAAAAGAACATTATGTTCTCGCTGTCTCGTTGGGCTTGGATCTGAAGTCCACAGTGCAAGTTATGTGGATAGTAGTCTTGGTCACTAAGTACCAAACGGAACGTGTGCAGGTCATGACTGGAATAACTTGACATGTTGATTTTCTGGTTGCATAATTCCGTGTCCAAATAATCTGGAAAGAACCAAACAAGAATTCGCCGATACTATTTACCCACAGCCCCCATCAGAGACACCAAAGGAAAAGAAACACAAACATGAAATAACTAGACCCTAATGGAAACACCAATAGCCGAAAGCCAAAAGGACAGTCACTGGCCTTTGGCCTCTTAGTGCGACCTTGACCTTTAAGGTACTGATCGGGGTCATGCGCGCGACACATCGGCTCATGATGGTTCACATTTCTGCCAAGCAATTTCAAACTCCATCTAAAATAAGAAAGTTATTGGCCGGACACGATTTGCCCATACATACATAAATATACGGTTTTGTGACCGACAAACTTCGTAAGGGAAATAACTCAAAATGTATGAATGCAAGAATTATAGTTCTTGCCATCTGCACGTCGTCTTATGTTGATAAATATTTATTTAAGGTTTCGTGAAAATAGCTTGAATGGTTTTCAAGTTGTAGAGCGGACACGACTTTGTGACGGACAGACTGACAGACGCACGGGGGAAAGGAATATGTTGCCCCGATAAGGGGGAAGACAAAATAAACATATAATAACTTAAGCCATTACGAAAACACGCCTATACAAATGCTTTGTAAACTTTACCATCGGAAAAACGAAAATTTTAACCTGAAAAATTGTGATATTTTTCTTATTTCTGCTCAAAATATAGATTCTGGGTACTCGTTAGAACCGCCTCGATGAGGCGGTTCTAACGAGTACCCACAATCCATATTAGCGAGTACCCACAATCCATATTTTAGAGCAGAAATAAGAAAAATAAGGTTTACCCCTGAAAACCCCAGTTTTACTATTTAAAAATAGGGTTCAATGGGGTCACAATTATTTAGGCGTGCTTTCTTAATAAACTTGATCCGTCGCACAGTATAGCGTCACTTGGATGTTTCCAAATCTTCCGCATCACACTCGAGGGTCCGCGCCTCGTGTGATACGAGTACGTTGATCTGGAAACATCCGCCCGACGTGATACAATCTTTTATCATATGACGTCGCGTCTGAGAGTATAATAACGTCCTATATTACATGCATTACAGAGAAATACCATGATTTCTACCAGACATAAACTTGGTATTTTCCTTTTTGCTAAGAAGAAATATTTCCTCTTAGCCGGGGAAATAAATCCCTTCAGCTGGAACTACTTTATGTACAAGATACGAGATACCGCTGTGCAGTGAAATTGTTCTATTCAAACGCGGGAAAGTTTCAATCACGGCGACGTTATTCATGACGTCATTGTAATGGCGTCTAAGAAATATCAACAGACGTTCAGAATGCGTGACGTTTGAGTCGGATGCAACGCTGAAACAAAAGAAAACATGGATATGACCATTGATTAGGATGTAAGTTTTGCTTTATTTAATCTAACGTTTTACTTGTTTTATCACTGAAACACTTTGTTTCTTCTATTTTTGTTCAAAACTGTAGAAAGCGCTTTCAAAATGGCGCCCATCCAGTTGTTCTTCCACCCAGATTCTGTAACACTTCGCTGATTGAACCGTTTACATGAGCTGTAAACAGTCTACTGAACGGGCATTCAGATCCAAAATTCAACATCCAAACTCTCCTAAAAGTCTATGGAAGTGCATGTAATATACAGATTATACATTTCTCCTATTTGAAATATGGGATTTATAAACCTCGGGAGGTAAAACAATCCGTTAAAGAAACTCGTGCTTCGCACTCGTTTCTTTATCGGATTGTTTTACCTCCCTCGGTTTATAAATCCCATATTTCAACTAGGAGAATGAACAATCTATATTTATCATATAACGTCGCGTCTGAGAGTGTAATAACGTCATGTAATAGATTCGATAATCCTCTAGTGGATTATATATGCAAATTAGTTAGAAACGCCCCGTAACGTTACATGTACGACCTACTTAACGATGTCGCGTTTACTAATGGCGGAAAAGTGACATTTTTATAAAACAATCACGAATAAAACGCGCTTAAAATGGCATATGATGAATAGAATCTTGCATTCGTGCTCATGTATTATTGAATTTATTAAACGAGTTGAGGAAAAGGGATAAAATGCGAGGCTTGCCTCGCATTTTATCCCTTTTCCTCAACGTTTTTAATAAATTCAATAATACACACTCATGTTAGATCCTCTATGTAGGTAAAAGGAATTTAAAAGTAGTAATATGTGTATAGACATTGTATCAGCCAAAGCCCTCACCAAATCAGGCTGAAGTAATCGTGTGTGTGTGTGTGTGTGTGAAAAATGAAACTCGTTATGCAATGGAAGGTCGGTGGTTTTTCTCAGGGTACTCCGGTTTTCGCCCAGCTCTGATTAACGTTCGGCTCGAAATGAGTGAAATATTCTTGAAGGGTCTGTAAACCATACAACTAAAAATAAAACTATACATACATGTCTTGATGTCAGAGGCGACCTCCGTACAAGTAAGGATAAAAGCTAAAAACATGCATATCTTGAACTTCATATTCATACACTTCAGATGCTGACACAACAGTTACTTTATCCGCGACAAGAGTAAAAAGCGTCTGAACGTTATTTGATAACTGGTCCGACTGAGCATATGTGAATGCACATCTTTTAAGGGGAATCGGAACACCAGGCAGATTTTTCCGCTATTTTTCTAAGGGAGACAACTTTCGGGACTTCCTGTGTGCTTCCGTTTGTTTGTTTGATTTGATGTTTAACGTCCCCGTCAACACTATATAGGTCATTTTGGAGACGTTGCTTCCAATGTTGTGGAACATTTACCTAACGTTGAGATGAAATGACTGCTCAAGCCCTGTCGCGTAATGAAACCAACCGCTTTCCCTGGGCAGGCTTAGATCCTCTAAGTGGGTAAACAGCAGTACTCGTGTGCGGTCGGATTCAGCAGCCCATTTTTTTTATTTCTTCAAGCCCCGATGGGAGGAGGCCGCGTGAGCTTTTGTATAAGCCCTGTCCCACTGAAAAAGTGGTCTACTCTTAAAGGAAAGAATTTGCTCCTCAGGAAATGATTCCTATTGACAGCGGAGACAAAACTACTTTTTCAGGCAAAGCGGTGCAAGTCGGACCGCCAATGCTTACAAATCCTATTGGTTTCATTGGGCGACAGTGCTTGAGATGTCATTACATCTCAATGTGGGTAAATGTCCCACAAAATTGGAAGTAACGACATATATAGTCTTGACGGGGTCGTTAAACCTCAATTCAGACAAACATACTAACCGTATTAGAGAACATCACGAAAACACGCCTATATAATTCTGATCCCCTTGAACTCCACTTTTATATAAAAGAACTGGGGTATACAGGGCTATACCTTATTGTTTCTTATTGCTGCTCTAAAATACAGTTTGTGGGTACTCCTTAGAACCGCCTCGATGTTCAAGAAAACTATCACAATTTTTCATCTTAGATTGGCGGTGAAGGTATTTGTATAGGCGTGTTTTGGAAATGAGCAACGTTTTCACGATATGTTAGCTAACGTCGTTGTAAGTTTTGAGAAATGGGCCTACCTGAGACTCAGACAAGACCACCTTAGCTACACAGACTAGAATGAGTCTCGCAATTTTCGATATACAGTAAAAATTCGATAACTGGAACACGGATATTTCGTTTACCACGGCTAATTCGAACTAGATCTGGAGTCCCTTCAAAACATTTTCAAAAGCTCTAGACACCCGTTTGTTTTAAACGTCCCCGTAAACATTGTATAGGTCATTTTGGGGAGCCGCCCCCGCCCATCGGGGCTTGAAGAAATAGATTGGCTGCATGATGCTTCCACGCAGAGCTGAAACCGGCCCGCACACGAGTACTGGTAAACCGCTTAGAGGATGAACTTTACTGTGTTGACGGGGACGTTGAACCTCAAATCAAGCAAACAAACATTTTGGAGACGCTGCTTCCAATTTTGTGGGACTTGTACCCGGCATTGAGATGAAATGACATCTCAAGCCCTTTCGCCCAATGAAACCAACAGGGTTTATAAGCATGAATGCTTCGACTTGCACCGCTTTGCCTGGGCATCCTTAGATCCTCTAAACGGTTTACCAGTTTCACTGGGCAGCAGGGCTTGAGATTTCATTTAATCTCAATGTCGGGTAAAAGTCCCAAAATTGGAAGCAACGTCTCCAAAATGACCTATACAGTGTTTACGGGGACGTTAAACCTCAAATCAAACAAACAAATAAACTAACGCCGTTGTTAGTTTTGAAAAATAGACCAAAGTGAGAATCAAACCGGCCACCTCAGCTACACAGACTATATAGATAGAGTCTAGCAATGTCCGATATACTGTGAAATTCCGCCATTAAGGCCGCCTAAAATTAAGACTTATTCTGCTTTTAAAGGCTTATTTAGTAATTGAAGTTAATGTTTCTAGTTGTGTTTTCTGCATGCAGTGTCCTCTATAGTCAGAGGCCCCCTTTGGGACTGTTCAAAAGTGGTCTTAAAGACCACTTTTACACAGTCCCCTAAAGTGGACTAAATATAGAAATTTGACTGCATATGCACGTACTACGGATACAGTAGAACTTCGATGGCTCGAACACCGATGGATCGTTTACCATGGCTGAGTCGAACCCGTTCTTGAGTCCCTAGTGAAGTCCTCTACATAAAGAATGGTGCGAGATAATTTAGGAGACTTTCGTCTTTTATCTTGCAAATGTATGCTGTGTGTACTCATTAGAATCGCCTCGATGAGGCGATTCTAATGAGTACACACAGCATACATCTTTATTACAGGACACCGAAAATATGTCAAAAAGCACCTCGTTATGCCTCCTGGCAGTAAGCCTCTGTGGCTCGAACTTCCCCTGTCTCGAACAGATTTTCGAGGTCCTAAAGGTATTCGAGCCCTTGAAGTTCGACTGTATTCTGCAAAAGGTGCAGATCTGACTGCCCGCATGCGCAGGCTGATCTATACCTTGACGCAAATGGAAAAAACAGGTTTTCCAATGGCGTGGCTCATGAATAGCACTTCAATTTTAATCTACATTACATCATGTGCTTTTTCATTTAATCTCAGTCTGATAACAAGACGTTAGTTTTTTTTTTTTTTTTTTTTTTTTTTGCTTGTTTGATTTGGGTCATGCTCACCAACCAATAGAAGAGACCCCAGCGAGTCAGGGGAATTCCCCTTTGTTTCCATATTAATACCTTGTACCCCCAACCGGGGGACAAAAGGGTCATTTTGGGAGGGGGGTGTATGTTCACAGAAACCAGTCTGTGCAAAGAGTTAATCACCCAATCAAATAGCTTAAATCATCAACTTTTAAAAGACATATTGTCCAAATTTTTACCGTTCATATTTTTCAAATGATTTTGTTAAAGAGTTATTGATCCCCGAAGTTGATTTATTTAAGAAATAGATCGGCTCTAGCTGTGATTTGTTGAGTAATAAATCGCAGTTTGGAGGTCAGTTGTAAAGTAGCCAAATCACGAGCGCGTACGGGGACTGTTCAAATATGAATTCAAGTAGAACGTTTTCTCATGCACTAATGCGAAAATCACTTGGAAATAAATATCACAGCGTAGAAAAACATTTTACCTATACATTGATACCAAACCTGTTAAAATCCGTCCACTTTAGCCATGTATATCGTTCGATAAACACTGTCTACTCTTGTATACTAATACAAAACATGGAAGAAGGTCAGAGTACGCCGTTGAAATACGGTCCTATATTAAGAATCGTTGTATTCTTGGTATACGGTGTAAAGACATTTTTGATGAAACATGTTCGGTTTATGGGCATAATGAAATGTCTTTTCCGACAGTTTTTCGTTGATGTAAGAAATTCAGCTGTGGGCTAGGCTCAACAGAAAATGCACCACATGATCGTCGGCCGAAAAGAGCAACATCTGCCAAGATGGTTGCTAGAGTGACAGAAGTAGTTGCTACCGATGCACGATACACCACTAGGCAAATAGCTACTATGGTTGGCATCTCATTAGGAGCAGCTCATACAACTCTGAAACGGGATTTGAAAATGAGAAAGAAATGTGCTAGATGGATTCCCCATCTGTTGACAGATGAGCAGAAAAAGACACGCGTTCAGTGCGCCAAGAAGTTGCTTAAAACGTTTCCAAATTACAATGCACGGTCTTTCGCTAATGTCGTCACAGGTGACGAGACATGGGTTCACTTTTTTGAGCCAAAACGAAAGATTCAGAACAAAATATGGGCAACAAAGTATTGCAAAAGACCATGCATTTCAAAGCGGACCATGAGCGTCAAGAAGGTAATGTATGCCATATTCTTTTCAAATCAGGGCCCTGCTATTCAGGTTGCTGTGACGAAAGGCCAATCAGTAAATGCGAAGTTTTACAAGAATAAAGTTCTTCGAAAATTGAAGAAATATTTCAACGAACGAAGACCCGCAACTGGTTTGGCCAATGTCAGATTGCTACATGACAATGCGTCATCGCACAAGACGTTCATTGTGCAAGACTATCTGAAGCAGGAAAAG